>CM055955.1:131178165-131739409 GCA_029490685.1 Schizonepeta tenuifolia
TACTGACATTTGTCTTTAGGAGGCATCACATACTTTCTGAATTCCGCCTCAACAATAGCATATGTTGTTATAACAAAATCATAATGAGAAAACTGATAATGGTTTTTTGCTCGGTTGGCACCATGATAGACAAGCACCTTGGTGCTTCCTTTTGAAGTAAACCGGTCAATCTCTCTAACCCACTGCATCACAGCAACCACGGGGCATATAACAAGTGTCCCTTTTATTGGTGGTAACTCTCTTGAGGAACTGGTTGAAGATGAGGGTAAGTGGGGTTCAGGAATACCTGTTGCGATACTTCTTTTGAATAGAACGAGAGCTATTGCCTGGAGAGTCTTGCCCATTCCCATCTCATCAGCAAGGATGCCTCCTCGGGCAGTAGATTCCTCTTGATTCAAAGCCCAAGCCAACCACTCTTTCTGGTATCTAAGTAGTGGTATTATCAAGTCATCTGAAGGCTCAACAGTTTCCATCACTATCTCATTCTGATTTATCAAATCCATATCTATTTGCAAATTCTCTTCAATCCATTTATCATTTTCTTCTTCTAATACTTCCCACATTAATACAGGCCTATCTTTATTCTTCTTACCCTTCTTTTTCCTCCCAGATTTCTCAGCTATGCCACTAGTAACTTCGATTTTTCCTGGATCAATGCCAATAAAATTCTGAACATCTGCATCCAAATCTCTCTCGTCCTCATCTTCCTGAGCTTTTTTACTGTTCTGTCTTCCTGTTTTTCCCCAGGAGTTCTTTTTCCTCCTCTTTGGGACACCATCATCATCACTAATACCAAGTGCAGTTTCCGAATAAATCTTCAAATTGGAAGCCTCCCTCCCTCTACTGTTTTCAAATTCATCAAGCAGGTCTTCACCTAAATTCAAGATGCAAAGTCAGTGACGACTCCATATGTGTGGTAGGGGTGAAGGGGGTAAGAGCGACTGCAAGGTAATAAAATTAAAAATCTCATCTACACAATTAATAAAAAGATAGGTTAGCCATTCAAGACCGGAAATAAGGAATTACCAATGGATATACCACATTTAGCAAAAAGAGGGTAGATATCCATTATCAGTTACCCAAGCCAACACAAGATTCCAATTGTCCATATGTAAATAATCATTGCGAAACAACAATTGTATAGTAAAGTATGAGTGATGATCTCATTTACCCCCAATATTTAGCATACTATATCATTATCAATTTGCCTTGTGTCCACTGACATATTCATCATTACACTATGTTTGATCAAATTCTTACGAGGTGATAGACTTCAACAAGAGAAAACTTCACAGATATCTGCCAACAACTAGATCAGAAAGAAAATGGCAATTGCTTATGACAAAAATTAATTTTACAGAAGCAAAGGACACTTCTCTCAAGTACAAGCAGATCGACAGTTTGCGGCAAGAACATGCTAAGATTTTCCTTTACACAGTGCTTAATGAAACTATCAAAATATTTACAATAAAGAAGACAAAATTAAGAAGAACTCGATAATATTTGCACTGAGGATCACCAAACAAAGTCAAGCCTACAAAGAGAAGCGTAATTGCACACACCAAAAAATAGCCATCCGAAATCATTTAGGCACGTTTTAGTATAACCAAAATCACACATTTATTCTCCAAACACCCTGCCTCAACCAAAACGTCATACACGGTCATTTACATACCTCCATCACTGGACGCATTAAAATCAAAATCGGAAGACGACACCACTCCATAATCATCCCCATCAAAGCCTTCTGTGTACTTGAGCTTCGCTTTCCCTGCACATTTTCACCACTCTAAGTCCATGAACAGTAACAAATATCAAAATTCCACACTCTCATACTTGGACCAAAAATTAGAATCATAAATTACACAACTAAGATAGGGCGGTACCTTTGGAAGAAGCACCATCGCCATGAGAACGCAACTTCATTCGTTAAATGTGAAAGCAGAGTAATTACAAGAATCACAAAAATTAGGGTTTGAATAATTTATCGGCTTGTTTGGTTGGAACAATAGTCAGTGTAATAAGTGCAGACAAAAAAGCAGAAAATAAAAATAAAAAAGCGCGCGGGGTGGGTGGTGGGAGGGGTTGGGTTGGGGGTGGAGTGGAGGCGTGGAGGGGGATACGGAGAAATTTCGCGGCGGGAGAGGTTAATACATTCTTCCCTATTATAAACGGTTGAGGGGGCCGAGAAAGCATTGCTTGAACCTTGATATGTAAATGACGATTTTGCCCTTATCAGAATATTTATGGGTTAATTGTCTATAAAGGCATAACCTTATCACAAATTTGTAATTTTAGCATGACCGTTTTTTTATTGGTAATTCAAGACATGATCTTTTAACTCATTATAATTTAGAATATATTTTTAAGTTTCGGTGATCGGAAAGACGACGTGTAATTTTTTAGTGACGTGGCATTTACTTAGGGCAGCTCCAGCCTTGCTTCAAATCTCCAAATATGGAGCAAAATTCTGCAATATTCTTCTCCAGTCCAGCACTATAATTGCTCTATATTTGTGTATTTGAATAGTATTGCTCTAAATTTGGAGCAAACTGTTCATTGCTCTACTTTTTTTTTCTTTGTTATATTTGTTCTTTTCTTATTCTTTAACTATTTTATCTCAAAATATTTTGTTGTAGTTATGTTTTTAAATATATAACACCAACATTAAAATTATTAAAGAAATCTAATTATGTAATATATAAGGAAAATTTCAAAACAAACAATTACACATAAACACATAAAAATTAAAGTTGCTGCAATAATTTTCGTACTCGTTTGAGGGGTTTTAAAATGAGGCTCAATCTTCTTTCTATCTTTCCTCGATTATTCGATTTGTAATTTTATTTATTTATAATATATCGTATTTTGTACACTAATGTAATGAATTGGCTATTACTTTTCATTAATATAGATATTTCATGCTATAAATCTTTATTAATTAACAAAAAATAAATAAATAATATTTTCAAGATTAAACAAATAAAGGAATATTCTTGAAATATTTTGTTTTGTGTGAAATATAGAGCAGAGTGCTGGAGATGACTTGATGATTTTGCTGTATACTTATGTTATTTTTGCTGCAAAATGGTGCAAACCATTAGAGATGCTCTTATATTTGATGTGATATTTAAATTGAGTTTAAATTTGAATTATTGAGAAAAGGGTATAATATAAGAAGAAACAAAATTATTTAGTAAAAATAAATATAAATGCCACATCAACAATGAGTCAAATGCCACATCAAAAATAGTTAAATGGCACGTCACTAAAACATACACATTATCTTTCTGATCACCAGAAGTTGAAAATATGTTTTGAATTGCAATAAGTTAAAAGATTATGCCTTGAATTGCCAATGAAAAAAGGTCATGCTAAAAGTGCAAATTTGTGAAAAGGTTGTGCCTACATAGGCAATTAACCCAATATTTATTAACATAGCAATTTTTCTTTACATTTTCAGGTCAGGAATATGTAGGCTTGATATAGCAAGATTAGTTTATTTATCTTACTCCATCAGGCGTTTGGTAGTTTAGATAAATTAACTGGAAAGTCCAAGAGATAGAGAGGGCCCGATGCTAAATCACTGTTACGCTCGGGTAATTTATCTCACTAAAGTGGTGAGATTATTTTACGAGATGCAACAGTTCCATCTATTAGGCCAAATCTACCCTTTCTCACGCATCTGGTCCTCCACTCTCGCAAAACCCTACCCTTCTCTTTCTTCTTCAGCCCCTTCTCTGTTTTCATTCCCCATCCTGGCCGCCCACATACATCGGTCTATTGGCGTGTCAAGAAGACGACGCGGCACACCGAAAGAGGTATTTTCAACCTAATTTCTATCTACGAGTTGTACTATCAAATCTTAGTTTTGATGGTTCGTTCTGTATATGCAGCCCAAAACTGAAGGCATCGGATCCAGAACAAGTTCGCTGGCATCTGCAGCAGAAAGCATAGAAGTCCCCAACAATTTGTGGTCAATTTCAGCCCCAACATTGTGTTCGATTTTGCTCGACAACAGCAGGTATGTCGCCAATTTTTACTTCTCCCAATCCTTATTCTTATGCCGACGGGATGATGCATTTATTCTCTGATTTGGTATAGCCAAAATTTTGAAATAGAAAAACCAAAAAAAGATTTCCTTGACAAAATCGTCTATTTACCCATCGATAAAGTATTAAATCCAAAATAGCCTCCATAATTTCTTCGATATTTCTTGAATTTAATCCAAAATTTTGCCCACACACATCGGTGTATTAGGGTTTAATTCGTTGTTCTTCGCCTAAGTTGTGACTCTAAATCACAATCATTTTGACGTGACGTATGTGCCATTTTATTCAGATTAATTTACATGTTGTAGTAGTGTAGACTGGAAAATTGATGGATGCGACAGTCATTCACTAAAATATTGGATAGTTAGTACTGATTTCAGTTTTATAAGATATATGTTGTTTGTTTCTGCATTTGCTCTAATTTTGCTTTAATTTCAGAAAGTGAAAGAATGCATGTTCATTGTACTAGTTTTTATGGTATTTTGGTAGTTTGTATGCTTAGATTTGCTTGTGATGCGAGTGATTGCAGTTTATCTGTTTGGTGTTTTGCTACAAACATATGCTAATTTAAAAAGGAATTGGAATTGAAATTTGAAATTGATGGTATAAATATCAAATATTTGTGATTGGCTGGTTAAAATTGATTCAAAGTCACAGATGTAGGAGCCACCCTCAAAGTTAGAGCTAGCCTTAGGTACTACGATTTATTTCAGCTCTAATTTGTGAATAACCTATTCTGTGATATTTTGAGGTAAACTTTGTTGTATCAGATTGAAATATCCATGAGATGTGTGCTACGGTTCTTCTGTTCTAGAGTAATATATTGCATGCTTGGGTCTTCTGTTGATAAATGTGGGTTTAGATTATAATTGAATTCGGGTACGAGTATTTGGCAGCTTTGTTTGCTTGTTAATATCAATGAATTAATCTTGAGTGCTTCATATTCTCTAGGTTTTTGGCATAGAATAAAATGTCGCGAAATTCATCCCGCAAGGCAGTAATTTTTTTAGTGATACAAGAGATCATACTTCAACACATGCTCCAATTGACCATAGTCATTGACCTCCTACTTAGGTAGCTAAAAAGTAAAAAAAGAAAGTGCGGTGCAACTTATCTTATGAAACAAAGAATACCAAATCAGGTTGAACACCTCTATAGAATAATGGAGGCAAGTGATACCGATTGTATTGTAAATCTTAGGATGGACTGTAACTGTTTTGGAAAGCTTTGTAAACTCCTACAAGAAGTAGGAGGTTTGAGGGATGGAAAATATATTAGTGTAGAAGAGCAAGTGACTATGTTTTTAGGGATTCTAGATCATGACAAAAAAATAGAATTGTTGATTTGACTTTTGGAGGTCAGGATAAACTGTATCCCGTTATGTACATCTCGTACTAAAGGCTATAATAAGCTTGCACAGAATCTTCTTGGTCAAGCCAAAGGCCGTGATGCATGATGAAACTGATCCAAGATGGAAATGGTTTAAGGTGAACCCGTAATTCATAATTTTTTTCCTACTTAATTTCCATTTACTTTTGATGGGTAATTAATAATTTCAGATTTATATATCTAATTTGGTAGGGTTGTTTAGGAGCTTTACGGAACCTATATTAACGTTATGGTCCCTTCTGAGGACAAACCTCGGTATAGAACAAGAAAAGACACCATTTCTACTAATACTTTGGCGGTATGCGATTGTCATTTAAAGTTTTTTTATGTTCTACCGGGGTGGGAAGGATCTACTGCAGATTCTAGAGTATTACGAGATGCAGTTAATAGACCAAACGGGTTGCGAGTCCCAAAGGGTACAAACTTTAACTAATTATTTCTTCATTTTTAAGTTTCATCTCAATCTGATATGTTCTATTTGGGTCTCATGAACTTGCAAATTTATAGGAAACTACTATTTGTGTGATGATGGATACGCAAATTCTGAGGGATTTTTAGTTCCATATAAAGGTGTCCATTATCACTTGAAAGAGTGGGGTGCAACCGCCACGAGCCTCAAAACAAAGAAGAAATGTTTAATATGAGGCATACTCGAGCCCGTAATGTTATCGAACGCGCCTTTGGAGTCATGAAAATGCGATGGGGAATCTTGCAGAGTAGTTCATACTATCCTGTCAAGGTTCAAAATAGACTTATCATGGCTTGTTTTTTGATACACAACTTCATCCGAACTGAGATGGCCGTGGATCCGTTTGAGATGCAATTTGATGCAATTGAGAATGAGGCGGAGGATCCAGAGGACATTCAGTTTATAGATTCAATTGAATCTTTTCCCGAATGGAATGAGAAGAGAAATGAAATTGCATCGGAGATGTGGTTGGGGGCATGGATGTGCAAACTAATTATAATAGACGATTGTTGTGTCATTCATACTGGTTTTTTAGACTGCTTTTTGAAGCTTTGTTTGCTTGTTATTACTTCTATTGATCATTATGACTACATTTGTATAAGATACATGATCTCTGTTTGTTGAAATTGTGGCAGATTTTATGAAATCTTCGAATTATGGCCTTATTTCATATATCATGCTTGGCAAATTTAATTCTTGTTCGAATTATTTCTTTATTTTATTTGACATGCTTGGCAGATTTTATGGTATTCGAATTATGTTGTATTCTATTTGTACTTTATTCTATAATGTTGTCCTCTCTGTTTAGCATTGATTGGTTCATTGGTTGATATGAATTATGGCTGGACAGGTTTGATGGATCTAAGGCCAGATGAGTACACATGGATCCTGGATTGCTTGTATGGTTGTGGCAAAATGAATCTAAAACATGCCTGAAAGAAGGCAAAAAATGCAGGCCGATGGTACTACAAGTGTCCCACTAGCCTCAAACACGAACGTTGCTTTTTGTGGTGTGACGAATATCATGCTTTTCTAGGAAATGGGGTCACTCCAAGATGGGTGCGGAACCAAAGCTGCAATCGAGTATCGATGCCAAGCTCCAGTAATTCTTCCCCCATTAGCAACTGTGAGACTGAAATGTTTCCACCACTGTATATGAGGACTGATTTTGAGCTTCAAATTGCGTTCTTTTTTTTAGCTTCAAATTGCGTTCTTGTTTATGGCAATTGTGCTAGTTTTGCTTGGTGTTATTATTGGCAAATTATTGTAAAAAAAAATCCCTGAACCGACAACACTCCAACTTATGACTATTTTCCCTATGTAAGCAAATGTAACTGTAGGTGATAGACTCCAATGCCATAGTTGGAATTGATGCATCCTTGTCTTGTGAATTTTGTCTGGACACTAGCAAGTTCTGCACCAATGTTATATCACTTTTCCTCTACATAAGAAGACAAGAAATGCAGGCTCCATATGCATTATTTCGAAGCAGCTGATTTTTAGCTACTTTATCTTGTGAGTATCCTAGCCACAACTTTATGCAATTGAGCTCCATATAAAGCATGTCATGTTATATCACTTGTACAAACTTTCTCAAAATATCTGGATAAAAAAAAACAGTTCTTTTATATAAAGAAGACTTAAGCCGCCAGCACAAGTGCAATGAAAAAAAAAAGCCACAAACCATGTCTTTGAGAAAGATAAAATCACAAGACCATTACCTTTATGATCGAGTCTGGAATGTCGCGATGGATACACAGGTGCTTAGCTCGATGGTTTTGCTCAAACGCACCGGTTTTTGGATTCCGCCCAATGTTCCTCCGACATCGGCCTTGATGACTGCACAAGGCATTGTTAATGCCAAATTTGGTACTAATCTCGAGCTTGACGATGTGAGAGAGAGAGAGTTGCAGAGCTTGAGCGACGCTACAATACATTCTGGCAACTCGTAAACCTTTCACAGACCCACTGGGACCCCGATGTCAATTGCATCCTAACTAATGATAACATGTGGAAGTTAATCATCAAGGTTTGTCACTCCAGACCTTTTATATTATTTCCATAGTAGTTCTCTGTTTTGATTTGCTTCACCATTTTTTTTGAGCGGTTAATTTGCACAGAATAATAGTCTCGTCAGGGCATACTACTATAAAGGTGAGTCTGAGTTTAATTTATTGGCTTCCATATTTGGTACTGACGAGGTGAAGAATGAGAATGAACCACCTGTAGTCAACATAAGTGACAACTCCGTACGAACTCGGTCGCCCGAGACCATTGTTGATTTTGATAGTGAAGAAGTAACATCTCCAGTTATGAGATCTCATGCCAATTGGGGACGACCGTGGAGTGAGGTTGAATCAACAAAAGCTATTGACCAAATGTCGACTTCTTTCAATTCATGGGGGAACTTTGGTTATCCAATGAGAAATATGTTTCCTCCACCGCCAGTGGATCGACAGAGAAGCAGCGAAGACGATGGATGTAGCTCGTGTGCATCGTTAGATCCGCATGCGAAGAACCAAAATCCCTTCTGGTAAAGTATCGAGGCTGTCAAAGTATTAAGTGGCTAAGTTGTGTAATTCACCTTTATCGTTATAAGAACTCTTTGGAGTTTTTTTATGATTTGTATGCATGCTTTTATGTTGCTGTAATCCTCCCTAAAAAACATGTTCTTCGGGAAGCCCTTTGAAGATCACAAGACTTTCGGGCTTGTCAGCAAAGATGTAGCACACGTCGAATTTGTCGTCGAGGCTAAGGCCCTGGATATTGGCCAATAGTGAGAAGGATTCCTTCTTAGCCTCATCCATATCAAACTCGTACCCAATACGAGTTGGAATTGTGTCTAACCTCGCATTGGTGGAGCGGTTAATTTCCCCAAGTAGCTCGGCAACATCACGAACACCATCTTCTGCTTTCCTTTTCTTCCCTTTCCCCGCTCTCTTGCTCACACCTTCTTCTTTCACACTATGGCGTGTGCTGTTTTCTCCCATATCATCCACAAAAATGTGTTCTACATTGGACCGGTAAACGTCATCCCCTTCATCTTTGTTTTCTCCTAGGTCCTCTTCATGCATCATGTCATTCTCCATATCCACAACATCCTCTGTAACATCTCCATTGGCTCTATATTTCCCGAATATTTCTTTCCAAGCCTCAAACAAAGGCCATGACTTGTAACGCATGGTCTTTGTATTAACATCTTGCTGAGAAATGAAAAAAAAATATCATATACAAATGTGAGCCTGTAGTCCATAAACTAATTCTATATTCATATATCTATGGCTATGTATAATAAAGAACATGTGTATTCAAAAAACTTAATTAAATATTCTGTATAACTGATTCTATATTACTGATTCCTCCAACCGATTCTAATAAACAACATGTGTATTTGCACCACAAACATGTATATTGATAATTATATAACAAACAACGTATATATAATGTAAAACTGATTCCATATTTTCCATCAAGCTGTCAGCATGTAATAATAAACTTAATTATTCCTTTTTGTATTCTATAACAAAAACTGATTTTATATTCATTAAGACCATGTGAAAACCATAAACAACATGTATATTCATAAACTCACAAAAACTCATCTGATAATGAACCCAGTCTATACCTCACAACTAATTGTACGCCTCAAAACGTGTATAACAGAATTTTACAGCATGTATATTCATAAAAAGCTTATTATGAACACCATAAGCTAATGTAATGAAAGGAATTTAACTTTTTACCTTCACAGTCGACTCCCACTGCTCTTGGGTACAGTCAATGACGTGACTTCCATGTGTGTTGAAGCCCATACAGGTTCGAGCCAACATTAAAGTGAGGGAGTAGTAATTTTTCTTCCACGTTTGCAGCTTCAACGTGATATGGGGCGTTCCTTTTAGATCGGTTCCAGGAAATTCCTTTGCTAAAGCCTCTTCTAGCCTTGGGAGGTAGCCCATCTTGAACCCGTTATCCGACTTCCAACCAAATGCTACAAGCTCCTTCAGTGATGCGATGAGGTCAACTTTCTCTTGCGGAGTCCAGCTGCGTCTACAGCCTCTCTCAGCCTTCATACGCCGCGAACTCCTTTGATCGTTGCTGTCTAATTGGGGGATAAATAACCATTATCGTGATAGAGGATGAAAGCCATAGTAAGTAAGGTGACTTGCAATAAAAAATTCGTGGAAGTATGGATGCCACAGAAGCAGATACGACTCTTTCTCATATGAGGAAGAAAGAGAAGCATCACAACATAAATATAACTATATTCAATGAGCACGAAGTCAAATTCACATGCATCATAATCATATATGACATTGAAGATGAAGATGAACATGGAGGTAATTTCTCTTGCACTGCACTTGTACAACATTCAATGACGATGAAATCTAACCTTAATCTATAACCACAATGAACATGAAGATGACACTGGATTTCAATGAGTACGAAACTTCACTAAGTTGGGAAACATGAAAATAATAGGTATTTTGTCTTGCATTTTTGTGAAACTCTTAACAAAATGAACGAAACAACATTAAAATTCAACAAAATTTGTGTGATACTACAACCATCTAAATCAGATTGAACTTGTTTCCAATTTTTTTTAGGACACGGTATTCAGCCGTGAGCCCTAATCGGATCCAAAAAAAAAATCCAAAAATTAACAACACTATACATTCGATGCTCTAACCTTGCTACATGGAACTCATTTCTTGTTATGCTCCGTTAATGAAGTAGTGCGACGTTTGG
Source organism: Schizonepeta tenuifolia (assembly GCA_029490685.1). NCBI lineage: Eukaryota > Viridiplantae > Streptophyta > Magnoliopsida > Lamiales > Lamiaceae > Schizonepeta > Schizonepeta tenuifolia. The sequence goes on from CM055955.1 coordinate 131,188,822, forward strand.
AGTTTTGAAGAAGAACCAGCGACTTTTAAAGACGATGGACGGCGTTTTTCCTGAAGTGACCGAAATATGGTGGCCCATTTCGATATATATTAAACCAGTTTTGTAATTTTATTATTAGGTTAAGGGTAGGGAAGGAAGTTCGTATATTAATCTTGGATTTAATTTAAGGTACCAAACAAGAAAATTTGTTATCTTGACTACCAAACACCTATGCTAGTCAAATTATCTAACAAATTAAGATAAATTATCTTAAGATAGTTTATCTTTTTATATCTTAACTATATCTTAAGATAGTTTATCTTTCTACTTAAGATAGTATATAGTGAAGTTTATGTCATACTTCATGGTATCTCAAATATTTTATTTCAATCCTTAAAATTAAGCGCTGCTATCGACATTCTGATAGTAAAGCTCTAAGTTGTAGATCGAAGCCACTAGGCTACTACTTTATTTGTACAATTATACGTAGATCTCTTTATCTATAGTATTGGACTTTTACTTTTTAAAGTCTTGTTCTTTTTTAGTTTTTTTTTTTTTTCATTTTTTCTTTAATTTTTCTTCTTCATTATGTTGTTTCTTACCCGTTATTCATTTTATTTGTTATTTCTATTTTTTTAATTATTTATTCTTCATATCATCTTTTTTTAAAGTAATATTCATTTTTCCCATTTTTTCTTAATATTTCTTTGATTATATGTTGTCCAATTATTTATTTTATTTTTAAAAATTATTTACATTTAAAAAGTAATATTTTTAACATGTTACATTTGTTCATATCAATGATTATTTTTCATTACAATAATAATTACTTGATCGAATTATTAAAAGTACAAGTTGTCGTGAATAAAAGTAAAAATTGTCGTGAAGAAAAGTAATATTTTTGAAACGTTACCTTTGTCCATATCAATGATTAGTTTTCATTACGATAATAATTACTTGACCGAATTACTAAAAGTACAAGTTGTTGTTAATGAAAGTAAATATTGTTGTGAAGAAAAGTAATATTTTTGAAATATTACATTTGTTCATGTCAATGATTACTTTTAATCACGATAATAATTACTTTATCAAATAATTAAAAGTATACGTTGCCGTGAATAAAAGTAAATATTGTTGTGAAAAAAAGTAATGATTGCGAAACATTACATTTCTTCATATCAATAGTTACTTTTCTTAACGACAATAATTACTTAACTAAATAACTAAAAGTACAAATTATCATAAATAAAAGTAAACATTGTCGTGAACAAAAGTAATAGTGGTAAAAGTAACTAATAATAAACAAATTGCATCTAGGGTTTGCCTGTACGGTCTTTTCTCTCGCAGCGCACATTAGCGACACCTGTTTAACGTGCGCCTCTGATCATGAAACGAGGAAGAGGACGACCCAGGAAGAATATGGCACCCGTGAAACAAGTGATGAAGAAGAAATCAGTGGTACCATCGGCGAAGAAAACTCCAAATCTGCACAGTAACATTTCTATTACTGATTCTGCGTTAGAAGAAATGGATGTAACAGTGAATTCAAGGAAAGTGGATTTGGTAGAGTCTTCCATAGCGCCAAGCATTAGATCTGAGCTGAGGAAGGATAAAGAGAAGGAAATTGAGCACTCTACTATCCCAATTGCTGAAATGGAAGCTCTAGAGGTCAGTGATGAAGATGACCTCTCTTCATCATCTTCACAGCAAAGTCTAAAATTTGAAACCTCATCTCGCCATAAAGGTATGCGTCTTGACTTTGTGCCTCCAGTATTGAAAGAGGGTGTTCCAACTGCGTGTCTTGAGAAAGAAGATACTGAACTTGAAGCTTCTAAATGTTTGGTTACTTCCCCTGAAATCTTCTATCATCAGGAAGGTTACTTTGTTGTGCGATTTCAGAATAGTGAAGATAGAGATTATGTTCTGTTTGAGGGACCCCATACTATTGCTAGTAGACCTGCTATTGTTAGAGCATGTGAACCCACTTTTGTTTTGAGAAAGAGATAATGAAAATGGTTCCATTATGGATTCAACTTCCGAATCTCCCTCTCAACTGCTGGGGTGCAAATTCTTTGAGTAAAATAGGCAGCATCATTGGCAAACCTCTCTATGCCTATGAATGTACAATTGAACATAATAGAATCTCATATGCGCGTTTGCTTGTGGAAGTGGATGTGACTTTGCCAATCCAACATTTTGTTATGATTGAAGATGGGACAGGGAATAGAGTTAAACAACCAGTTGTGTACGATTGGATTCCACCTTATTGTAAGAAATGTCAAGCTGCTAGCCACAATTGCAATATAACAGCTCCAAAGCCATCACAGACTAAGCAATGGCAGCCTAAACCACCAAGTAAGAGGCCAGTAACATAACATGAACAAGGAGTTCAGAAAGGTAAGCAAGCTACTGAGGAATGGCAGCTTCCAAAGAGGACTTATGGATAGATTTTGGTGGGAAAAAATGAGGTCCCTATACCTTCTGAGAATCCTTTCCATTCTCGTAATTCAACTACTATAAATCAGGAAACTACTGCAGGGGGCGGGGACCCAATCCCCTTGGGTGGGACATGAGGATATCATTTTGGAATGTGAGGGGTTGTAATAAACCCTCAAACAAAAAGAGCTCAGGCTCTTTGTTCAAAACAAGAGGATTGATGAGTTTATAGTGCTTGAAACAAGGGTGAAGGATGTTAATTTTTCAAAGGTTTCTAATAAGATTAGTAAACAGTGGTGTTTCCTTAATAACTACTCACATGCCTATAATGGGAGAGTGTGGATTGGATGGGATCCTAGACGAGCAAATATCACACTCTGTGATTGATCAGCTCAAGCTATACTCTGTGCAGTGCATGATATAATATCAGGTAATAATTTCCTTCTCATGGCAGTGTATGCTTTTAACTCCATGGAGAAACGCAAGGATCTTTGGAATTTCATATCAAATGTTGGGGGGGGGGGGGATTTTAATACCATTTTGAAAGCTGAGGAAATATGGAAAGGAGCTGTAATGACTGATACTAATACTAGGGACTTTGCTAATAGTTTAGCTCAGAATGATTTACACCAAATTTGAATGGTGGGAAGTGATTACACATGGTGTAATAATCAAGAGGGGTCAGATCGTATATACTCTTTATTAGACAGATGCTTGGTAAATCAACTGTGGTGGGATAATTTTAATGAAGTAGTGGTTGAAGTGCTGGAGTGAAGTGTATCGGACCATTGCCCTTTATTAGTGAGTTTGGAGCAGAATACTATACGATCAAATGCTCTTTTTCAATTTTTGAATGTGTTGATAGATCATGCTGAATTTCTTCATGCCCTCTATACAACTTGGCAAAAGGAATGCAACAGGAATAAACTTTTGAACATTTGGTATAGATTGAGAGATTTGAAAACTCCTCTGAAGCAGATTAACATGTGCAATTATAGGAATCTTAAAGATAAGCTTCAAGAGTTGAGACTGAAACTAACAAGTGTTCAGTAGGCAATGTTGATCAATAAGTCCAATTCAGAGCTGATTATGGAAGAGAGAGAGCTCATTACTGATATTGAAAAGTGGAGTAAGGTTGAAGAGAGTATTTGGAGACATAAGTCTAGAGTAGATTAGATCAAACTAGGTGATTCCAATACTAAGTTCTTCCATGCTTATGCTAAGGCGAGACAGTCTAGTAAAGCAATTACTCTTTTATTTAGAGAAGATGGATCAAGATGTGAAAAGCAGGACCAAATTATGGAGGAGGTTAGATCCATTTATTTGAATTTGATGGGCAGTTAAGCTCCTGAGCTCGAAATGGTGGAAAAGAAAGTGGTAGAGAGGGGTTATACTCTCAACTCTAGATAGAAACAACAACTTCTGAAGCAGTTCTCTGAAGATGAAATTAAAGAAGCTTTATTCAGTATGGATTCTATGAAGGCCCCTGAGATTGATGGGTATAATGTCTTCTTTTTTAAGAAAACATGGGATGTGATTAGTAAGGAAGTTTGTGCAGCTGTTCTAGACTTTTAGAGGACAGGTTTCTTGCCTCAGACCATTAATACTACTTTGGTTTCTCTCCTGCCCAAAAAGCCTAATGCAGTTACAATCAAAGACTACAGACCTATTGCATGTTGTTTTATCTTGTTTAAAATCATCTCCAAAACTTTGGCAAATAGGATCAAGGAAGTTCTAGGTCAGCTTATTAGTCCAACTCAAGCTGCTTTTGTGAAAGGGAGGTCTATCTTTGATAATATCCTACTTAGTCATGAGCTAATCAAGGGGTATGCTAGGAAAGGAATTTCACCACATGGTGAAAATTGATGCGCAAAAGGCATACGACTCGGTGGAGTGGCCTTTCCTAAAATATCTTATGTTGGAAATGGGGTTCCCTCATGAGTTTGTTAGTTTGATCATGGCTTGTCTCACAAGTGTTACTTATGTGTTTATTGTTAATGGAGCAACCACTGCTCCTTTTCCAGCAAAGAGAGGCCTTAGACAAGGAGATCCCGTCTCTCTTTACCTATTTGTGATATGCATGGAGTATTTGCATCGAAGTCTATTGGAGCTGCAGTCTAATAAGCACTTTAAGTTTCATCCAAGGTGCAAAAGGTTTGGCCTGATTCAACTCTGTTTTGCTGATGATCTTCTTCTTTTTTCAAGAGAAGATTCTGCATCATTAAGGCAGCTGATGAATGTGTTTGAAAGCTTCTCCAAAGTATCAAGTTTAAAAGCTAACCAATCCAAAAGTTGTATATATTTTGGTGGAGTAGGGGTTAGTAAACATGAAGAGATTGTGTCTGAATTTGGTATGGTAAAAGGGGATCTTCCATTCAAATATCTTGGAGTTCCTTTATCCTCTAAGAAGCTATCTGTCTTGCAATGTCAGCCGTTGATTAGGAAGATTCTTGAGCGAATTGATAACTGGTCCTCCAAGCTTCTCTCTTATGCTGGAAGAATTGAGTAATTTAGTCGGTTTTGTTTGGCATGCAAGCTTTTTGGTGCCAAATCTTTTTTATTCCTCAGAAAATAATCAAAATAATCCAATCAGCTTGCAGGAACTTTTTATGGTCTGGGAAGTCAGGAATCTTGAAGAGGGCATTGGTGGCTTGGGATCAAATCCAACTACCAAAAGCAGTAGGTGGTTGGGGGATTATTAACATGAAAGTTTGGAACCAAGCTGCTATATGCAAACTGCTTTGGTGTTTATCTAAGGAGAAAGAGAGAGTCTGGATTCAATGGATTCACGAATATTACATCAAGAAACTATTGGGTGATTAAGAAGATTATAAAAGCTCGTGAGTATCTGTTGCACTCTTCAGAAGGTATGAATCTTTTGACTCACTCGAACTTTTCGATTGGGGGAATGTATCAAGTTCTGAGAGGAGACATGCAATCAGTGGGGTATAAATTACTTAGATGCAACCCTTCCCCCCTAAAGTGTATTTTTATTATGTGGCTTGCGTTCCTAGGTAAGCTAGTCACTTGTGATAAGTTGCTTAAAGTTAGAGTGATAGTTGATCCTATGTGTTACTTATGTGATGAAGAGGTTGAGAGTATTGATCATTTATTGTTTGGCTGCTCTTTCTCTTCAAGGGTTTGGAATGATATCAAGATTTGTGGGGAGGGAGAGAGGGAGGGGGGGGGGGGATATTCGTGCTACATCTAGTTGGGAGGAGGAAAAGGAATTTTTAACCCTCTATCAGCATTCTAAGACTGTGAAGCAGCAATTTTATAGGTTTGCTCTGTCTGTTGTTGTTTATTGGGTTTGGAAGGAGAGAAATGCTCGTAAGTTTCAGAGGCATACAAGCACTACAGAGGAGGTGTGTAAAGCATGCAAGGAAATGATAATTTGGAGATGCACAGTGAATCAAAAGCTAGCTAGAGTTCTTTCTTTTCTTACGTAATAGAGATTAACTGCATGGAAGAGTTTTTGAGTTTGTTTGTATTCTGTTTTTGAGCCTCTGGCACTTGGTAATAAAAAAAGGTATTTACCAAAAAAAAGTAACTAATAACTATTATATATTAATTTATAAATAAATGAAAGTAATTGAGAAAATAAATTACAAAGAAAGGAAAAGAAACTAAAAACAAAGAGAAAATAATAAGAAAAAAACAAAGAAAGGTAAATGTAAAAAAATAAGTAACTAATAATTTTTATTACTTTATTAATAAGTAAAAATAATTAAAAACAGTAATTTAAGAAAAAAGAAATAAAAAACAAAGCAAAGGAAATTAAAAATAATTAACAAAAAAGAAAAAAAAGCAAATGAAAAGTAAGCAGAATATTAAAAAATAAAAAGAAAAAACGATTTGTAACACATGGGATTCGAACCTAGGTATATTTCATTGCTAGCCATTACTCTACCCGTTGGGCTAGCAGTCCATTACATGTAAAATATCCACAATATATTGATATCTAATACTGAAGAGAAGGAAAAAAAAAATCTGGGCACGTGAACGCGCCGTGAGGGCGCGTGTACCCCACACGCCCGACATATGGGTGGGTTAGTGGGCCAGCGGGTCAAATAAAACCGGTTGTATAGTATACAACCGGTGTATAGAAATATTTGTCAAATATTTAATCCTATTGATATACACCCACCGAAAATACTAATCCTATTACTCTACATCCATCGTTGATCGCTTCTTGCTTATCGAAATCTTGAAGATGGTCACTTCTGAATCTCTCACTATCTCTCATTTCTGATCGAACCGTTAAATTGAGAGTGAGGTGAAAGCTTTACTTGCAAAATCAAAGATGGTAAGAATTTATTCTATTTAATTTTTTTGCCCTCTTCAATACTGATTTGTATCAATTGTTTTTTAGTTGTATAATTTGTCTCTCATTTAGATTACTTTGTTCTTGAGGTAAATTTGATATGCGGCTGTGCAACTTTGTAATTGACAACTTTCTTTTAGCTTCAATCTTGGAGTTCATGACGATATGGTTGTCACTTTTATTTATAGTAATACGATCCACATAATACATTATATTTAACCTTATATATTCCACTATTCAATTCACGTTTATATTGAAATCCTTACTTCATTTACAACAATACCACTACTATCCACCTTTTTATTAAAACCCGTACCGTCTACAATGTGACAATCATATCGTGGACGGAGGAGTATTTGAAAGCAAAAACAAGACAAAAAAAATATTCTCCTCGCATCAAATCAAGGAAGAAAATATTTGATATGAATATAAATCCACAATTTCATTAACTTAGGTGCATTAACAACGATATAAATTCGCGTAAATTATAGAAGTACGTTTACTAACTTTATCCCAAAATTATCTTTAGACTTTAAAAATTAATTTCAAATCTGTTTTGATTTATAATCTCGATATTTTATAATACAATTAAAAGATCAATTTTTATGTTAATAAATAACATAATTTTAAATGTAGATTTTGATAATATATCGATAAGAAAAATAAATAAGACATGATTATATTTTTACTTCATATATAAAGAAACAAAATTACACGCAACGCTCTGCTAGTTTTAATAGAAGTAGTCGAAAAATCAGTGGAATTCGGTAGGGCGAGAGACTCTTGGTTGGTTAATTAATTCTCTTGCAGGCCCCCACATAAAATCCATCGATAGATCTGCTCAAAATTCATACATTAATTAGCACCGGTTTTTCTTCTATCTACAGCTGATACAATGTCTAATCCTAAGGATGATCCCAAGTTCATGTCACTGAAAGTTATGATTAACAAACAGAAAACAAAGGTGCTTTTTGCAGAGGCCAAAAGCGATTTCGTAGACGTTTTGCTAAGTTTCTTAGGCTATTTGCAACCCTTGGAGACCACTAGTGGTCTCTAAGGGGTCTCCAGCACCATTTTTCCACTAGAGACCCTTAGAGACACCTACTTCTGCAACGCAACGGTCCCCAAGGTGTCTCTATCTTTAATATTAAACAATTCTCTATTTCCATTTATTAAATTAATTCATGTATTTGTAAATAAATTAAAATAAATTGATTAATAATAACATGAATTTTCCATTAATATTTGAAAATTGGAAAATTACATGCCTTCACAATAAAAAAAAACACTACTTAATTAAAAATTAAAAATTACATAAAACTAACAATTAAGAAAAAAAAACTACGCTCATCCCCGACATTGCTTCACCTCCTCCACCATAATCATGTGAACCTGAATCTGTTCCGGCGTCATGAATCTCGTATCCCTGGAGACAACTTCCAAGTCGGTGGCATATTGTTTGGTCCGAGCAGCTTCGCTCCTCGCTCGAGTAGATTCCAGCTTCGTTTGAGCTGATTCCCGCATTGCCACCGCGATCTCATGCTTGGCCTCGGTGAATTGGCCCAGTCGGAAGCTGTATCAATCGATTAGTGAGTCGAGCTAAGACGACTCCTCTACCGGCTTCTTTCCTTTTCCCCTTACCTTGGCCCTTGCCGCATCTCGACCCTCCGGTCAGGGAGGCGCGCTTCCTCCTTCGATGGACTGGGCTTCCTCCGCTGACGGCTGGGACGGAGAAGATGTTGGAAATGGTTTATAGTTAACCATTAATTATGGATAAATATTGTTAATTAAATATTTATTATTTAATTAAAATATTTATTGGATGTTAATCTACGTCGTGAGTAGATGAACGTGGTATATTTAATATCTAGAACCGATTTCCGGTGAGTGAGATATTGTATGCTAGCAGGATTAACACGGTACTTTGAACTCAAGAGCATCCAAAATTTCTTTGGCAGTCTCTTTGACGTTGAACACATTGAACATGCCATCATCAAGCCCGTTCAGTGAGCCTCGTCACAACGAACTTGATTGATTTATCTAAGACACAAGTCAAGTGTGAAGTATGTGTTGAAGCAAAAATGGCTAAGTTACCGTTTAAGTCGGTTGAGCGAAGCACCAAACCTCTAGAACTAATTCACACCGATGTTTGTGACTTAAAGTTTGTGCAAACTAGAGGTGGTAAAAGGTATTTTATTACCTTTATTGACGATTTCACAAGGTATTGCTACCTTTACTTGTTAAGAAGTAAAGATGAGGCTATTGAAGTTTTTAGGAACTTCAAGAATGAAGCCGAAAATCAACTTGGTTGTCGAATCAAAACAGTTTGACGTGATAAAGGTGGATAGTATGTTGCTCCGTTTGCTGAATTATGAAACGAAAGTGGTATAATCCATTAAACGACTGCTTCTTATTCACCACAATCAAATGACGTTGCTGAACGTAAAAATCGTACTCTTAAAGAGATGATGAACGCCTTGTTGACTAGTTCAGGATTACCCCAGAACATGTGGGGGAAAGCTGTCTTGACAGCTAACTATATCTTGAACAAGATTTCACTCAAAGGGAAGGACGTGACTCCCTATGAGCTTTGGAAAGGAAGGAAACCTTCGTATAAATACCTCAAAATGTGGGGGTGTTTAGCTAAGGTTGAAGTGCCTTTACCAAAATAAGTTACAATTAGACCTAAAACAATAGATTGTATCTTTATTGGTTATGCACTGAACAGCAACGCGTATCAGTTTGTTGTACACAAATCAGATATACCCGACATTCATCTGGGTACAACGATGGAATCAAGGAATGTTGTATTCTTTGAGAACATCTATCCTAATAAGGATAAGGTTGATCCTAACTCTAGCAAGAGAGTTGAGGATGAAGCAACAAGTTCTAAACTTGTAGATGAGCCCATGAGTTCTGAACCCATAGATGGAAATGTTGCACCTAGTTCTAATCCGGTGTTCTATGGACCGCCGAATAGAAAACGACCTAGGTCTATGCCTGTGAATGAGCCTAGACGTGGTACTAGAGTACGGAAAGTAAATATTTATGGACCGGACTACATCGTTTTAATGCTAAACAGTGAACCGGTATCCGTGAAGCCTTATCTGGTCCGGATGCAGCTTTGTGGAAAGAAACAATAGATATCGAGATTGAGTCTGTTATGCTTAATCACACGTGGGTGTTAGTTGAACTACCATCAGGCTGTAAGGCTTTATGATGCAAGTGGATCCTAAAGAAGAAGTACAAGTCTGACGGTACTATTGATAAATATAAGGCCCGACTTGTGGTTCAAGGCTTTAGACAAAAAGCTAGTTATGATTTCTTTGATACCTACTCGCTCGTGACGAGACTTACTTCTATTAGGGTGCTTCTCGCTATTGCTGCTTTGCACAATCTTGAGATTCATCAAATGGATGTTAAGACTGCATTCTTGTATGGGAAGTTAGATGATGAAATCTATATGAAGCAACCGGAAAGGTTTGTAGTACCTAGGAAAGAGCATATGGTATGCAAACTACAACTGTCTTTATATGGATTAAAACAAGTGCCATTGCGATGGCACTTGAAGTTTGACGAAGTGATGTTGTCAAATGATTTCAAGACCAACGAGAGTGACAAATGTGTCTATATTAAGAAAACGGGTGACGATTATGTTATCGTTTGTCTTTATGTAGATGACATGTTGATCATGGGTAGTAACTCTCGTATGATTGGTGAAACGAAGAGGATGCTAAGTATGAATTTTAGCATGAAAGATATGGGTTTGGCTGACGTTTTTCTTGGAATTAAGATTCTAAGAATGCCTAACGAAATTGCTTTGTCGCAATCTCACTATGTTGAAAAAGTGTTAAGGAGATTCAATGCTTTTGACAAACCCATTGCTAAGACTCCTTGGGAACTGAATGTTCATCTAAGTGAGCATAAAGGAGAACCTGTGGGTCAAGATGAATATGCTAAAATCATTGGGAGTTTGATGTATTTGTCAAACTGTACCCGACCGGATATAGCATGCTCAGTTCACAAGTTGAGTAACTATACTGCTAATCCAAGTAAAGAACATTGGAGAGCTCTAGAGCGCGTACTGGGTTATTTCAAATATACTCAGAATTTTGCGTTTCATTATTCAAGAGAGCCTGTTGTACTTGAAGGGTATAGTGATGCTAATTGGATATCTGACTCCAAAGACTCATTTTCTACGAGTGGATACACGATTGGGGGTGGTGCAGTATCTTGAAAGTCTAAGAAACAGACTTGTATTGCAAGGTCTACCATGAAATCTGAATTCATAGCTTTGGATAAAGCTGGTGAAGAAGCTGAATGGCTTAAAAATTTCCTCGAGGATATTCCATGTTGGACGAGGTTTGTGCCGTCTGTATTGATACACTGTGATAGCCAATCTGCTATTGGACGGGCATAAAATATGTTTTATAACGGTAAGTCTCGACATATTCGTCGACGACATAACACCGTAAGGCATTTGATCTTGAGTGGGATTATCTCAATTGACTATGTGAGGGTAATAGATAATCTAGCGGATCCGCTGACTAAGAGCATTAATCGAGATCAAATGCATAAACTGTTAGAGGGAATGGGTGTTAAATCCACATCTTAAGGATGATTATAGCGGAAACTCAACCTTGTAGATTGGAGGATCCCAAGAGCTTGGTTCAATGGGATAACAAAGTTACAAGAATCCGTGTGCTAAATAGTCAAACATACCTATTCTCTGAGAATAGTAAGTGTTTGTTCACCTACACGTGGTGAGGTTAAGTCTTATGACTTTTAATGATTCTTGGATACCTCGGAGAGGTCAAGCATAGTAGGATACTTGGGAATAAGAATCACCTATATAAGTGTGAAGTGAGGGCCGCTTCAATTGATACACTTATGAATCCAAAGAGGTGTCCAAGGCCGAAAAGGACACAAAACATTAGAACGGACGGAATTGAGATGATATTGTGTCAATATTGTTGTCTCAGTATACACCATGGAGGACTAGTTCAAGGTTTTCATAACTACTATGCCGCCAGTATAATCGATGATGTTGACTATGGATAGGTTCAAGACCACAAGTCACCTAGTTAAATGCAATATTGTCTCTTGAGGACTGAACTTTGCATTTACATTCATTTTGCATTGGCATTCTCACTCATGTGGGGGATTGTTGAAAATGGTTTATAGTTAACCATTAATTGTGGATAACTATTGTTAATTAAATATTTATTATTTAATTAAAATATTTATTGAATGTTAATCTACGTCGTGAGTAGATGAACGTGGTATATTTAATATCTCTAAACCAATTTCCGGTGAGTGAGATATTGTATACTAAAGGTTGGATGTTGAAGTAGTAACTAACATGTTATTAAATTATAATAAATGTTAGTTGTCCCACATCGGTTATATGTGGATGATTTGACTAGCATTTAAGGCTATGTCTGTATGGGCTTAATAATTTGTTGGGTTGGTGTGTATAGATGTGTATGGGTGCCCTCACGCCCACACACACACGCGTGCGCCGCCGCCGCCACCCGTCAGTCCGGACGGGCGGGCTCAGGCTCGGGCCTGGGACTTGGACTTGGACTTGGATCTTGGCCTAATTTATTTAATTGTTGAGCCAAATCCGGAAGCCCAGCCGTGTGAAGCCCATCGGCCCAAAACCTTTAGGCTGCTGTAACAGCAATGTCTCTTCACCTCCAACGAGACCTTTGGCGTCTGTAACCTCCAACGTCATTATGGAGATGAGCCCCTTCATGTCTAAGAAGCTGCTATATAAGGAGAGTCTCCCATTGCATTCTTCACTCATTCCAAAGCAATCTGCACTCCTCTCCTATAGTTGGCTTCCTCCTTCATCGTAAAATAAACATACTTAAAAACGGTTTGTAAAAGATAATCGAAGAAAGAGAATCGAAGAAAGTTTTAGTTGTTTCATTCTTTAGGCATTTGCACGCTTACTAGATTCGTTTTACTTAAACGGGAAACGAGACTCGTACCAATCTCGTTTAGAACTCGGAAGATCTTATACTCGACTCTTGGGTCAGTAGAGAAGGTAGTCGATATCTTAATACGACTTTAAAGATTATAAGGAGCTAAGTTGAAAAGAATTAACTTAGGCGATTTTTATTTTAGATCATTTCACGACTTATGAAATTTCTCGTTTATTACCTCTTTAATGAAAGGATAAAAGATAAGATCTCGACTGGTTTTCATCACTCAAGGTCCTATACTTGACTCTAGGGTCAGAAGAGAGATGTTCGCTAGATAAAACGCTTAAACGATTGAAAGAAACTAAGTTGTGAATTAAACAACTTAGAAAACAAGAAACTGAAATTTTCACTGCGCAGTCCAGTAATTCTGGAGGCTGTCTAGAACAGAGGACTTGGAAACAGGGGGTGAGCCCTATACCATTAGAAAGCTTAGGAAGTCTAGTTCGCGCTCCAATTTACGGATCACAAATCCGATAAACGAGCTGGAAGTTATTACAGTTTCCGGCGAGAGTCGCAAAACTGCCATGAAAACCCTAATTGCTTGATAGGTTCGACGTATAACGTTTTAGGTTCGTTCTAAGCTCTCGTATTCAATTTTTTTAGAAACTGGACTCTCAAGGCAGTCATCACATACTCCCGTACGTGATAAACTCCTTCTCAACTTGCTCAAAAGCACGACGTTCTAACGTCGGATTTCAACTAACAAGTACTAAACCAACAAAAACTTCAAACGCGTTCTAGTTCTCGACTATAACTATAGCCCATATTATATCAACTCGAAAGCTTATGACGTCAACTAGAAAGTTGTTCTAAATTTCATTATAAACAATAATATCAAATTATAATTTTCATCCGACTTCTCGATTATTAGTTACAACTAAATGTTTGTCTCTTACGTGATTTTTCAACGTTGTCGGATTTCATTCAAATTTTACGACGTTAAACTACGTCTAACGTGAAACATTTTCATGCATGCAAATATATCAGAACATCATTATAACTCAGTTTATATGGTGATCTTTATCTCTTATGTTTCATTAAACATTTTTAGAAAATTCTCCATTAAATTCTATAATCAACTAACATGATTTGCAACATAAATCAACCAACAAATCATCACTTAACAACAACACATGGAAACCCCTAATCACCCTATAATTTTCGGTATACATGCATATATTGTGGGGGTGATTTTCTTCTCCAATTAACAACATTTATTCACTAACCAACCTATTATAACAATCATTAATCGATTGCAATTCCATTATCAATTAACATGCATCAAATCCCTAAATTCATTTCAAACCCTAATTTAAATTTCACAAACACATAGGGCTTTCAATTCTTTTTCATTCTAATTACTAATTAAACATCTACTAAGCATGAATCCATCATCAAAAGAAGAAAAACAAAAATCCTACAAAATCCCTAATAATTTCGGCAATTACACAAGATTTAGGGTTCTTGGTTTTGATCAATTTTAAACCCTATTTAATCTATCTAACATATCCAATTTCATTATTCTAAGATCAAAATATCTATTCCAAACCTCCAAAATTTCGATCAAGAAGGAAAAAGAAAAGAAAAGAAATCTAATTGGATAGAAATGGAGAGGAGATCATTACCTTGAGTTCTTCTGAAGGAATAAAATGGAAAGATGGATGAAAGATGATCTAGGAGGATTTTTCTTGTTTGAAACCTTGAAGAACAACAATGGTGAGAACAATTTGAGAAAGAAGAAGGAAAAGTGTGTGTGTGTGCAGCCGAGAGAGTGAGAGAGAAGAGAGGAAAATTGGTTTTGTCTAAGTGTTGATATGATGAACTTGTTGAAATTGTGTATAAAGTGAAGACTTGGTGTCATTTATCTAGACATGGTCAACATGCAATGTTCCCCACTAACTAAGGGATGAGTCGGCTGCCATGCAAAATTTTGGGGGGTTACGGGTTTTTCCGGCGCGATCCGACGTTACGGAAAAACGAACGACGAAAAACGTTGCTCGGTACAAAATCGTCGCGATTCGATTTGACTTAAAAAAAATCTAACGTATGAACTTAATTAGAAAATAAATTTACAAAATTTATTTTGACAAAAAACTCGGGACGACACCGTCCGAGTTTCGTCCGGAAAAACATAAAAACGAACTTTCTCGGGTGTGTTCGTATTGCAATTTCGTGATTATAAAAAATTAGACGGTTTTCCGTTCTAAGCTTACGAACTAAAAAATTTTCGTACGTGCTAACCCTAAATACAGTAGTCGTCTAGTTGACTTCTGTAATTTATTTTTAATAACGGATTCGACCGTTAGTCTTAGAATTCAAAAATTGTAAACTTAGGCGTGCAAAGCCATTTATTTAATTAACTTTAAAACTTTTAGAGCGTAAGGAATTTACGGGGCATTACAGGTAATCTCTAACCAACTTTTTTGGAACATCCAAATTTATTGGTAGTGTACCAGCTCTAATCTGTGCCTCTTCACCCATATGTGGAACTTTATATGAGTTCTCCCCTCTCACCTTCATTATTTCGACCATACAGCCTTGAAGAGATAAAAATACCTTGTTCAATGTTTTAGCTGTTAACTTTTCAAATGATAACATCACTGCATCAACTAATTGATCTATTGTGGTACACGCATTCTCAACTTGAAGAGATTGAATTGCTTTGAACCACCCAATATCGTTTACATTAGTATTTGGTGAGTTGGCCGCTGCAGCTCTGAATAAGGAATCATTATCCTTTATGTGAGGCTTAACATTATCTTGTTGTATGTAAATCACCTTACATGCAAATGCTAGCCATTTATCCATAATTGCAGGTAAAAGCTGTAATGCACAGAAGATTTAATCAGAATAATTGCATATAAGATCAAAATACATGCATTTATGAACTACCACATTACATACCTCATTAATTACCACATCTCTCATGACATCTTGAGTCACTGATTCAATACACTTAGTTTCAAGTGTCCCTGCTGGTCTGTTTTTACTTCTTCTTTTTGCTGGAACTTTATGTGTGAGAGGAAACATTCCTATCTTGCCATCAAACAATGTAGTCCCATCTGATGCAAAAATAGGTCGAGCCACAACACACACAAACATAATTTTCTCAATAAACTTCTTGCTCTTACATGTTCTATGGGGTTCTATTTCTCCAAGAGCCATATAGTACCTTTGTGTTGCTCTTGTCATGTTAAACCACTTTTCGTCTATATGAACTACATTGTGCATGCTCCTAAACCTTAGTGTATTCAGAATTCTATCTAGTTCTAGAGCTTCAAGAGAAAACCTAAGTCTTAACAGCTTGTTTGGAGCAGTTAGATTAGGCTTAATAGCATTAGTGTGAGCTCTAAGCAACCCCTCTTTCACCCATCTCCCAACTGTAGTTTTTTTCACGTTTATTCCAATAGCTAAACTCCTTATTGTTCCTCTCTTTCGAACAGGTAGCAGATTTTTTATTGTGATGTTTGGAGGGAAATTGAAAAAATCCACTTACTGAATTTTTTTGGCGCTTCACCAAATTTTTAGACAGCTTTTTGTTCATTTGTACAACTTTTATTGTTGTACACCTTGACTCTGCAGCCCAGTAACGACTGACTGTCCTCTTATACATGCCAAAGTTGGAAGCAACTTCCTTGAATTTCCCCTTCCGAGGTGTTCCTCCATGGCTGCTAGAAAGTAGAAATTGGACCAATAGATTTCTCTAATATGTGGAAAGTTCCTTTTTCACCATTTTGAAGACTTAGCTTTTGCTGAAATGTTAAGTGTGTATTGCTATTTATAGATAGCAGATTTTTTGTTGTGATGTTGGAGGGAAATTGAAAAAATCCACTTGGTGAAATTTTTTGGCGCTTCACCAAATTTTTAGACAGCTTTTTGTTCATTTGTACAGCTTTTACTGTTGTACACCTTGACTCATTTTAAATAATCCAAAACAGTGTTAAAATTTGAAGATAATTTGCTCTAAAAAATGTTCATACAAATAAATGGCTCGTAAAAAAAAATTATCGTAAAAAAATGAGCTCGTATGTAATTTCAATTAATAACACCATTTATGTGGAAAATAGTCAACGACAATACAACACATAGAAGTGGGTAATTAGTTGAATTTAAAATACATATCAAAGAAGTGGGTGGACATACTTTATACACTAAACAGTTTCTCCTTAATCTCCATGCCGAACAGTAAGGAGACGAATTGAGCGGGACGGAGGGAGTATAAGGTAAATAATATATATTATCAATAAGGTAAGTTTGTATTTCTTATGGCATATTATATATTATATCTTGTATCACATATATGCCCCTAATTTTGATAAGTAGTAAGGATATTTTAGGTGATTCAAATTTTGTAAAACAAGACTCTTTTTATATAAGTATAGATATAGATATATACTCCATGATTTTCATTCCTAGTTTGACTCGGACACGAGAATTAAGAAAAAGCTTGACTTAGTTGGTAGGATGTATTTGAGTGGAATGAGGGGTCCCACTTAAAAGTAGTTTAAAAGGTAGTTTACATGTATTTAAGTGGTATAAGGTCCACTTAAAGATAGCAAAGGTAATTTAAAGGTAGAATATTTAAAAGTATAGAATAGTGACCTACATATGGAATTAGGAATAAAATTGGTGAACGCTCGGAATGGAAAATTATGAATGAAATGGAGGCAGTACAATTAAATAAAATACATATGTAGTACTGATCATAATATTGATTAATCTAATTTTGTTCAATTAGATACGGGATTTGCTGGAGCTCTCTTTAACTTCGGCAACCCCTTTGACCGACATTATAATAGAGAAAACTGGGACGAACTCTGCTGCAGCCAAAGCCAAGCCTCGGATTTTGTTGCGTCATACTCAGAAAGATGATGCAGAATCGAAAAAGTTGGTTTTGAAAGTGTGCTTGCAAATTTCAACGAATAAATTTTTTTGTTTCGGAAGCTACAGATGAATTTGTGGAGCTGCTTTTTAGTTTGCTGACCATGCCTTTAGGAGGAGTCGAGTTTCCTTTAGGCGGGAAAACTGGTCTAAACAATATTGACAATTTATACAGAAGCGTATCAAATGACATTGATGATAAATATTTTAGCGCTCCAGATCCTAAAAGTAGGTTGATAAATCCGAAGTTACCTCACGGTTATAATTTCGGAAATCAGTTTCTACCTCTCAGTGAAGAAGCTCCCCCTAAAGTGTATTACCAACACAAGTGGAATACCCTTTTCGAGCGATGGGAATGTTCTTTTTCATGAGAAAGATGGATTACTGGTTTCTTTCTTGCTGTTGATCGAGAAAAAATATATTAAGAAAGAAACAATGTGTTTTGTAAGCGATGATTTATCAGTGACTCCTAGTTTAGCTACAAGCATTTCTATTCTCAACGGTCTCGGAATTCCTCTCTCAGATGTGAAAGAAATGGAGATGCAGGTTGGAGTGGAAGAGGTAACTAATTAAGATGTATAAATAAATGCTGTTTACATGTAGCATCTATGTTTGCTTTTGTTTGTTAACTTTAAAGATTTGTTTCTGTTAATGCAGGCTTTAAGTATACT
Organism: Schizonepeta tenuifolia; assembly: GCA_029490685.1. Taxonomy (NCBI): domain Eukaryota; kingdom Viridiplantae; phylum Streptophyta; class Magnoliopsida; order Lamiales; family Lamiaceae; genus Schizonepeta; species Schizonepeta tenuifolia. The sequence continues at coordinate 131,207,103 of CM055955.1, forward strand.
GAAGGCTTCTCTGACATCAAAAACGGCGTTAACTGATAGCCTCATCAAACCCATGCTAAACAAATTACCAAAATTAGAGCGCTAGCGAAAGAATGAAGACTGGGTTTCTTTCTAGTACTGGTGTGGCAAATTATACTATATCTCTTCGTTAGTATACATGTCTTTGAGTTTTTGTTTTGGCGATCCCTCAATGCAACTTAAAAGATCATTTACTTTCACTTTCTAGCTAGACTTATGGAAATTAAATCCTCTGTTTGAAAACGGTATCTAGATCTTTCTATTTTCACACTAAGCAAGCTTGTTGCAACGTGCAAATTATTTACTTTATCCATCCCACAACAAATCTCTATCTTTCGCCAAATGGTTAAAATAACCATAACCGACTGTTTGATGCCCTGTAACCCTTCGTGGCTGGGGCCGGGCAGGATCCAGGAATTGACTGTAAAATCTTATACATCCAAATATTTTGAAGTTCACATAACTTGAGCCTTATGAGACTTCAATACATAAAGTTATCAATAATTGTGTACGTGAAGATGCATAAAAATTAATAAAAAATATTAATTTTATATTTTATTTATATTTTAGAAATTTTATTAAAGATAAATCCTAAATTAAATAAATATAGATTGATATTTAAAAGATGGAGATTTTCGACCAATTAGAAATTGACACGTGTCATTTCTTGGTCATTAAGTCAAAGATTTGATGGAGATAACTACCAAAATTGAGGAGCCAATAGAATTGTGCCACTTCAGCCCTAAAGCCCGTCTTGGAGTCCAAAAGTCCACCAAGTCCACTACATTTTCACCTATAAATAGAGGTGATTGGAGAGGTCAAAGGACACACCGCAAAATCATATTGAAGAGCTCAAGAGTTGTAGGAGAATTCTCTACAATATTCAAGGCGTTCTTCGCGGCATTCAAGGCGTTCTTCGTGGAGTTCAAGGAGTTCTTCACCAAAAGTGTCCAAAATCATCGTTTAATCCAGAAACAAGGTGTCGGCCCTCCGGATTAACATTATAAGTCCAAACTTCAAATCCGATCAAGATCAAGGAGGCAAAATCTCCGAAAATCCCGGAAGTTGTTTGAAGATCTTCAAGAACAAGTTGAAGAGGCGAATCGGAGGAGAAACATAGAGATCGCAACACGCATTTTTACTTCATCCTCAAATATTTATTTGTACACGATTTATTGTGTTTGTTATAAATACATAAAATTTGTGTTTACTTTGAAGAAACATTTGGAAGATGCTAATGACTTCACTTCGAAGAACCTTGTGGAAGGTGGCGACATGATAACACGAAGGAAAGCTAAGATGTTGCAAGAAGCTGCGGAAGCTGCTAAAGCTGCCAAGTCAACTTTCGCCGCAGAAAATGAGCCGCACGTTAAGGAAGATGGCAATGACACGAGTGATGGTTCCGAATCACCCAAAGACTGTTCGGCGAAAAATTACTCATCTGAGGTGTCTGTTATGACAATCGGTACTACGAATTTATAGGAGCAGATAGCAAATTTAATGACAATGATGGAGGCTATGGACAAGCGTATGATCAAACAAGATGCCATAATCTTAAAGCTTGCAAAAGGAAAAAGGGGTATCCAAGCATGATGATGAAGATGAAGAGGATGATGATGATGATGCATCCAAAAGACGTGAAGAGAAGCGGTCGGATGATAAGGAGTCTAAATCCACTTCAAGCAGTCTCATCTCAATTAAACAAGTCAAGCAGCTCATTGAAGGGACCATAAAAGACAAATTCGATGGGAGTTCCAAGTCTTCATTGGTTTACTCAAAACCATATACTCAAAGGATCGATAACTTAGTGATGCCTCTCGGCTATCAGCCTCCTAAATTCAAGCAATTTGATAGAAAGGGTAATCGAAGCAACACATAGCTCACTTCATCGAAACTTGCAATAATACCGGCACCTTTGGAGATCATTTGGTGAAGTAATTTGTTCACTCACTTAAAGGGAATGCTTTTGATTGGTACACGGATTTAGAGCCGAACTCAATCAATCATTGGGAGCAGCTTGAACACGAGTTTCTCAATCGATTCTATAGCACTAGAAGAACAGTCAGCATGGTGGAGCTCAGAAGTTCCCGGCAGTTCAAAGATGAGCCAATGATTGACTACATCAATAGATGGAGGAACCTTTTCCTTAACTGCAAAGATCGATTGTCCGAGTCATCTGCCATTAAAATGTGTATTTAAGGGATGCATTGGGCCTGCAATATATTATACGTGGAATTCAACCCAAGACGTTCGAAGAGTTTGCCACAAGAGCACATGATATGGAGTTGAGCATAACATCAAATGTAGTTGGAGGACCGCTAGTTCAAGAACCTCGTCGGTTTAAAGAGAAACAAGAGTTTAAGAAATGGGGTAATTCTTTTGAAAAGAAACCAAAGAAAGAATCAAAGCGGTTAAAGCAACGCCTGTCAAGTTCTCGAGAAAGGAAGCCAATAGGGAATATAAGCTGAATACTTTTCAAGACATGGGGCAAAGGAGGCCGACTCTAAAAGAGCAACAGCAAAAGACAGCGATTGGTGATCATAAGCCCTTTGCGGAAACTGAATCATACTTCGCCGAAGCAAAGTACTACATGGTAAAGCCAAAGTCTCCAAAAGAAGCACAAGTTGAATCCCAAGAGGAACTTGAAAGAAAGGATAAGGAGGTGTCACTCACTAAGGAGGAGTCTTTGGACGGGCTCACCGTACCTTTCACAAAGATTGATGTTATGAAACTCACTCAACAATTATTTGGAGGATTTGTTCAGCCAAAACAAGGTAGTGCTACGGAGCATGGCGAACTTACAAGCCCTGAAGTTGCTAAGTGCTTTGGACCGAAGGCGTATGAGCTACTTGTGAAAGTCGGATACGATCCCAAGGAGAATTCGAAGGTTACGAGCCAGCATGATCATGAACGTAAGGCAAGCTCAAAAGTATCAAAGAAAGATGGTCCTGTGGTCCAAGCAACTAAGACAGGCTTGGGATTTGTCTCACGAGGTCCAATTCGTATTGCGATTAAAAGGGAAACTGCCAACCATATCTTTGAATGAGAGGTGTCATCTATATCAAGTCTCTCCAAAAAAAAAGGGTGTTAGCCTTCAAGAGGTTAGGAGAAGGATTGGAAAAACGAGTGTCTGTTTTCAAGAGACTTGGCAAAGACAAGAAACCAAGCAAGGAGCAACCCAAAGGTTGAAAAATATCATCCAGTCTCGCATGAAAAGAAGTAGTATACTGACCGTGTCATGTAAAGATGTGTTGAAGGCCAAGATGAAGACAGTCATTCATACACAAGTCCCCGAAAAGGATGATGAAGAAGATAGAGAAAATGTGGCATCGTCTTACTACACTATCAAGAGTGCTCAAAGTCAATCTGCTCAAAATCAAGCTACTCAAATCAATTTACATCAAGAGATCGCTCGTCTACTTAGAAGCGGTGCTGTTAGAGTAAGTGATATAAAAGAGGTCATTATAATGAGGCAAAGAGATTGAACATTGAGGTTGCGCATAGATTTTCAAAGCCCTGTGCCAAAGAGTGAAGAGATCATTGAAGAAGTCGCCTCATCACGTCACATTACTCTTTGTGAAGAAGGGAGCGTTGAAGAAGAAGATGCGGACATAGCACCCCCACAATTTGAAGATGGTGTGAAGTCCACCATCGATGAGTTCAAAGAAGTTAACTTGGGTACCGTTGATGATCCACGACCTACCTACATCAGCGCTTCATTGATGCCGGATGAGAAATATGCATATGTTGAGCTCTTGAAAGAATTCAAAGATATATTCACATGTACATTTAAAGAGATGCCAGGATTGAATCCAAAGATAGTTGTTCATCACCTAGCTATTAAGAAGGAGGCACAACCTGTTAAGAAATCCCAATGTCGATTTCGACCTGAGTTGATCCCGTTGATTGAAGCTGAAGTAAACAAACTCATTGAGGTTGGATTCATTAGGGAAGTAAAATACCAGACATGGATCTCCAACATCGTGCTAGTAAGGAAGAAGAATTGGCAGATCCGTGTTTGTGTTGACTTTAGAGATCTTAACGAAGCATGCCCTAAATATGACTTTCTACTACCCATTGCCGAACTGATGATTGATGCGACAACCGGACATAAAGCATTATCTTTTATGGATGGGTCTTCCGGTTACAATCAAATTTGCATGTCACCGGCTGACGAAGAAATGCGGCGTTTCGCACTCCAAAAGAAATATTTTGCTACACTGTAATGCCATTTGGATTGAAGAATGCTGGCGCTACCTATCAAAGAGCCATGCAAAAGATATTTGATGACATGCTCCATAAGAACATTGAGTATTACGTAGATGATGTGGTCGTAAAGTCAAAAGCAATAAGGGATCATCTCCAAGACTTAAGGACAATATTTGAACGCTTAAGAAAATATGAGCTAAGGATGAATCTGTTAACATGTGAATTTGGAGTGAAGTCCAGGAAATTTCTTGGTTTTATCATCTACCATCGGGGTATTAAGATAGAGCAAGCCAAGATTGATGCTATTATGAAGATGCCGGAACCTCGAAATATTCATGAGTTAAAAAGTTTGCAAGGGAAATTGGTGCAACTAAGAAGTTTCATCTCAAACCTAGCCGGAAGGTGTCAACCTTTTAGCCGGATCATGAAGAAGGCCATACCATTTGAGTGGGATGAGTCGTGCCAAAATGGCTTCAAAAGTATAAAAGCTTATTTGATGAAACCTCCTGTTCTGGCTGCACCTGTTGCGGGTCGTCTGTTGATCTTATACCTTGCTGCTCAAGAACGCTCTATGGGGGCATTACTTGCGCAAACAAATGAAGAAGGAAAGGAGAATGCCCTATACTACTCGAGTAGAATGATGACGCCCAATGAGCTGAATTATTCTTCGGTTGAGAAGTTATGTCTGGCTTTCATATTTTCTATCCAAAAGTTGAAGCATTATTTTCAAGCTCATACGATGCGCCTTATGTCCAAAGCAAATCCATTGAAGTATGTCATGTCTAAGCCTGTTCTATCGGATAGACTTGCACGTTGGTATCTACAACTGCAACAATTCGAGATTATTTACATTCCTCAAAAAGAGGTAAAAGGACAAGTGCTAGCAGATTTCCTAGCCGATCATCCGATTCCTGCCGAATGGAAGTTAACTGACCATCTCCCGGATGAAGATGCACTTTTGATTGATGTTTGACCTCCTTGGGTAATGTACTTTGATGGAACATCTCATAGAGAAGAAGCCGGAGCTGGAGTTGTGTTCGTCACACCCGAAAGAGAAGTACTTCCATATTCCTTTACTTTGACGGAAAATTGCTCCAACAATGTAGCAGAATATCAAGCGCTTATCCTTGGTTTGGAGATAGCAGTAGATGCGAAGAGACTACACATGAAGGTGTATGGAGATTCTAAGTTGGTGATAAACTAAATACTTGGATTGTACGAAGTGAACAAGCCAAAGTTGTTTCCATATGTAAAGTATGCCCAAAGAATCATCGCATGGCTTGGAGATATAGAACTTGGACATGTCCCAAGGAGTCAAAACAAGCAAGCTGATGCATTAGCTAAGCTCGCTTCTACAATAGCCATGTTCGAGGATTAGATTTCTGTACCAGTGTGTCAAAGTTGGGTTGTTCCACCTATCTTCGAAGAAGAAGATTGTGAAGATGATGAGAGCAATGTCGTTGAGGTCTTCGAGATAGAAGAAAAAGATTAGCACCAAGTATTGGTTGATTACTTGAAGTATTAGAAGTTGCCAAGTGATCCGCATAGAAGAGTAGATGTTCGCCATCGTGCTGCTCCCTTTATCTACTTTAAAGGAATACTTTATAGGCGCTCATTCGATGAATCTTCTTAAGATGTTTGGGTAAGGAAGAAGTTGAAAAAGCTATGAAGGAAGCTCATTCTGGAGTTTGCGGGGCTCATCAGTCCAGTCCAAAATTGCACTTTCGAATCAAGAGGATGGGTTACTATTGGCCAACCATGGTGAATGACTGCATGGAGTATGCTCGAAGATGTCAACCTTGTTAGTTTCATGCAAATCTCATTCATCAACCACCCGAACCACTACACCCCACGGTTGCGTCTTGGCCTTTTGATGCTTGGGGCTTGGATGTCGTTGGACCTTTGACAAAATCATCAAGGGGGCATCTATATATCTTGGCTGCAACAGATTACTTCTTCAAGTGGGCTGAAGCGATCCCTTTGAAAGAAGTGAAGAAGGAGAATTGATGGTCCCGATATGAGTTCTGGTGTATGGGGAAAACTTTTAAAAATAATCCCCTGAAAATATCACAACCGAGTAATGCAAATCAGTTGGAATCACAACTGAGTAAGAAACACTCAGCTGGAAGTGAAGTGTTGTGCGGAATGTGGTGGAAAATAACAACTCGTTAAAATATAACTCACGCTTTTATGCAAGGTTGGTCAATAACCAAGTCAGTTGATATGCAAAGATGCAGTTTGTATGCTGGTTAGTTAGTCAGTTGAATAAGCAATAAATAACTGAATAATAAACACAAACACACAAAGATTTACGTGGTTCGGAGATAACTCATACGTCCACGGGGAGTTGTGAGTCCACACAACTCAGTCCAAGTTCTTCTAGACAAAAACTACAAAGCTTACGCGGGCTTTGCAACCGTTGAGATAAGTTTACGGGTACTTATCAACTTTACAGATAAGTTTACGGGTACTTATCAACCTATCTACTCAATTTCGAGAAGAGTAGGGTCCTAACAATCCTTTTGAGAGGATGTGTGAAAAGGTGGGTTTCCAACTAATAGCTCGAACAAGAAGTGAGCTATAATCTAACACTCTACGAACTCTCAACTAGTGATGTTCTCAAGGTTGGATCGAAAAACACAAAGACAGAATCTAACACTCTAGAACTCTCAACTAATGATGTTCTTAGAGGATAACTGCAGTTTTGCTTGAGTGCAGTTTTTCGTTCTTTATCTAGTTCGTTTATCTCTTCTCGCACTTGTCTGTCTCGTGTTTGTGTATCTTCTTGAATGTATGAAGGCCTCTATTTATAGGCGGAGAGAATCAACTAGTCGCTGGATGAGCCGTTGATCTCTGTTCTTTGAAAGCGATAGCTTGTCTCTCATCTCTGCAGACATTCCGGATTTGACAACTGCGTGCTTCTGCTTTCCATCTGAGACAGCCCTGTGTTGGGCCAAATAAGGTAATGACAGAGAGTCAAACCTTCACGTGACTTCCTTGTTTGAAATTCAAATCTTAACCTTTGACCTCCAACATTTGATAGTCGGTTGAGTCGTTTGATCTTCATCTGATTAGTCTTCAGCTGATGTTCTATTTGAATGCTTCTGTCTGAATAAGAACAGTTGAACTCTCAGCTGACTTCGAACTTCATGTTGTTGATCTAACTGATTGAGTCCTACAACTGATGTTCCATCTTGAACGCTCAGTTGTCCTTCTTGTATCCGACTCTGATCAGTTGGCTTCGAACGCTCAATTGTCTTCCTTATAACTGATGTTCTATCTCTTGAACGCTCAGTTGTCTTTCTTACAACTGATGTTCTCTTGCATCTTCCCCCTTTGAATGCTTAGTTGTTGTTCTAAATCTTGAACGCTCAGGTGTTTTTCTTACACCTGATGTTCTATCCGAGTGAAGCCTTATTTCCATCTTCAGCTGGAGTCCTGTAAAGATAAAATCTTAACAATGCTCAAACAGCAAGCCTAACTACTAACATTAGGATCTGGCAACATCTACTCGGTTGGGGTTAGTTGGTTTTGGAATCAATCAAAACTTTAATAAATTTCCCAACAAGTATGTTGTTGATTTCATCAAAGGTCATATCATCTATTGCCATGGGATTCCTCGTTACATCATCACTTATAATGGACGGAATTTTAGTAATTCCTTCATTGATAAGCTTTGTGAGAAGTTTGGATTTAAACAAAAGAAGTCATCCATGTATAATGCGCCCTAATGGATTGGCCAAAGCTTTCAATAAGACTTTGTGCAATTTGTTGAAGAAAGTTGTTGCAAAGACGAAGCGCGATTGGCATGAGAAGATTGGAGAAACATTATGGGCGTATAGAACGACATATAGAACTCCTACACAAGCGACTCCTTATTCCTTGGTATATGGTGTGGAAGCTGTGAATCCCCTAGAGCAACAAATTCCTTCGTTGCGGATTGCTATCCAAGAGGGTTTGACTGAACAAGATAATGCTCGCCTACGGCTTGAGGAGTTGAAAGCCTTGGACGAAAAACGATTGAAAGCTCAACAAAGGTTGGAATTTTATCAAGCTCGCCTCTCAAAGTCTTTCAATAAGAATGTGCGGTTGCGCTCTTTTCAAGTTGGAGACTTAGTGCTAGCTGTGAGGAGACCAATTATCACCACTCATCGTGTTTGAAACAAGTTTGTGTCGAGATGGGATGGTCCTTATGTTGTCAAAGAAGTCTATACCAACGGCGCTTACAAGTTTATTGATGAAGACAATGTTAAAAAAAAACTAAAAATATAGAAGAAAAAAAAAACACAAAAAAGAGAAAAGCAGAAAACCAAAAGAAAGAGAAAGAAGTCCGCTCCATGACGCACGAGCTTAAACTGCATGTTACTCCTGGCTCGCATGAGTATAAATTGTATAAAGGCACCCACCAATGAAAGTGTATGTGCTTAAACTGTTAACTTCTTCACCAATAGTTAAGTTAATGTGGCTAAACTTAATTATTCCACCAAAAGGTAAATTTATGTGGTTAAACTGTTATTTACTCCACTTTGTCTATATAGTGGTTAAATAAATAGTAACTCATGGCCCGCATGAGTATAAACTGTGTATGGCTCCCCCCCTTAAAACTCCAATTAGTTTTACTTCTTGAACTACGTTTTGACTTGATCCTTTTTATATAAAGAGGTATGTAGGCAGCTTGGATAGATTCTAAGTTCAGTCATGCTTTTAAGTCAATTATGCTTTGTGTCTTCCTTCAAATTGAATGATTGCAATTAATTGAAATTCAAATTGGAGCAAGTATTCAAAATAAAAAGACGATATCCATGAATGATGAAAAGCAAGAGATGAAAAGGAAACAAGTACTTCATTGCATAAGTGTGTATCAAAAGGGAAACTACAAAAGTACTTAACCAATAAGCAAGGTAAGTGGTCGGATAAGTTTCCTCCCTTTGATGATCTCTAACATCTATCTCCGTGAATGAGGCCTTTTGAGCAAGAGTCCATGCTGCATGCCCTTCAAGCTTTCCATTAAGATTGTGAGTCGCCCTTGACCGCGTCTTTCCCTTTGATTCTTTTTCGAGGCCTTTAATGCTTGATGCTATTCCTCTACTGAAATTGGATCTACTCCTCTACCAAAGCCGAAATGATGGAAGTATCGGAAGTTCTCCCCTTACTCCAAAATATATGGAAGCTATGAAGTAAGTGCTTGCTCCAAAGTATATGATAGCTATGAAGTAAGTGCTTGCAACTTGCTGGGATACGAGATCTTCCTCCTCCATCGGCACCAAGCAACTCTTCCGTACACGGAACCACCTCATCGTAAAGCATGTCATTCATAGGAAGTCCGGACAAAGCATGTAAGTCCCAAAGTGAGATTGAAAGCTCGCCGGAAGAAGTAAGTAAAGTACTGGTGGAAGGGCACCAAGACTCACAAAAAGCCTTGATGACATCCGTGTTTCGATCATAAGTAAAAAATGAAGTATATACAACATTGTAAAGCCCAGTTGTGCGAAGGTCATCTCTGCAACGGCTAAGTACATCATCGGTCCACTCCCAATAGCCTTTGAAAAGCTTCTCCAACGAACTTTGTGCTTTTTCTCCACGAAAGTTTTTCATCAATCATACGTTTTCTTGCCGCTCGTTGTCCAAGGTAAGTAATGAATCTGCACAATAGCCTTTGAAGTAATGAAGCAAGTCTCTTTCTCCACATGTTGTCGCTCATTGTCCAAAGTAAGTAAGTCTTCTTGCCTTCGATGATATCCTTGAAGTAAACTTTCACAGCCCCAAATCTCGAGGGACGGCAAAGCCGGGGTGCGACTAGGGGTTGGATTAAAGAAGCGGGGAAGAAGGGGGATAAATGAATAATTAAACAATAATTAAACAATAACTGATATCTCTGAACAGTTTTTTATTGAAAGAAAGAGAGTCGACCTTGAAGGATCGCTCGACAAGTTGTTCAAAAAGGAACTAAGTTTATTGTACGGGACTTAGACAAAAAGATAGGTTTACATTAACTCAAAAAGATTGGCAACGAAAAGCGTAAAGCTTGACACAAGTTCTTCATCCTAACTACAACTCTTTACTCAACCTCCTGCCGCTCTCGTCACTCAACCTGCACATATATAAAACATATGCAGGACTAAGTATAAACATACTTAGTGGGCACATTGCCGAAAACATATCATAAGTATAGATTAAATCAGGTATCTCGATAAATAGCGCATCGGGGTTTTTCATAAAATGCCCGTGCCTATTAAATATTTTCTTTCACTTTTCACAATAGCTTGCACAAGCCTTTACAGATGTTACGTTCAACTTGCCCAACTTCTGTTTCAACGCCGGGGGAGAGTATACTTCTCCCGAGCATGTTCTATTCACCGTGGCTGGCTACCCCTCAACAGGGTACCACACACAGCGGCTACCGTGTACACTAAATTCTGGAAAACCCTTACGGTTAACTCAGCGGTCCGATCGATTAGTTAACCCCCTTTGGCTAACTCAGAAAGGCACAAAAGAACTCACATAAAATAAATATTTTCATGCCTTGATAGTCACTTTAAAACACAGTTATAAAGCGATAAGTAAACATTTTCGAGCATCGCTCATTTGATTTGATATATAGAAAAGCCCGCCTTAGGCGATTTATAGAACAACTAAAGCTTCCGTCTTCTGTCTTCCGTCCTGTCTTCTAAACTCGACTTCCTCCTTTGAATGCAAATAATAACACTTTAATAAGTGGTCGAGACAATAAAGGAAAAGAAAATCGAATTCGTTTTATGATTTTTAGGCCTTTGCACTTAACTACATTCTTTTGATTATCCAAGAAACGAGACTCGAACAATTCTCGTTTGGAACTAACTCGGTTTATTACTCAACACTTAAGTCAGTTAATTAACGGGAGTCGATAACTTATAACGACTTAGAAGTTCACAAGGAACGAAGTTAAAAAGGATTCAACTTAAGAAATTAGGTTTCAGAAAATTTCTGCACAAAGCAAAAGTTCTGGAGTTCATACAGAAAAGATCCCTATGAAACAGGGGATGAAATTAGTACCAAAAGAAAGCTACAGATGTGTAGTTTATTGTCCAATGTACGGATCTCGATTTTGTTAAGCGAGCAGAAAGTTACGACTGTTTCCGTGAAAGGTCGTAGTTCAGTCCGTGATTAATCCTAGGTGCTCGTATATCTCGACGCACGACTTCCTAGGTTCGACTAATGCTATACAACCTTTAAGCTCACGAAATTATTATCTTTTTACAGTTAATACGTGCAAACTTTCATGACGAACTCCTTCATATTTCTCAATTAAAAACACGACGTATATTTCCTCGTCTTTTCCAACTACCAATTACTAAACCATTTCAATTCAATTTCACTTTCATTCTTCAATTTCTAGTTTATAGATTATAACTTATATCATCTCATATCTCGGATGGAAATATCGTCAACTACAAACTTGTTCGTTTATCAAAGTTAAACGCTAATATCCGATTAGTTTCCTTATTCGACTTTCCTATCGACAATTAGACTCGATTACTCGTTTCTTACCAAAATCTTGACTTTCTTAGAATTCGTTCAAATTTTCCAATAACGATCATTGATTACTAAGATTAACAAATATTCAAATCATAAACCTAAATCATTATTTATACGAAACTTATCGATGACTCTTCGTCTCTTACTAAAAATTTGACATTCTTCGATTTCGTTCAAACTTTCCACTAACGTTCATCAACTACCAAGATTCACCAATACAAAAACCACATACTCAAATTATTACCGAACCTTAACTTATCGTCGGGTTTTCGTCTCTTACGATTTCTATTTTATTTTTAGAAAAATCCCATTAAATTATATAATCATCCGCATACTTACTACATATCATTTATATCATAACATCACACAAATCACATCAATTACTACATCAAATTCCTATTTCTTTCTTTCTTAAATTTTTATTTTTATTTTTAGAAAATTCTAAAACAATTCATTCATTCATCTATCAATACATAGAACATAAATCCACTAATCAATCATCTAAAAATCGAACTAAATATCAAACCCCTAATTCCTATAAATTTTTGGTATTATCTATAATTTAAGGGGGATGATTTCTATGAAATTTCAACCATAGAAATCCAATTCTAAGCCTCTAATAACATGTATTAAACATAGAACATCATGCTTCTTTTTCTCCAAATTTTCGAAAAAAACAAAGTTGAAGGAAAAGAATTTTGTTCGGTTTCATCTGTAGAGGAAGGTCTTACCTTGTCGATTATGGATTCGAAAATAAGATCGATCGGTAGATGAATGACTTGTAGAGCTTTGAAAGCTTGAAGAACTCAACAATGGAGGATTGGGAGAGATGGGAGAGAGAAGAGAGGGAGGGGGCGGTATTGAGGGGAGAGGGAGAGAGGTGATGAGGTGTTTTATGATATTTCCATAAAGTAGGATAAACTAACATGGTGATGAGTCACAAGGGTGTAGGTGGCGGTTTATGTGGGATATTTTTACCAAAATATCGCGTTTTTCGGGTCTAATACGATGTAATAAAATCGAGAATTAAAACTATAGACGGTTACATTTTTGACGAAATCTAATTCGACCACTAGGTTAGAAATAAATCACTTACTCGGAAAGCATAATTCATTTTCCAAAATCCGATAAAAACTTGGGACTTCACAGTCCAAATTTCGTCCGAAAGAATAAATAAAACTGATTTTTACTAACTTACTCATATCGCAAAATAAGTGAATGTAAAGTCTGACGGTTTTTCGATCTGAGTTTTCAAACGAAAATTTTATCGGATGCGAAAACCCTAGTACAATAGTCGTTCAACCAGAAACGGATTTCACCGTTAGCCTTAGAATTGAAAATCCTTAACTTAGGCGTGCAAAGCCTTAATTAATAATTGAATTTTTATTTTAGCGATGGAAGAAATATCCGGGGTATCACATCCTACCCCTCTAACAAGAAATTTCGTCCCAAAATTTGCATATCTTCTTTAAACTGTTCGGGGTACTTCTTTCTCATCTCTTCTTCGAGTTCTCACGTGGCTTTTTCTTGCCCGTGGTGATTCTATAATACTTTTACTAACTGCGTTGACTTGCTTCTTAACTCTCGTACTTTTCGATCCAAGATCGATTGCGGTCTTTCTTTATAACTTATAACTTAAATCGAAATCAAGAACTACGTCTTGCTGAAGAATCACGTGTTTTAGAATCGAACACGTACTTTCTCAAATGAGATATACAAACATAATAAACATTCCATAGACTTGGCGACAAAGCCAATCTATACACATCGGAAACTATCTTTTCAAGATATCTACTAATCAAATTAATAATATTATCCTTAGAAGGATAATCATGAGGAAAGTCTTGTCCTCATTCTCTAAATTTAAGTCAGATTGACATACATTGCTTAAGACTTTCGTCACTTCTAGACTTCCTTCTCTTTTGTTCGAATCTGACGATAGAATTTATCTATCACTTCACCGAGTGAATCTAGTTCTAGATTTTTCCTTTCACCTACCTCATCATATTAAAGCGGTTATCTATACTTCTTTCTATACAAGGCCTCGTAATGCGCAATACTTATCCTTGTCTGATAACTATTGTTGTAAGCAATTCGATTAACAGCAAAATAATCTCTCAGCTTGCACTTCGGTCTAAAAACTATCGTTCCCAACGTATCTATGAGTATTCAAATCGTTCTCTCGGATTGTCCATCCGTTTGAAGGTGATAAAGTGGTACTAAACTAAGTCTTGGTACCTAACTCCTTCTGCATAGGAATCCAAAACCTTGAAGTGAATTTGCCATCTCTATCAGACGTTATTGACTTTGGTATTCCGTGCAGACGTACAATCTCATGGATATACAACTGTGCCAACTTCTCTGATCCATAGGTAATTGGGATTGGTAAAAAGTGAGCTGATTTTATGAGCCTATCGAAAACTAACCCAGATGGCAGTATTTCCTTTTCTAAACTTGGGCAAACCCATCACAAAATCCATGGCTATATCTTCCCACTTTCACGTTGGAAAACTTAGTGGTTGTAACATTCCTTGCGGTTGTTTGGTATAAAGCTTTCACTTGTTGGTAAGCTTAACATCTTTCTATAAACAAGGTAATATTTCGTTTCAATCCGTTCCACCAGAAATTCCTTCTTAAATCTTGATACATCTTCGTACTCCCTGGGTGTGCTGTATACGGCGTATTGTGAGCCTCATACATGATATCGTTCTTTAATTCGTCGTCATTAGGGATACAAAGTCTGTCTTCAAATAAAATCACATTATCTGGTGCTTCAGATTAACCGACCGGGTTTATCCGTTCTTATCCTTAGTCGAAGCTTCTTAATCGACTCGTCCTTTCTCCGCGCACTTATGATTCTTTCTCGTAAGTTTGGTGTAGCTACTAGTGCTGCTATATGGTTTGTTATCGTTTCAGGTATATCGAGCACTTCTAAGTCCATTTTCTCAAATTCTCGTATGAGAGTTTCTTACTCAACAAAGAGACATCCTAACTTGGTTGGAGTCTTGCGACTCAGCGCGTCTGCTACCACGTTTGCTTTTCCTGAATGGTAGTTGATACCACAATCATAATCCTTGACTAATTCGAGCCATCGTCTTTCCCTCATATTCAATTCCTTTTGCTCGAAAAAGTACTTCAAACTCTTGTGATCCGTAAAAATCTCAACCCTAACACCATAGAGGTGGTGTCTCCAAAATTTCAACGCATGCACAATGGCTGCTAGTTCTAAGTCGTGGGTTGGATACTCAACTTCATGAGGTCAAAGTTGTCGTGAAGCATAAGCTATCGCCTTTCCATCTTGCATCAAAACACACTCTAATTCGTTCTTTGAAGCATCTGTGTAGACTACGTATTCTTTATTTGCTTCTGGCAGAGCTAACACGGGTGCTGTTGTTAACTTTTCTTTGAGTGTCTGAAAACTCTTCTCGCATTCCTCTTTCCATTTATACTTGTTCTCCTTTCGGAGTAGTTGCGTCATAGGTCTAGCAATTGTCAAAAATCCCTCGATGAATCTTTTATAATAGCCGGCTAAACCTAAGAAACTCCAAATTTCATTTGGACTTGTTGGCGATTTCCAATCGCGTACTGCCTCTACCTTGGCAGGATCTACTTTGATGCCTTATGCTGATACTATGTGTCCAAGAAACATTACTTCCTTCAGTCAAAACTCGCACTTACTGAATTTGGCATAAAGTTTCTCAGTTCTAAGCGTTTCTGACACTATTCGCAAGTGTTCCTCGTGCTCCTTCTCATTCTTGGAGTAAATGAGAATGTCGTCGATGAAAACTAAGACGAATTTGTCTAAGTACGGGTGAAAAAATTCTATTCATGAGATCCATGAATACTGCGGGAGCGTTTAGTCAAACCAAAATGGCATAACTAGGAATTCGTAATGGCCATATCTAGTTTGGAATGCAGTCTTAGGTATATTCTCGGGTTTGATTTTCAATTGATGATACCCAGATCTTAAGTCTATTTTCGAAAAGACACCTGCGCTCTTAAGCTGATCAAAGATGTCTTCTATTCTTGGCAAAGGATACTTATTCTTAAGGGTGATCTTATTTAGCTCTCGATAGTCTATGCACATCCTAATAGAACCATCATTATTTCTGACAATAAAACAGGTGCTCCCCAAGGTGAAACGCTTGGTCTGATGAAACCAAGATCTAATAACTCTTGCAGTTGGATCTTAAGTTATTCTAATTCCTTTGGGCTATGCTCCATACTGAATGGAGCAGTTTAATAGATAATCGATCCATCCCATGGATTACATCTACGTCGAACATTTTTCGTTACTATCAGATCGTTTGCTATGATCTTTAAAAGATCCTAAGTCCAATTCTATGTTTAAGCAAAACTTAAGGAAGTGACGATAATTTCTCCTAAGGCATGGTTATTCTCATTTCATGATTAGCGCGCTCTGGTTTTACTTCTATAGTGTCAACAGGTACTAAAATAAACGAATGAAGAACTCTGGTCTGAAGCAAATTATGACAGGGTAATTAAGAAGTTCGTCCAATACCTGCCAAATTTCCTTTGCCCTTATTGTGCGTCTTTTGCCTAATCATGAATGCCTTTGTATTATGTTGTTGTTGCGGATGTGCTTGAATAGCTCTCAAGGGTTGGGGCTGACCATACTGATTCGATCCTACTGGTTGCAATGGTTTTGGGCAATTTCTTCTTACGTGTCCCTTCTGACCACATTTAAAACAATTACCCGTGCCTGCCTGACAAACACCGGAATGCGCCCCATTACACTTAGGACAGGTAGGAAGAAGGATTTTTCCTTGGTTGTTTCCTCCTTGATTATTGTTCCTTTGATGCCCTTGCAACTGTCCTTGTGGATTATTTTCCTTCCACTGTCCTGATTGTTTATTTTCTTGTGGTTTATTCCCTTGCCACGGCTTCTTACCGTAATTGTAATTCTGGTTAGGCTGCTAAAAGCCTTGCTAATTTCTTCTCTAGTTCCCATGGCAGCCACTGTTATTTCCTCCTTCCCTTTTCCTTTTTCATTTATAAATGTTATTGTTGTTGGAAAGCTTTTGAATTGGAGCCTAGGTTGGTGTTGGTAAGGACGCTATACTCTTTCTTTTATCCGGCACAACTGCCTCTATTTTTAGGACTCATCCTAGTATTTCCGTATAGCTCAGTCCCTCGTGACTGGCTAATGCTACTCCTAATTTATGTTTAAGTTCTCCAAGAAACTTCTTTGCTATTTCCTCTTCGGTATCCACTTGATCGGATGCATATTTATCATAAAATGCCTCCTTAAATTCTTTCCAAGTAATTTGAGTCATTTGCTTCGCCAGCATAACTTTCTGCCTAGCCTTCCACCAGTAATCAACTGGTCCGGCTAGTTGAAATGCAACACATGAAAGGCGCTCCTTGTAAGTATATCCTAGAAGCTTAAAGATTCTTTCTATAGATCGTACCCAAAGCTTAGCATCGCTTGGGTTACTGGATCCATTAAAAACAGGTGGATTTCTTTTGAAGAATAAATCCTCAATGTTATGATGTTGTGGGGGTAGCGGGAGTGAAAGGGTTGCTTGATGTTTTTGCTCTTCTTCGCTTCTACGTTGTCCTTGAGTTCTACCAGGTCCTCTAGGACTACCAGGTCCTCTTCTAGTGTTAACTACTTTCGGCGGCATTTTGAAACTATAGGAAACAAGAATTCTCATTAGCACTTTTGCTTTTAAGCATTCTCTTATTTACTAAACCCTTTTTCTAACTTAAACAAGTTCACGGAAAAAAAAACAGATAATAACTTCAATACTAGCTCTTTAAGCTTTTAACTTCCCAAGTTAAACCAGAATATTCATCTAAACTTTCTCTTCTAATCGCATTTAGAAGAAACTTTCACAAGATCAAAGCCCACTTACGGGTCATAAGTATATATATATATATACACGTCAAAAAGTGTACTGATTTTGCCTCTAACGAGGATTTATACAAAAAGTTAGACTACAACTAGTCTGAACTAGGCTAACTGCCTTTCTATGTATCGGGTGCACTAACAGGCTGCATCTCTGTATCTACTGGAAGTACTAGAACGGAAACGATTCATAAAAAAAAAAATTCGTATCCGCATAGAGTACTACAAAAGAAGTCTACTGATCCGATCTATAAACAAAATATTTTAAAATTACTATCACTTTTATGACTGACTACTCAAGAAGCTGCAGTCGAGTCCTCGCTGCCCTCTACAACTGAAATGTAATGCCCCGTAAATTCCTTACGTTCTAAATTTTTTTAAAGTTAATTAAATAAATGGCTTTGCACGCCTAAGTTTACAATTTTTGAATTCTAAGGCTAACGGTCGAATCCGTTATTAAAAATAAATTACAGAAGTCAGCTAGACGACTACTGTATTTAGGGTTAGCACGTACGAAAAGTTTTTAGTTCGTAAGCTTAGAACGAAAAACCGTCTAATTTTTTACAATCACGAAATTGCGATACGAACACGTCTGAGAAAGTTGGTTTTTATGTTTTTCCGGACGAAACTCTGACTATGTCGTCCCGAGTTTTTATCAAAATAAATTTTGTAAATTTATTTTCCAATTAAGTTTATACGTTAGAATTTTTTAAGTTAAATCGAATCGCGACGATTTTGTACCGAACAACGTTTTTTGTCGTTTGTTTTTCCGTAACGTCGGATCGCGCCGGAAAAATCCGTAACCCTTTAATTTTTTTCTCCATGCAGCCGCCACATCACCTAAATAGGTGGAAGACATGCAATGTTTGACCTTGTTAAGTTAATGACACCTTAATCTCACTTTATACACAATTTCAACATATTCATCATTTCAAACAATTACACAAAACCATTTTTTCATCTCTCTCTCTCACTCTCTCGGCTACACACACACACTCTCTCTCAAACTTCATCTTCTTCACTTCTCCTTTCTCCATTGAAGACATCTTGAAGTTCTTGAAGAAAAAAACCACACAAGTCTTCAATCATCCAACAAAACCTATTACATCCTTTGTTAAATCTTAAGGTAATTCTTTCCTTCACATTTCTATCCAATTAGATTTCTTTTCTTCTCTTTTTCCATCTTGATCGAATTTTTTGAAGTTTTGGAATGGATGTTTTGATCTTAGAATAATGAAATTAGATATGTTAGATAGATTAAATAGGGTTTAAAATTGATCAAAACCAAGAACCCTAATTTTTGTGCTAATACCGAAATTTTTAGGCTTTTTGTAGGATTTTTGTTTTTCTTCTTTTGATGGTTGATTCATGCTTAGTAGATGTTTATTTAGTAATTAGAATGAAAAGGAATCAAAAGCCCTATGTGTTTGTGAAATTTCAATTAGGGTTTTGAATTGAATTTAGGGATTTTTGCATGTTAGTTGATAATTGTTTTGCAAGTGATTAAGGGTTGTTATAATAGGTTGATTAGTGAATAAATGTAGTTAATTGGGGAAGAAAATCATCCCCCTTAACATATGTATAAAAACAGAAATTTAATAAGTACTTAGGGGTTTTCATGTATTGATGTTAAGTGATGAATTGTTAATGGAATATAGTTGCAAATAATGTTAGTTGATTATAGAATTTAATTGAGAATTTTCTAAAAATGTTTAATGAAACATAAGAGATAAAGATCACCATATAAACTGAGTTATAATGATGTTATGATATTTTTGCATGCATGAAAATGTTTCACGTTAGACGTAGTTTAACGTCGTAAAATTTGAATGAAATCCGACAACGTTGAAAAATCGCGTAAGAGACAAACATTTAGTTGTAACTAATAATCGAGAAGTCGGATGAAAATTCTAATTTGATATTATTGTTTATAATGAAATTTGGAACAACTTTCTAGTTGACGTCATAAGCTTTCGAGTTGATGTAATATGGGCTATAGTTATAATCGAGAACTAGAACGCGTTTTGAAGTTTTTTGTTGGTATAGTACTTGTTAGTTGAAATCCGACGTATAGAACGTCGTTCTTTTGAGTGAGTTTTGAGAAGGAGTTTGTCACGTACGGAGGTACGTGATAACTGCCTTGAGAGTCCAGTTTCTAAAAAAAATGAATACGAGAGCTTAAAACGAACCTAAGACGTTATACGTCGAACCTATCAAGCAATTAGGGTTTTCATGGCAGTTTTGCGACCCTCGCCGGAAACTGTAATAACTTCCAGCTCGTTTATCGGATTTGTGATCCGTAAATTGGAGCGCGAACTAGACTTCCTAAGCTTTCTAATGGTATAGGGCTCACCCTCTGTTTCCAAATCCTCTGTTCTGGACAGCCTCCAGAGTTACTGGACTGTGCAGTGAAATTTCAGTTTCTTGTTTTCTAAGTTGTTTAGTTCACAACTTAGTTTCTTTTGATCGTTTAAAGCCGTTTTATCTAACGAACATCTCTCTTCTGACCCTAGAGTCAAGTATAGGACCTTGAGTGATGAAAACCAGTCGAGATCTTATCTCTTATCCTTTTGTTAAAGAAGTAATAGACGAGAAATTTCATAAAGCGTTTAATGAACTAAAACGTAAATCGCCTAAGTTGATTCTTTCCAACTTAGTTTCTTTTAATCTTTAAAGTCGTATTAAGATATCGACTACCATCTCTACTGACACGAGAGTCGAGTATGAGATCTTCCGAGTTCTAAACGAGATTGGTACGAGTCTCGTTTCCCGTTTAAGTAAAACAAATCTAGTAAGCGTGCAAATGCCTAAAGAATGAAACAACTAAAACTTTCTTCGATTCTCTTTCTTCAATTATCTTTTACAACCCGTTTTTAAGTATGTTTATTTTTACGATGAAGGAGGAAGCCAACTGTAAAGAAAGGACGAAAGATCCAAAGTTGGAAGCTTTTGCTTATAAGTTCTGTATTTACAAGATGGGCTTTTATATACAAAATAAAACGAGCAATGCTCGGAAAATCTTTCTTTATCGCTTTGATATCTGTGTTTTCAAAGTGATATTATGGCATGAACTGTTTTATGTTTTATGTGAGTTCTCTTGTACCTATCTGAGTTAACATTCATGTTTTCCAGATTTAGAGTTAGTCTTTTTAGATTAACTAACGATCGGCTCTGAGTTAGCTGCTAAGTGCTTTCCAGAGTTAGTGCACTTTGTAACCTGTGGTGTATGTGATATCCTGTTGAGGGGTACCAGCCACGGTGAATTAGAATTGGTCAAGATTGAACGTAACATTAGTCAGAAAATGCTCGCGCGAGTGATTTATGAGAAAAAGTCAAAAAAATGTTTAGTAGACACGGATTCTTTCAATAAAACTCCGATGTGCTACGTTTATGAAATGCCATATTTATCTATATTTATGATTATATTTTTGGCATCGTGCCCACTAAGTACGTTTGTACTTAGTCCTGCATTGTTTTCTAAATGTGTAGGTTGAAGCGACGGTGAGCGGCGACGATTGATGTTGAGTAAAAGGATAGGATGCTTAGTTAGAACCCTTCCGCTGCCAAACTTTGAATTTCTTTTTGAGGTGTACTTTTGAACAATACTTTATAGTCTAAGTCTGTAATATGAACTTAGCTTCTTTTTGTTCTTTTGTCGAGTAATCCTTAGGGATTAACTCTTTCTTATTTATGTTGAAATCTTGTTCATGGTTTAATGATGTCTTTTTCATGTATGCTTAGTCAATTAGCCCCCTTCTTCCCCACTTCTTTAATCCAACCCCAGTCGCACCCCGGCTTCTGCCGTCCCTCGGGATTTGGGGCTGTGCCAGAGTGGTATCAGAGCAGTGCTCGTTTTCTGCTCTGCTTCTGAGTCAATCTTCTAGTATGAGTTAGTGTGAGTCATTCTTTCAAGTACGAGTCATTCTTTGAAGTAATATCATAAAGTGGTATTTGTATACAAGTCTTTCTCCGAGAAATAATATAGAGTATTCGTTTATACTCTATATCGAGTCTTCTTTCAAGTTATGAGACATGGTATTTGTGTATACTCTGGATCAGAGTCGTCTTTTCAAGTATGAGATAAGAGTTAGACTATGATGTTAAGATTGAGAACATAGAAGTCAACTCAACCGCCCGCTACGTCGACTCAACGAGGAAAAATGAAAGAATTTTATAATGAGATTTCTTTTAAAATAAAGAATTTATGAGCAAGTATTCAATAAAAAATTTGAAGACGAGAATGAGTTGTGTTTTAAAAATGAGAATTTTACAGAAGTATAATTTTTATACTTACATGATTATGCGATAGTACAAGTACTATCTTATGTGAAAATATTTGCACAATGATTTCCTTTTTATGAAAAAAATATGCGGATACGAGAATATAGTCGTATTTTAAGGAATTTTCCCGGTTCAATGAGAACGTAGACGTGAAACCTAAGAACTTTCTGGTTCTTCGAGAACTTAGACGTTTTTAAGAAACGTTGTTTTGGAATGATTTCGAAAGGAGATCCCTAACGCGAGAAGGACTCCCTCTGATGAATGTCACGTGCGCTTAGTGACATGAATAAAGACTCGGCAAAGTCGAACTTGTCGTCTAAGAATTTCCTGTGAGGGAAAAGAAGTAAAATGAATAAAAATAATTCAATAAATCATGTTAGTAAAAGAAGGGAGCGATTAGACGTTTGAGAAGTTTTCGACTTCGAGTTAAGAAAGATATGAACGAGACGACAACTGGAACTTAGTTTTCCAGGAAATTATTCTTAAGTTATATTTCTTTTTCTTTATATAGAATTAAATTCCATATTTTCGTCTTGAGCAACGACTACAATTAGTACGAATATCAAGAGTCGTAAACGATAAATTCTTTTAAAAATGGATGTTACTTTTGAATAAGTAACATGAACGAAGTAAATATACTTTGTTTTAATAAGTGAAAATCGTTAAGAGTTAATGAGTTGAGAATAAAAGAAATAGAAGAATTAAAATGAGTAATAATATGGTGAAATGAGAAAATGAAAATAAAATCTTTAATTTTATGTATATAATATATATATGTTGTTGAGTGCAATTTCTTGAATTGCTAGAAGTCTTAATAAGTGGTTGACTTAAGTGTTGATGTTACAATTGAATAAGGGATATTCATTTTGTAATTTATGTTTTTGTTAAGATAAGTTATTTTCTTTTCCTACCTGTTACTGATCCGTGTTACCTTAAAACTTTTGTAGGATGGCTAGGACTCGTGTCACGGCTCAGAAGAGCCAGCCTTTGGCCTCGTGCGAGCGCACTATAGTTGATATGCTGCAGGATGAGTACTACTAGTTTGAGGTAGACTACGGAGAAGAGGATGTGGGACAGATTGTCAGTAATTTCTCTTCAGCCTACTACCCAGTGCGCCACCTGATCAAGGAGAGTCAGGCGATACTAGATTTGATTGTGCACTTACCGGACGAGTGGCGCGGTTGGGCGCACCGTGCAGCTTGGTACTTTTTGGGGATTTTCGGCGACGACACGGAGCTGACCGGCAACTACGCTGGATTTGCCTTGTGTGTGCACAAGCGTTTCTTTGAGAGCAGATATATGCTTCCCCTTCCTTTAGAGCCACACATCCCCTACAGTCACTTTCCAGCCGAGACGGAGCTTGAGGAGCTTGACTTAGACCCGGAGTTCTTAAATTTGTTAGAGTTGCCACCAGACGGTGTACTGGAGGAGGAGCCTGAGGCTGAGTTAGAGCAGCCAGAGGAGGACGAGGAGACGGTAGTTCCACCAGAGTCACCACTGGCTGCACAGCAGATTGAGGAGTTGATCCCAGGCCCGGGTTTTGTAGAGGTTGACGCTGAGACAGCCGCGCTGTTGGGGTTGTCTTCACCGTTTGTGCCAGACATTTGTGTTAGGGTCAGGGGACCGTTGGAGACGAGACTGTACAGAGAGGGACCAGACTACCGAGAGATCGACGCGGAGTTCGCCGCTATGTTAGAGTTGCCTTCTCCACTTACGCCACTTGAGGAGATCTGCGCGAAGTGGGGAGTAGTCCGACATCAGATGGAGGCAGGACCGTCCAGGGTCCGTTCTAGAGAGGAGTTCGAGTCGGGTTCAGGTTCAGTTTCCGAGCACCTTCTTCTCCTGAAGAAGCGTGCGAGAAGGATCAGTGAGGATTACTTGGTCTCCGACTTGGAGGAGACTGTTTCTGAGACATCCTCACCCACCCTGCTTACACTTGACGACGGTTCTACTCTGAGGGTGGACCAGGCACTCGAGTTGGTTTTTGGTTCGGAGTCCGAGGAGGAGGACCCGGAGGAGGATCCGGAGGAAGATCCGGAGGAGGACCCAGAGGAGGACCCAGGGGAGAGTTGTTAGGATTTTGCAGACTTCGGGGTAGTTTTTGGTTTTCTTCTACAGTTTAGTTAGGCAGTGCTTTATAGATATGGGTAAATATCAGTAGTAGTAATAGTTTTTTGTCCTGTATAGAGTCGGATCAGTAACTAGTTAATTTTTGTAGTTCTTTAGCGGATACGAAATTTTATGAATCGTTTCCGTTCTAGTACTCTAGTAGATACGGAGTGCAGCTTGTTAGTGCACCGAGTAAATAGTAGGCAGTCAGCCTAGTTTAGACTAATAGTAGTCTCACCCTTTTGTATAAGTCCTCGTTAGAGGCAAAAGTAATATTCTTTTTGGATGTATATATATATGACCCGTAAAGAGGGTTTTTAATCAAGTAAAATTTCTTATTAATCGAGTAATTAAAAATTAGAATGTTAAATGAACTCGTGTAACGAGGAAATGAGTTAACCCGAAAGTTAAAAGATTAATGAAATAATATCAAAGCTATGTTCGATGTGTTGTTCCATGAATTTGATTAAGTCGAAAACGAGCTAGTATGTATTAAGTAAAGGAAACTAATGAGAATTTTCAATTCTTTTCTAGACTAAAGAAAATGCCGTCGAGAAATGTTAACAACAGGAGAGGTCGAAGACCTGGAAGGCCGAGAGGACGTGGTGGACGTCAGTCAGAAAATAATCAAGAACAGGAAAATGAGCGGAATATCACTCCATCCCCATCTCCACCCCCGTCACCATCACCACCACCTTCACCACCGCCCCGTAGGGATATTGAGGATCTTTTCCTCAAAAGGAACCCTCCAATGTTTAATGGAACTGGAAGCCCTAGCGATGCTGAGCTATGGGTGAGGTCGACCGAGAAAATTTTCAAACTCCTCAGATGCACTGATAAGGAGAGAATGCTGTGTGTCGCTTTCCAACTGACGGGATCGGCAGATTACTGGTGGGAAGCAAGACAGAAGGTGATACCTGCTGAGCATCTGGCTCATTTTGCGTGGGAAGAGTTTAAGGAGATTTTCTTTGACAAGTACGTTCCCAAGGCATATAGGGCACAGAAAGAGGCCGAATTTTACAATCTGAAGCAGGGAAAGCTAACTGTAACGGAATATGACGTCAAGTTCTGTGAGTTGATGAGGTATGCGCCGACATTGGTCGATACTGAGGAGAAGTTATCAAAGAAATTTCAGGGAGGTTTACGTCATGAATTGGGAATCGCTTTGGCTAGTTATGGAGGACTAGGTTATTCAGACATACTGGGAAGAGCACTGAAAATGGAGGCTGTTGTGCCTGATGAGAAAAAGATTGTACCAACTGCGTCAGCACTAGCGCAGAATCAGAATCGAGGCTACTACAACAACAACAGTAGCAACTACCAAGGGAAGAGAAAATAGAACGGAGGAGGTAGCGGAGGATACAGTCAAGGCTACAACAATTAGGGAGGACAGAAAAGAGGTTATCAATAGCCTGCCAACAACAACAACAATGGCAAGAGGCCGTGGCAGGGAAACAACCAATCGGGGTTGTTCATTCAAGGGAACAGACAGAACTTGCCATGGAAGGGCAATAATCAGTTAAACCAGCCGCAAGGGCAACAGAGGAATTTTAACCAGGGAGCGAATAACCCAGGGAGGGTTACCATCCCTGTTTGCCCGAAGTGCAACCGAGCTCATCCTGGAGTCTGCCAAATAGGCACCCCCAACTGTTTCAACTGTGGACAGAAGGGGCATATGAACCAGCAGTAGTTTCAGCAGCATGCACAGCAGCAACAAAATGCGAGGGCATGCGCTATCAAACAAAGCGGTCAGCGCAAAGGAAAAGGCAATCTAGCAGGTATGGGAAAACTCCACAACACCCCCATTAAGATACTGTTTGATACTGGCGCATCGCATTCTTTCATTGCTGGCTCATGTGCCGATAACTTAGACATCAGACCTGTAAGAGCTGCACAATCTATGAGAGTAGCCACACCTTCAGGAGAGATCACTACTTCCACGCATGTTTGCTCTAACCTAGAACTAGAAATCGGCACTCATAAGGTTATAGCGAACAACCTAAATGTTATGATAATGTGGGACGTAGATATAATCCTAGGAATGGATTGGATGTCAGAGAATTACGCCACGATTCTCTGCAATGAGAGAAAAATCTCTTTTCAGCCGCCGGGTAAAGAACCAACCGAATTCCACGGAATTTCAATGGGTAGAGGCGTACCAATTATATCAGCCCTTCAGGCCACGAAAATCATGAAAAAGAAAGGTACCACAGCCTATCTTGTGTACCTAGTTGGAGAACCAGGAGTCGAGAAGACCGTCCAGGACGTAAAAGTCGTGAACGAATACGAAGATGTTTTTCCGAAAGTGCTACCAGGATTGCCACCAGATCGTCATGTGGACTTCACGATCGATTTAGAACCAGGAGCAGCTCCTAAGTCTAAAGCCCCTTACAGAATGGCACCAAAGGAACTAGAAGAGCTCAAAATCCAGTTACAGGAATTACTAGACCTTGGTTTTATCAGGCCAAGTGTTTCACCTTGGGGAGCACCCGTGCTTTTTGTTAGGAAAAAGGACGGATGGATGAGAATGTGCATAGATTACCGAGAACTGAACAAGATCACTCTCAAGAACAAATATCCTTTGCCAAGGATCGAGGATCTGTTCGATTAGCTTAAAGGTGCAGGAGTCTTCTCCAAGATAGATTTGAGGTCAGGGTATCATCAGCTCAAGATCAAACCTGAAGATGTACCGAAGACCGCTTTTAGAACTCGATATGGCCATTATGAATTTCTAGTAATGCCATTTGGTTTGACCAACGCTCCAGCCGTATTCATGGACCTTATGAACAGAGTCTTCCACCCCTACTTGGACAAATTTGTTCTAGTATTCATCGACGACATCCTCATTTATTCTAAGAATGAAACGGAGCACGAGGAACATCTACGGATAGTGTTGGAGACACTAAGAGCTAAGAAACTCTACGCCAAATTCAGTAAGTGTGAATTTTGGCTGAAGGAAGTAATGTTCCTTGGACACATAGTATCGACAGAAGGAATCAAGGTGGATCCAGCCAAAGTAGAAGCAGTGTACAACTGGAAGGCACCAACAAGTCAGAATGAGATCAGAATTTTCTTGGGATTAGCTGGTTATTACAGAAGATTTATCGAGGGGTTTTCTACAATCGCTCGCCCGATGACGCAGCTACTCAGGAAAGATACCAAGTTTAAATGGTCAGATGAGTATGAGAAAAGTTTCCAAACTCTTAAGGAAAAGTTAACTACAGCGCCAGTACTAGCACTTCCAGACGCAAACAAGGAATATGTGGTTTATACTGATGCATCGAAAAATGGATTAGGTTGTTTCTTGATGCAAGACGGACGAGTAATAGCTTATGCTTTACGACAACTTCGACCCCACGAAGTTGAGTACCCAACCCATGATTTAGAACTTGCAGCCGTAGTGCATGCGTTAAAGATTTGGAGACACCATCTCTATGGTGTAAGAGTTGAGATATTCACCGATCACAAGAGCCTGAAGTACTTTTTCGAGCAAAAAGAACTGAACATGAGACAAAGACGATGGCTCGAATTAGTCAAAGATTATGACTGTGGAATTAACTATCATCCAGGAAAGGCTAATGTGGTAGCAGACGCATTGAGTCGCAAGGCTCCAACGAAGTTAGGATGTCTTTTCGTAGAAGAAGAAACTTTAGTACGAGAATTCGAGAAGATGGATATCAGAGTGCTTGACACGTCAGCAACAATAACAAGTCAAATAGCAGCATTAGAAGCTACACCAGATTTGAGAGAAAGGATCGTTAGTGCTCAAAGAAAGGACGAGTCAATGGAAAAGTTACGAGTAAGGATAAGGACAAATAAGCCAGAAGGATATTCTGAGGCTCCAGACAATGCAATACTTTACGAAGGCAGGATTTGTATTCCCGACAACGACAATGAATTGAAGAATGAAATCTTGAGTGAGGCTCACGATACGCCTTACACAGCACATCCAGGAAGTACGAAAATGTACCAAGATTTGAGGAGAAACTTTTGGTGGAATGGAATGAAACGAGACGTTGCCTCGTTTATAGAAAGATGCCTAGCATGTCAACAAGTTAAGGCTTTACACCGACGACCGTATGGATTGCTACAACCGTTGGATGTCCCAGATTGGAAATGGGAAAGCATAGCTATGGACTTTGTCACAGGCTTGCCTAAGTCGAGAAGAGGAAACACAGCGATTTGGGTGATAATAGATAGACTTACGAAGTCAGCTCACTTCTTACCGATTAAAACTACATATGGATCAGAGAGACTAGCTCAGTTGTATGTCAGAGAGATTGTACGTCTGCATGGAATACCGAAGGTCATAATATCAGACAGAGATGCTAAATTTACTTCGAGATTTTGGATTACGATGCAGAAAGAGTTGGGAATAGAGCTTAATTTCAGTACAGCTTTTCACCCACAGACAGATGGACAGTCAGAAAGAACTATTCAGATTTTGGTCGATATGTTAAGAACAGTGGTTTTGGACCGAGGAGCGAATTGAGAAGAAATTCTACACTTAGTCGAATTCGCCTACAACAACAGCTATCAGGCCACAATAGGAATGGCACCGTTTGAGGCTTTGTATGGGAGAAAGTGTAGATCACCGCTTTATTGGGACGAAATAGGTGAGAGAAAGAACCTAGGCCCAGACGCAATCAATGAGATGATTGAGATAGTTCGAGAGATTCGAGATAGAATGAAAGAGGCCCAGAGCCGACAGAAGTCGTATGCCGACGATCGTCGAACCAACCTTGAGTTTGAAATAGGAGATAAAGTCTTTCTTAAGATATCTCCGACCAAAGGAATCCTCAGGTTCGGAGTAAAGGGTAAGTTAAGACCCAGGTTTATAGGACCTTATGAAATCCTCAAGAAAATAGGATCAGTCGCGTATAGATTGGCCTTACCGCCAAGTCTAGGAAGCGTTCATAACGTTTTTCACGTTTTTCAGTTAAGAAAATATGTTTATGATCCTAAGCACGTTATTAGTCAGCAAGACGTAATTCTTGAATCTGACCTAAGCTATGAAGAAAAGCCGATATCGATTTTGGATAAGAAAGTTCAAGAATTAAGGACCAAATCGATACCAATAGTTAAAGTGCTATGGAACCATCACGGGCAAGAAGAAGCCACGTGGGAACTCGAGGAGAAGATGAAGGAGCGGTACCCTCATCTTTTGGCAGAAGGTAAGCAAATTTCGGGACGAAATTTTTCGTAAGGGGGGTAGGATGTAATGCCCCGTAAATTCCTTACGTTCTAAAATTTTTTTAAAGTTAATTAAATAAATGGCTTTGCACGCCTAAGTTTACAATTTTTGATTCTAAGGCTAACGGTCGAATCCGTTATTAAAAATAAATTACAGAAGCCAGCTAGACGACTACTGTATTTAGGGTTAGCACGTACGAAAAGTTTTTAGTTCGTAAGCTTAGAACGAAAAACCGTCTAATTTTTTACAATCACGAAATTGCGATACGAACACGCTCGAGAAAGTTCGTTTTTATGTTTTTCCGGACGAAACTCGGACTATCTCGTCCGAGTTTTTGTCAAAATAAATTTTGTAAATTTATGTTCCAATTAAGTTTATACGTTAGAATTTTTTAAGTTAAATCGAATCGCGACGATTTTGTACCGAACAACGTTTTTCGTCGTTCGTTTTTCCGTAACGTCGGATCGCGCCGGAAAAACCCGTAACCCTTTAATTTTTTTCTCCATGCAGCCGCCACATCACCTAAATAGGTGGAAGACATGCAATGTTTGACCTTGTTAAGTTAATGACACCTTAATCTCACTTTATACACAATTTCAACATATTCATCATTTCAAACAATTACACAAAACCATTTTTTCATCTCTCTCTCTCACTCTCTCGGCTACACACACACACTCTCTCTCAAACTTCATCTTCTTCACTTCTCCTTTCTCCATTGAAGACATCTTGAAGTTCTTGAAGAAAAAAACCACACAAGTCCTCAATCATCCAACAAAACCTATTACATCCTTTGTTAAATCTTAAGGTAATTCTTTCCTTCACATTTCTATCCAATTAGATTTCTTTTCTTCTCTTTTTCCATCTTGATCGAAATTTTTGAAGTTTTGGAATGGATGTTTTGATCTTAGAATAATGAAATTGGATATGTTAGATAGATTAAATAGGGTTTAAAATTGATCAAAACCAAGAACCCTAATTTTTGTGCTAATACCGAAATTTTTAGGCTTTTTGTAGGATTTTTGTTTTTCTTCTTTTGATGGTTGATTCATGCTTAGTAGATGTTTATTTAGTAATTAGAATGAAAAGGAATCAAAAGCCCTATGTGTTTGTGAAATTTCAATTAGGGTTTTGAATTGAATTTAGGGATTTTTGCATGTTAGTTGATAATTGTTTTGCAAGTGATTAAGGGTTGTTATAATAGGTTGATTAGTGAATAAATGTAGTTAATTGGGGAAGAAAATCATCCCCCTTAACATATGTATAAAAACAGAAATTTAATAAGTACTTAGGGGTTTTCATGTATTGATGTTAAGTGATGAATTGTTAATGGAATATAGTTGCAAATAATGTTAGTTGATTATAGAATTTAATTGAGAATTTTCTAAAAATGTTTAATGAAACATAAGAGATAAAGATCACCATATAAACTGAGTTATAATGATGTTATGATATTTTTGCATGCATGAAAATGTTTCACGTTAGACGTAGTTTAACGTCGTAAAATTTGAATGAAATCCGACAACGTTGAAAAATCGCGTAAGAGACAAACATTTAGTTGTAACTAATAATCGAAAAGTCGGATGAAAATTCTAATTTGATATTATTGTTTATAATGAAATTTGGAACAACTTTCTAGTTGACGTCATAAGCTTTCGAGTTGATGTAATATGGGCTATAGTTATAATCGAGAACTAGAACGCGTTTTGAAGTTTTTTGTTGGTATAGTACTTGTTAGTTGAAATCCGACGTATAGAACGTCGTTCTTTTGAGTGAGTTTTGAAAAGGAGTTTGTCACGTACAGAGGTACGTGATAACTGCCTTGAGAGTCCAGTTTCTAAAAAAAATGAATACGAGAGCTTAAAACGAACCTAAGACGTTATACGTCGAACCTATCAAGCAATTAGGGTTTTCGCGGCAGTTTTGCGACCCTCGCCGGAAACTGTAATAACTTCCAGCTCGTTTATCGGATTTGTGATCCGTAAATTGGAGCGCGAACTAGACTTCCTAAGCTTTCTAATGGTACAGGGCTCACCCCCTGTTTCCAAATCCTCTGTTCTGGACAGCCTCCAGAGTTACTGGACTGTGCAGTAAAATTTCAGTTTCTTGTTTTCTAAGTTGTTTAGTTCACAACTTAGTTTCTTTTGATCGTTTAAAGCCGTTTTATCTAACGAACATCTCTCTTCTGACCCTAGAGTCAAGTATAGGACCTTGAGTGATGAAAATCAGTCGAGATCTTATCTCTTATCCTTTTGTTAAAGAAGTAATAGACGAGAAATTTCATAAAGCGTTTAATGAACTAAAACGTAAATCGCCTAAGTTGATTCTTTCCAACTTAGTTTCTTTTAATCTTTAAAGTCGTATTAAGATATCGACTACCATCTCTACTGACCCGAGAGTCGAGTGTGAGATCTTCCGAGTTCTAAACGAGATTGGTACGAGTCTCGTTTCCCGTTTAAGTAAAACAAATTTAGTAAGCGTGCAAATGCCTAAAGAATGAAACAACTAAAACTTTCTTTGATTCTCTTTCTTCAATTATCTTTTACAACCCGTTTTTAAGTATGTTTATTTTTACGATGAAGGAGGAAGCCAACTGTAAAGAAAGGACGAAAGATCCAAAGTTGGAAGCTTTTGCTTATAAGTTCTGTATTTACAAGGTGGGCTTTTATATACAAAATAAAACGAGCAATGCTCGGAAAATCTTTCTTTATCGCTTTGATATCTGTGTTTTCAAAGTGATATTATGGCATGAACTGTTTTATGTTTTATGTGAGTTCTCTTGTACCTATCTGAGTTAACATTCATGTTGTCCAGATTTAGAGTTAGTCTTTTTAGATTAACTAACGATCGGCTCTGAGTTAGCTGCTAAGTGCTTTCCAGAGTTAGTGCACTTTGTAACCTGTGGTGTATGTGATATCTTGTTGAGGGGTACCAGCCACGGTGAATTAGAATTGGTCAAGATTGAACGTAACATTAGTCAGAAAATGCTCGCGCGAGTGATTTATGAGAAAAAGTAAAAAAAAATGTTTAGTAGACACGGATTCTTTCAATAAAACTCCGATGTGCTACGTTTATGAAATGCCATATTTATCTATATTTATGATTATGTTTTCGGCATCGTGCCCACTAAGTACGTTTGTACTTAGTCCTGCATTGTTTTCTAAATGTGCAGATTGAAGCGACGGTGAGCGGCGACGGTTGATGTTGAGTAAAAGGATAGGATGCTTAGTTAGAACCCTTCCGCTGCCAAACTTTGAATTTCTTTTTGAGATGTACTTTTGAACAATACTTTGTAGTCTAAGTCTGTAATATGAACTTAGCTTCTTTTTGTTCTTTTGTCGAGTAATCCTTAGGGATTAACTCTTTCTTATTTATGTTAAAATCTTGTTCATGGTTTAATGATGTCTTTTTCATGTATGCTTAGTCAATTAGCCCCCTTCTTCCCCGCTTCTTTAATCCAACCCTAGTCGCACCCCGGCTTCTGCCGTCCCTCGGGATTTGGGGCTGTGACACGAAACCTCCTTAAGATCCCTCATGGGGTCCTTTTCTAAGTTTGCTCTAAAGACTGACGCAAGTGAATTGCCAACCTTAGTCGCAGTGCTGTCCATTGGCACTAGAGGTAGTGGCGGTGGTATCTCTGGGACAGTCCTCTCTGAGTCGTCCAAACTAGTCACTATTGTATGCTTCTTCAGGGGAAGAAGGTGCTCAAGGGGTGGACTAGGCATGTATGCTTCTGGGAAAGGGACCCCTGATGGTCCTGCCTAAAATGTCCCCTTACTCCGGTCCAAGACGTACCAAGCTAAGTCTGACGTCGATCCCACCTCCTTAACAAGCGAGGCTGGCTCTGGGAGATAGTTGTTAAGTGGTGCAGGTATAGGTGGTATTTCTAGCAACTCGGCAAACACTGGGTCCATCTGGAAGAGTGACCTTGGTTTTGGAACAACCGGAATGTAGCGGTAAAGGTAATGGGGTAGTATAGGAACAAGTACAATGTGTCGACTATGTAGATGTCATGCCTGAGTTGTTAAGGCGAATCCTAAAAAGTCTCCTGTGGGTTCTACAGTGTCTCCCATTAAAGTGAGATAGTGCCAGGCGGTGTTGTTTGCCCATCCTTGCCACTCCTTGGCAGTCGACCGATAAGGTCCTTCATAGCTTTCCATTCAACAACAAAATATCTAGCCGGGTAATAGTGCGAAGCGGAGTTGCTGACAAGCTGTCTTATGTCATGACCTGAGTCGTGCGTGTAAACATGGTACTCATGTATAATCTGCTCTACGATGGAACGCTCTCCTAGAGGTATAGTCGTCCGTGGTTCAACACGTCTAGCAGCTATCCTACGGGGTTTAAAGAGAACACGGATTAGTGACTGGTAGGATAATTAACATATCTTAAGAAATTCTTTAAATTACAATTAGAATATTCCATTATTCAATTTTCAATACTTAACCACTTAATCACAACTTATCTTAATCATCTAGCAATTTCAAGAAATTGCACTCAAACAATACACGTAACAAAAACATTTCCCGCAATTTCTTTTCATCTTTTAACTTTTTATCTTATTATTCTTTATTTTATTTCCTTGAAAGGAAACTCTTACGGCTTTCATTTATAAAAACAAGTCGACTCCAACGAGTCTGTGTTCATGTCACTCTACGCATGTGACATCCGTTTATTCACTTTGATTCCCTTTATTCTATCCTTCTCGTTCCGATCATCTTTTGAATATTTCAAAACCAATGCTTCTTAAACGTCTATGTTCTCAAAGAATCGGGAAGGCCTTAGAATTAGTCTAGATTCTCATGCCGATAAAACATCTCAATCAAAGAAATTATAGCTCACATAATTTCACATACTTTCACAAGTATAGTACTCATACTTTCACATAATTCACGTAGTTTCACATAGTATAACTCTTATACTTCAATCAAATTCATACTTGGCATACTTATTCTCAATCATACTTGCATATTTAAACAAAAATTCTTCTTAAAAGAAATCATACTTCTGAAACTCTTTCCTTTCTTTCCTTCTTTGGTTGAGTCGACGTAGCGGGAGGTTGAGTTGTCGTCTACACTCTTAAACTTAGTGTTACGACCTAACTTTACTTGAAAGAAGACTTAGGCGTAGAGCATATACAAATACTCCACCTTACTACTGAAAGAAACTTGTATGCAGAGCAGAAATGACTGCTCTGATACAACTCTGTAACAGCCCCAAATCCCGAGGGACGGAAAAGCCAGGGTGCGACTAGGGGTTGGATTAAAGAAGCGGGGAAGAAGGGGGATAAATGAACAATTAAACAATAATTAAACAATAACTGATATCTATGAACAGTTTTTTATTGAAAGAAAGAGAGTCGACCTTGAAGGATCGCTCGACAAGTTGTTCAAAAAGGAACTAAGTTTATTGTACGGGACTTAGACAAAAATATAGGTTTACATTAACTCAAAAAGATTGGTAGCGGAAAGCGTAAAGCTTGACACAAGTTCTTCATCCTAACTACAACTCTTTACTCAACCTTCTGCCGCTCTCGTCACTGAACCTGCACATTTATAAAACATATGCAGGGCTAAGTATAAACATACTTAGTGGGCACATTGCCGAAAACATATCATAAGTATAGATTAAATCAGGCATCTCGATAAATAGCGCATCGGGGTTTTTCATAAAATGCCCGTGCCTATTAAACATTTTCTTTCACTTTTCACAATAGCTTGCGCAAGCCTCTACAGATGTTACATTCAACTTGCCCAACTTCTGTTTCAACGCCGAGGGAGAGTATATTTCTCCCGCACATGTTTTATTCACCGTGGCTAGCTACCCCTCAATAAGGTACCACACACACCGGCTACCGTGTACACTAAACCCTGGAAAACACTTACGGTTAACTCAGCGGTCCGATCGATTAGTTAACCCCCTTTGGCTAACTCAGAAAGGCACAAAAGAACTCACATAAAATAAATATTTTCATGCCTTGATAGTCACTTTAAAACACAGTTATAAAGCGATAAGTAAACATTTTCGAGCATCGCTCATTTGATTTGATATATAGAAAAGCCCGCCTTAGGCGATTTATAGAACAACTAAAGCTTCCATCTTCTGTCTTCCGTCCTGTCTTCTAAACTCGACTTCCTCCTTTGAACGCAAATAATAACACTTTAATAAGCGGTCGAGACAATAAAGGAAAAGGAAATCGAATTCGTTTTATGATTTTTATGCCTTTGCACTTAACTACATTCTTTTGATTATCCAAGAAACGAGACTCGAACAATTCTCATTTAGAACTAACTCGGTTTATTACTCGACACTTAATTCAGTTAATTAATGGGAGTCTATAACTTATAACGACTTAGAAGTTCACAAGGAACGAAGTTAAAAAGGATTCAACGTAAGAAATTAGGTTTCGGAAAATTTCTGCACAAAGCAGAAGTTCTGGAGTTCATACAGAACAGATTCCTGCGAAACAGGGGATGAAATTGGTACCAAAAGAAAGCTACGGATGTCTAGTTTATTATCCAATTTACGGATCTCGATTTCATTAAGGGAGCAAGAAGTTACGACAGTTTCCGTGAAAGGTCACAGTTCAGTCCGTGATTAACCCTAGGTGCTCGTATAACTCGACGCACGACTTCCTAGGTTCGACTAATGTTATAAAACCTTTAAGCTCACGAAATTATTATCTTTTTACAGTTAATACGCGCAAACTTTCATGACGAACTCCTTCATATTTCTCGATTAAAAACACGACGTATATTTCCTCGTCTTTTCCAACTACCAATTACTAAACCATTTCAATTCAATTTCACTTTCATTCTTCAATTTCTAGTTTATAGATTATTACTTATATCATCTCATATCTCGGATGGAAATATCGTCAACTACAAACTTGTTCATTTATCAACGTTAAAAACTAATATCTGATTAGTTTTCTTATTCGACTTTCCTATCGACAATTAGACTCGATTACTCGTTTCTTACCAAAATCTCAACTTTCTTAGAATTCGTTCAAATTTTGCAATAACGATCCTTGATTACTAAGATTAACAAATATTCAAATCATAAACCTAAATCATTATTTATACGAAACTTATAGACGACTCTTCGTCTCTTACTAAAAATTTGACATTCTCCGATTTCGTTCAAACTTTCCACTAACGTTCATCAACTACCAAGATTCACCAATACGAAAACCACATACTCAAATTATTATCAAACCTTAACTTATCCTCGGGTTTTCGTCTCTTACGATTTATATTTTATTTTTAGAAAAATCCCAGTAAATTATATAATCATCCACATACTTACTACATATCATTTATATCATAACATCACACAAATCACATCAATTACTACATCAAATTCCTATTTCTTTCTCTCTTACATTTTTATTTTTATTTTTAGAAAATTCTAAAACAATTCATGCATTCATCTATCAATACATAGAACATAAATGTCACAGCCCCAAATCTCGAGGGACGGCAGAAGCCGGGGTGCGACTGGGGTTGGATTAAAGAAGCGGGGAAGAAGGGGGCTAATTGACTAAACATACATGAAAAAGACATCATTAAACCATGAATAAGACTTTGATATAAATAAGAAAGAGTTAACCCCTAAGGATTACTCTACAAGAGTACAAAAAGGAAACTAAGTTCACATTTTACAGACTTGGACTACTGAGTATAGTTCAAAAAGTACATCTCCAAAAAGAAATACAGAGATTGGCAGCGGAAGGGTTCTACTAAGCATCCTATCCTTTAACTCAACATCAATCGTCGCCGCTCACCGTCGCTTCAACCTGCACATTTAGAAAACAATGCAGGGCTAAGTACAAATGTACTTAGTGGGCACGATGCCGAAATCATAATCATAAGTATAAGTAATCTGGCATTTTATAACCGTAGCGCATCGGGGTTTTGTTGAAAAGGCCCGTGCCTACTAAACATTTTCTGACTGATTTGTATAAAGCAGCTTGCGCAAGCATTTTTAGAGTATGTTATGTTCAATCTTGACCAAAGCTAATTCACCGTGGCTGGCTACCCCTCAACAGGATACCACATACACCACAGGTTACAAAGTGCACTAACTCTGGAAAGCACTTAGCAGCTAACTCGGAGCCGATCGTTAGTTAACCTAGTTAGATTAACTCTAAAAGTCTGGAAAACCCAAAGGTTAACTCAGAAATCTGGAAAACACGAATGTTAACTCAGATAGGTACAAGAGAACTCACATAAAATAGTTGAAACAGTTTATGCCAAGATTATCACTTTGATAAAACACAGTTATCAAAGCTGTAAACTTCACTTTCGGTTTGTGGAAAAACCCACGTTTTATTTTCATATAATAAAAGCCCACCTTGATTTACAGAACTTATAAGCCAAAAGCTTCCAACTTTGGATCTTTCGTCCTTTCTCTACAATTGGCTTCTTCCTTCATCGTAAAATAAACATATTTAAAAAAAACGGGTCGTAAAGATAATCGAAGAAAGAGAATCGAACAAAGGTTTTAGTTGTTTTATTCTTTTGGGCATTTGCACGCTTATTAGATTCCTTTTACTTAAATGGGAAACGAGACTCGTACCAATCTCATTTAGAACTTGGAAGATCTCATACTCGGCTCTCGGGTCAGTAGAGAAGGTAGTCGATGTCTTAATACGACTTTAAAGATTATAAGGAACTAAGTTGGAAAGAATCAACTTAGGCGATTTACTTTAGTTCATTAAACGCTTTATGTAATTTCTCGTTTATTACTTCTTTAATGAAAGGATAAGATATAAGATCTCGACTGGTTTTCATCACTCAAGGTCCTGTACTTTACTCTAGGGTCAGTAGGGAGATGTTCATTAGCTGAAAACGGCTTAAACGTGTTAGACTCCTTTCCGAGATTCACTTAACGGCACGACGTTCTAGACGCCGGCCTTCAACTACCAAGTACTATACCAATCAAACGAGTTGCAAACTCATTCTTAGTCCACGAATTAAAAACATAACATATATATATGTAATCCGTAAGCCTTCGACATTAACTACCAACTTGATCATTAAACCGTATTAAGCAACATTTAACGAGTAACGACCTTATTTCACTTCCCGATTTTTAACAACGAGTACATGCTCGTCTCTTAGGATTTTTCTTACGTTATCGGATTCCGTTTCTTTTCTACGTCATTAACCATTTTCTATCGAGATTCATTAATTCATAACTCATTACCTCATATCATTATTCATTCTTAGATTAACTTAAGTTCTTTGTCTCTTACTTTTTACAAATAATTTAGGAAAATTCCCAATTAATTACCAATCACTACTAGAATCATTAGGAGCTATATTCCATCATTAATTCATTAACTAGAAAACAATATCATCAAACCCCCATCATACTCCATTTTCGGTTTTCAACCTTAAATAAAAGGGGTGAATTTCTTCTCCAATTAATTCCCTAATATTATTTCTAATACCCTTAATCCATCAATCAAACAAATACTAAACCAATTCATTAACCAATTAGGAAATTAAATTCCTAATCCCTAGCCCCCAAATCGTTTTACACTCAAATCATAGGGCTTTTATTCTCTATTTGTTTTAATACACAATTAAGCATCCCTAAATACTAATTACACCATTAGATTCAAGAATCCAATTACCTATATTCTTCCCCCAATTTTCGGTTCTCCAAGGGTTAGAGACTTAGTGGTTTTTCTTCCATTTTAACTTAATAAAACATTTCTAGATCATCCAATAATCATTAATCAATGATCAAACCATTAATTTCTACAATCATTGAAAAATCGATCAACATAGAAAAATAAAAGAAAAGAAATTCATATGGATAGATGTGTAGAGGATCAAAATACCTTCAATATTAGTATAGGAACTTAAGGTATTTGATGGATGATTGAAGAGATATCCTTGGAAAACTTGCTTAGTGTTCTTGGAGGTTTGTTAATGGTGATGAAGAAATTGGAGAGAGAGAAGAGAGAGTTGCCGAGAGCTAGAGAGAGATGAGAGGAATTGGTTTTTTTTTTTTGAAATTTTTGTCATGATGAAAGGTTAGAAACTAAGAAAAGTAATGGTTAAGGTGTCACTTAATACACAACCTTAACATGCATGTCTTACACCTAATAAGGTGATGTGGCGGCTGCATGTAAGAATCTTAGAGGGTTACGGGTTTTTCCGGCGCGATCCGACGTTACGAAAAAACGAACGACGAAAACGTTGTTTGGTACAAAATCGTCGCGATTCGATTTGACTTAAAAATTCTAACGTATGAACTTATTTAGAAAATAAATTTACAAAATTTATTTTGACAAAAACTCGGGACGACATAGTCCGAGTTTCGTCCGGAAAAACATAAAAACAAACTTTTTCGGCGTGTTCGTATCACAATTTTGTAAACGTAAAAATTAGACGGTTTTCCGTTCTTAGTTTACAAACTAAGAACTTTTCGTACGTGTTAACCCTAAATATGGTAGCCATCTAGTTGACTTCTGTAATTTATTTTTAATAACAGATTCGACCGTTAGTCTTAGAATTCAAAAATTGTAAACTTAGGCGTGCAAAGCCATTTATTTAATTAACTTTAAATATTTTAGAACGTAAGGAATTTACGGGGCATTACATCCTACCTCCCCTTACGAAAATTTCGTCCCGAAATTTGCTTATCCTCTTAACTGATAGGGGTATTCCTTTCTCAATTCTTCATTAAACTCTCACATGGCTTTTTTTTTTGGTCGTAATGATCTTCTTATCTACTCAATAACACATTGACTCGTTTCTAAATTCTTATGCTTTTCGTTTCAAGATCATTTTCGCTCTTTTTCCATAATTTAGGTCGGTTTTATGACCGACGTCTTACTGACAATACTTTGTGCATAAAACGATTTATAATACTTTCTCAAAATGAGATACACGTAAGATAAGCATTTGTAAATTTGGCGATAAAGCCATAACTATTTGTATTGGAAACTATTCTTTCCGAGTTATTTGCTAATTATGAAAATCTTTGTCGAAGTTTTAAACTTGATACAAAATTGTCGTTTCTTTTTAGGAGTTTTTTTTTTTTTTTTTTTTTTTTTTATATATATATATCCTCCTTTACATTATTAAGGGTTAAATTGAAGTATACACATAAGACATTTGTCTTCTTTAAATTCTTTTATTCCGATTCGGATCTATCGTATGATTTCGATTATTTCACTGACTGTTTCTGACCCTGAGTTTGTTCCTTTACCCACCTTATAACAATAAGTTAGCTATTAAAAAGAAATTTAAAGCCTCGTAAGGCGTTTTACCTATCGTAACTTATTACTATTATTATAACAATTCGATTGATGGAAGTTATTTTTCCATGTCACTCTTTGAGCTAATATTATCGATCTTAACATATCAGCGAGTATCTGAATCGTTTTCTCAGATTATTTAATCAAACTGGAGACGGGAAAATGGTGCTAAGATTGAAGTTGGTATTTTGTACAGACGCACTATCTTACGGATGTATAGTCCTGATAACTTCTTTGATCTATGGAAAATTTTAGGATTTGGTAGGTAGTAAACTGATTAACGGCCTATAGAAAACTATCCCAAGGCAGTATTCCTACTGTTAACTTTGAGCGAGTCTTAAACAATTTAATACTATATCCTTTTATTTTCATTTTGGAACACTTAATGGTTGTAACAGCTCGCATGGTCGTCAGTGAGAACTTCCACTTACTTATAAGCTAAAGATATTCTATCAACAAGACAAAGTCTTGTTTCGCTCTATTCCACTGGAAAACCTTTCTTAAATCCTTAATTGTTATCATTGGAGATACTAAGTCCACTCCTAATTCCTATCAAAACTCTTTGTTTTAGAGTCATTGCCTGGTTTGTCCAATCTTATCCTTAGTCGAAACTAATTCATTTACTCGTCCTTCTTCTAGGTACTTAGAATCCTTCTCGTAATTTGGTATAGCTACTTGTATCGCTATTTGCTTCTATAATTGATATTGGGGTATCGTGCATTACTACACCTATTATCCCAAACCCTTAT
The DNA here is from genome assembly GCA_029490685.1 of Schizonepeta tenuifolia. Lineage (NCBI taxonomy): Eukaryota > Viridiplantae > Streptophyta > Magnoliopsida > Lamiales > Lamiaceae > Schizonepeta > Schizonepeta tenuifolia. The sequence continues at coordinate 131,248,328 of CM055955.1, forward strand.
ATAAACGTTTCTTTTCCTAAGAAGAGATACCTAAACTTAGGTGGGGTCTTACGACTCAGTGTGTCTATCCTTTCGCTGCTTTTACCTAGGTGGTAATTCATTTCACAAGCGTACTATTCTACTAATTTGAGCCATCTCCTTTATTTTACGCTAATTCCTTTGCTCGATAATGCACTCCGATCTATTGTAATTTATGAAGATCTAATTTCTTACACCATATTTCAGTACATGTTCTACGGTTGCAAGCCCTAAGTCATAGGTTGGTTACTTAAATTCCTGAGGTTAAAGTGTCGTGAAGCATAAACTATTGTTTTCTTATCTTATTTAACTTGATTTCCAATGAATGTTCTTGAAGACTCTTTTATCCTTGCGTTAAACATCACGGTGTTTTCCATGGGGAAAACGTCTGCCTAATGAAATCATTACCTAACAACATTAGCAGATGGTTCTAGAATTCTTATAATTCTCCTGGTATCATTTTAAATAGGTTTTTGATTTGGGCGTTGTTAACAGTTCTAAGTTGATTGCAGAACCTACATGATAATTCGATGGTAGTCCCATCAATACTTCTGGAAAGATATTTTCGTATTCGTTCCTAATTCCCACGTTCAAAAGTCTTGTTGGCTCTGGGGTCTCCAACTAGGTTCACGAGATAAACGATCGTAAATTTCATTTTCATTGACTTCTTGACTTGTAGGGCGAATTTTATCAGTATCCTTATGTCCATCGAAATTCCATAGAGTTCTGTTGGTTCTCTAATCGGGGTTGAGAAGAGAATTTTCTCTCGTTGTAGAGAATCATGATGTAATTTCCAAACAACTAGTTTATTCCTAAAATTATATATATAAAAACAATATGTTGAACATCATATCACTGTTCGATTGTTTGTTATCACTTTTAAAAGACCCTAGATCTAAATTCCATGTTCGACGAAACTAAGGAAATAATTTTTCTGAGGTTATCGTTCTTCCTAAAGTGTAGTTCTCCCTAGTTCGTAGCTAGCGCGTCTAGTTCTATCCCTTAAAGTATCAATAAGTACTAAGGAAAATAACTATAACGCCTTAAAATGGGTTTAGCCATGACAAATTAATTATAAGGTTCGTCCAATACCTGCTAGCTTCCCTTTTCCTTCACGCTGCTTTCCTTGCCCTATCATGTAAGCTCCTATATTTTGTTGTGGTTGTAACGGTTGTGCCTGAGACTGGATTTGAGCTGTAATCAATGATTGAGGCTGGTCGTACTGATATGGTACTATCATTTGAAACCGTGTTGGGCAATCCTCACTTATATGCTCCAGCATCCCACATAAGAAACATCTATTCATGTTTACTAGGCACACACCCTCATGCCTCTTACCACATTCTGAACATACAGAAACTTTCTGTTTCTGTTTTGTTGCCTGCTTCCGTTCTGGGCAATACCTCTTAACGTGTCCCTCGCTCATACAATTGAAACACACATCAGAATTTGCTAAACATATACCGGGATGTATCTTGCCACACCTAGGGCAAGCTGGAGAAAAGATCCCTTCTTGGGTATTTCTCAGAATTTGGAGGTGTTTGGGTTGGTACACATTATTTGCCATCGGTGGGTTTGGGCAATTTTTCTTCATATGTCCTTCATATCCACAGTTGAAACAGTTGTTAGTGCCTGCCTGACATATTCCAGGGTGCGTCTTATTGCATTTGGAGCAAATTGGAATGTGAACCCTTTCTAGTTGCTTTCTTCCCCGATTTCTATTCCTTTGCTGTCCTACTTTCTTTCCATCCTTACTTCCCTTTCCTGGCTGCTGATAATTCTGCCGAAACCTATTCTTTTTCCCCTGGTTATTGCGGTTCTGGTAGCACTCACTGCTATTCCCTTCCCATTTTCTTTTTCCCTTACGATTAACCTTATTGTTGGGAGGGTCTTGGGTTGCTGTCTCTTTTGGTACTGGTGTGGACTTTACCATTTTTCCTTTATTAGGCACTAATGCCTCTATCTCACAAACTCGACCTAGTAGTTCTTCATAACTCAATCCTTCCTTTCTGGCCACTGCTATTCCCAGTTCGTATTTAAGTTCTCCCTGAAGCTTCCTGGCTATTTCCTCCTCAAGCTCGGCTCTTTTGGGTACATACCTATCATGATATGCCTTCTTAAAATCATTCCAAGTAGTTGGAGCCGCTCGCTCTTCAGTCATAACTCTTTGCCTATTCTCCCACCAATATTTAGCTGGTCCGGTTAGCTGATATTCGGCATATGCTAGGCGCTCCTTATCGTTAGGTCTAATTATCTCAAAGATTTTGTCTATAGTGTGTATCCATCGTTCGGCCTCCATTGGGTTACCAGACCCATTGAAAGATGGTGGTTGTCTTTCGAAGAATAAGTTCGTCATACTATGATGTTGAGAAGGTTGGGAATGTGAAAAAGTTCCTGGATATTTCTGCTTTCCTTCCCTTATGCGTTGCTCTTGACCTTGGTCAGACTTTCTATGACTATCGGGTCCTCTTGGGTTGTTAACGACTTTCTGCGACATTTCTAAACTATAGAATACAAGAATTTTCCTTGTTAGTATTTGCTTTTAAATCTTCTTTCTCTTATTAATTTTTTTTTTCAACTTAACAACTTCACGTATACGGAAATATCGAATTAGCTTTGATTCTAATTCTTTCAACTTTTAACCTCCAAGGTTAAATTAAAAGCACTCGTTACACAAGTTCATTTGATAATCTGGTTTAGTTATAGGATTCATAAAGGACTTTCTTGTGATTAAAAACCCTTTTTTTGGGGTCATGTATATATATATACATCAAAAAGAATATTAGTTTTGCTTTGCCTTTAACAAGGACTTATACAAAACTAGACTACAACGAGTCTAAGCTAGGCTGATTTCCTACCTGTACAGGATGCACTAACATATTGCATTGCTGTACTACCAGGAGTACTAGAATGGAAACGATCCATAAAAATTTCGTATCCGTTAGAGTACTACAAAAACTATCTAGTTACTGATCCGACTATGTACATAACAGAGGGCTACTATACTACTGTGCGTCCCTGATGCTCCGTTCGTCTAACTGCGGTCTAATCTGCACCACCCTCTGCAGCCTGATCCTCCTCAGGTTCCTCGTCCGGGTCCTCATCGGTATCCTCCTCCGGCTCCTCATCCGGGTCCTCATCATCTGACTCTGAACCGAAGGTAAACTGGAGCGCCTCGTCGACCCTCAATGTAGTGCCGTCTGCAAGGGTAAGTGATGGTGGTGCAGGCACGTCTGAAACTGTCATCTCTGAATCTGAAATCAAGTAGTCCCAGCAGATTGCCGATGCCCGCTTCTTTGGAGGCAGCAGATGGTCGGGAAGTGAACCGGACTCGTACTCCTCTCTGGAATGGACCCTGGACGGTCCTGCCTTAAACTCAGCCCGAACTCTGGCCAACTCCGCGCAAATCTCATCAAGGGGTCTGTATGAGGATGGTAATTGTAACAGGGCGGTAAGCTCTGCGTCCGTGTTTAAGTACTCTGATCCTATCTCGAATGGTCCCTGAACTCTCGCAGGAGGCTCGGGTAGGATAGGAGCAGGTAACCCTAATCCATCAACTGTCTCTGCAGCTAATTCCCTTGTGCCCTCACTGGGTACCATCTCTGAAGGGACCTCCAACTGTGCAATCATCTCTGGACCTATCTCATCGTGCTCTGGCTCTGAATCTACCGGAAAGTGAGTGTAGGGAGGATGCGTCTGAACAGGATATGCTGCTACGTGTCTACTTTCGAAGAAACGCCTGTGTACTTCCAAAGCGAACCCATTGTAATCACCTGTTGGCTCTATATCGTCATCAAACATCCCAAGGTAGTACCATGCCGTGTCGTGTGCCCAACCACGCCATTCCTCTGGTAGACGACTAACCAAGTCAAGTATAGCCTGACTCTCTGGAATAATATGCCGGACTGGATAATAAACTGACGAGAAGTAACTAATCCTCTGTCCTACATCGTGTCTCAGGTTTGCCTCATAATCTCTATACCTATTTAATAACTGATCTGTCCAAGTACGTTGTGGCGGGGACTGATTCTCTGAAGCCGTGTTACTACTGGAAATCATCCTACAAAGTTTTTAAGAAACATGGATCAGTAACGGTAAGATGATACCTTATCTTACGGAAAATCTTAAATTACAAAATGAATACTCCTTATTCAATTGTAATAACACCGTACTTAGTCAAACCATCTTATCTTAGACATTTTAGCAATTTTCACAGAAAATTGCATTCGTACGCACAATATATAGAAATAAATTTTCGAGATTTTATTCCCATTCCCTATCTTATTAACCCTTTATTTTCTTATAACTTTTATTTATTTATAAATCTTCATTATTTCCATTCTTAAAGAAAATTTCTTAACAATTTCACTTATTAAGACAATGCTTGTTCACTTTGTTCATGTTACTTATTCAAGAGTAACATTTATTCCCAAAGAAAGTTAATACTCGTACTAGTTGTATTCTTTGTTCGAGAATGAAGTATAAGATTAAATTCTATCAGAAGAATAGACTTTTATCTAGGGAAAGGCTTTAGAACATAAGTTCTAAACGTTGTCTGATTTAAACATTCGTAGAAAGAATTCTAATCAAGCTTCGTGCTTGTTTCTTAATAATAAAACATACTGCTTCCTAAAACTTAACAAAGCGAACTCCGTTAAAAGAAACAGAACGAATTGGAACGACGACGTTTCATGTTACTTATACGTAAGCATTATTAATTTCCTTTAAAACACTTATACCATACTAAAATAGGGTTTGCTCACGGGGCATAAGACCCATATTACTGAGTTCCTTATTATGTGGGTTGATCAGGTCCACATAACAGTCCCTCAATCCCATGGAACTTCTGTCTCGTTTGCATCTTTCTTACTTTGAAGCCGATGCTTCTCTAACATCTACTTGTTCCTTTCGATTACTAACATGATTTACCTTTTTATTTATTCATTTCATTTCCTTGAAGGAAATTCATATCGGAGTTATAACAAAGATCGACTCTTGTCGAGTCCTTATTCATGTCACTTTACGCACGTGACATTTGTCAAAAGAAGTCCTTCCCGTGTTGTGAATCCCTTTCAAAATCATTTGAAATTAATATTTCTTAAAACGTCTAAGTTCTTGAAGAGCCGGAAAAACCTTAGGTTTTCAAGTCTACGTTCTCCATAATCCGGGAAAAATACCTAAAATTCTTCTAAATTCTTGTGCATCAAAAAATATTTTCAATCAAAAGAAATTATTTCACAGATAATTTCACGTAACATAGCACTAGTGCTATCACATAATCACATAAACAAGCAAGTATAAATTCTTATACTTGGGAAATAATTATTCGAAATTCCTTATTGAAAAGAAATTAAACTACTGACATTCCTTCCTTATATATATATATATATATATATATATATATATATATATATATATATTTTCACGTTGAGTCGACGTAGCGGGAGGTTGAGTTGTCATCTATATTCCGAATCTTAATGCCATAACTTAACTCCTATCTTTACTTGAAAGAACACTCTGATCTAAAATATATACAGGTGCTTTATCTTATGACTCGAAAAGAGACTCACTATAGAATATGAATAACTACTCCATTTCACGACTCGAAAGAAGACTCGATATAGAATCAGTACGAACACTCTATCTTGCGACGCGAAGAAGACTCCTTATAGAGTAAGAACGAATACTATATGCTACTACTTGAATGAAGACTCATATGCAGAGCAGAAATGATTGCTCTGTTACTACCACTTTGTGGTGCTACTTAGGAAAGGAAGACTCTGGTATAGAGCAGGAACGACCGCTCTGATACCACTCTGTCACAACCCCAAATCCCGAGGGACGGCAGAAGCCGGGGTGCGACTGGGGTTGGATTAAAGAAGCGGGGAAGAAGGGGGCTAATTGACTAAACATACATGAAAAAGACATCATTAAACCATGAATAAGACTTTGATATAAATAAGAAAGAGTTAACCCCTAAGGATTACTCTACAAGAGTACAAAAAGGAAACTAAGTTCACATTTTACAGACTTGGACTACTGAGTATAGTTCAAAAAGTACATCTCCAAAAAGAAATACAGAGATTGGCAGCGGAAGGGTTCTACTAAGCATCCTATCCTTTAACTCAACATCAACCGTCGCCGCTCACCGTCGCTTCAACCTGCACATTTAGAAAACAATGCAAGGCTAAGTACAAATGTACTTAGTGGGCACGATGCCGAAATTATAATCATAAGTATAAGTAATCTGGCATTTTATAACCGTAGCGCATCGGGGTTTTGTTGAAAAGGCCCGTGCCTACTAAACATTTTCTGACTGATTTGTATAAAGCAGCTTGCGCAAGCATTTTTAGAGTATGTTATGTTCAATCTTGACCAAAGCTAATTCACCGTGGCTGGCTACCCCTCAACAGGATACCACATACACCACAGGTTACAAAGTGCACTAACTCTGGAAAGCACTTAGCAGCTAACTCAGAGCCGATCGTTAGTTAACCTAGTTAGATTAACTCTAAAAGTCTGGAAAACCCGAAGGTTAACTCAAAAATCTGGTAAACACGAATGTTAACTCAGATAGGTACAAGAGAACTCACATAAAATAGTTGAAACAGTTTATGCCAAGATTATCACTTTGATAAAACACAGTTATCAAAGCTGTAAACTTCACTTTCGGTTTGTGGAAAAACCCACGTTTTATTTTCATATAATAAAAGCCCACCTTGATTTACAGAACTTATAAGCCAAAAGCTTCCAACTTTGGATCTTTCGTCCTTTCTCTACAATTGGCTTCTTCCTTCATCGTAAAATAAACATATTTAAAAAAAACGGGTCGTAAAGATAATCGAAGAAAGAGAATCGAAGAAAGGTTTTAGTTGTTTTATTCTTTTGGGCATTTGCACACTTATTAGATTCGTTTTACTTAAACGGGAAACGAGACTCGTACCAATCTCGTTTAGAACTTGGAAGATCTCATACTCGACTCTCGGGTCAGTAGAGAAGGTAGTCGATGTCTTAATACGACTTTAAAGATTATAAGAAACTAAGTTGGAAAGAATCAACTTAGGCGATTTACTTTAGTTCATTAAACGCTTTATGTAATTTCTCGTTTATTACTTCTTTAATGAAAGGATAAGATATAAGATCTCGACTGGTTTTCATCACTCAAGGTCCTGTACTTGACTCTAGGGTCAGTAGGGAGATGTTCGTTAGCTGAAAACGGCTTAAACGTTTGAAAGAAACTAAGTTGTGAATTAAACAACTTAGAAAACAAAAAAAAAAAACTGAAATTTCACTGCACAGTCCAGTAACTCTGGAGGCTGTCCAGAACAGATGATTTGGAAACAGGGGGTGAGCCCTGTACCATTAGAAAGCTTAGAAAGTCTAGTTCACACTCCAATTTACGGATCATAAATCCGATAAACGAGCTAGGAGCTATTTCAGTTTCCGGCAGAGGTCGCAAAACTGCTGAACAAAACCCTACGGCTTGAACATTTTCAACGTTAAACGATTTAAGATCGTTTTAAGTTATTGGAACTATAATTTCCTGTTCTTAACATTTGAGGGCAGTCAACACGTACTCCCGTACGTGTTAGACTCCTTTCCGAGATTCACTTAACGGCACGACGTTCTAGACGCCGGCCTTCAACTACCAAGTACTATACCAATCAAACGAGTTGCAAACTCATTCTTAGTCCACGAATTAAAAACATAACATATATATATGTAATCCGTAAGCCTTCGACATTAACTACCAACTTGATCATTAAACCGTATTAAGCAACATTTAACGAGTAACGACCTTATTTCACTTCCCGATTTTTAACAACGAGTACATGCTCGTCTCTTAGGATTTTTCTTACGTTATCGGATTCCGTTTCTTTTCTACGTCATTAACCATTTTCTATCGAGATTCATTAATTCATAACTCATTACCTCATATCATTATTCATTCTTAGATTAACTTAAGTTCTTTGTCTCTTACTTTTTACAAATAATTTAGGAAAATTCCCAATTAATTACCAATCACTACTAGAATCATTAGGAGCTATATTCCATCATTAATTCATTAACTAGAAAACAATATCATCAAACCCCCATCATACTCCATTTTCGGTTTTCAACCTTAAATAAAAGGGGTGAATTTCTTCTCTAATTAATTCCCTAATATTATTTCTAATACCCTTAATCCATCAATCAAACAAATACTAAACCAATTCATTAACCAATTAGGAAATTAAATTCCTAATCCCTAGCCCCCAAATCGTTTTACACTCAAATCATAGGGCTTTTGTTCTCTCTTTATTTTAATACACAATTTAGCATCCCTAAATACTAATTACACCATTAGATTCAAGAATCCAATTACCTATATTCTTCCCCCAATTTTCGGTCCTCCAAGGGTTAGAGACTTAGTGGTTTTTCTTCCATTTTAACTTAATAAAACATTTCTAGATCATCCAATAATCATTAATCAATGATCAAACTATTAATTTCTACAATCATTGAAAAATCGATCAACATAGAAAAATAAAAGAAAAGAAATTCATATGGATAGATGTGTAGAGGATCAAAATACCTTCAATATTAGTATAGGAACTTAAGGTATTTGATGGATGATTGAAGAGATATCCTTGGAAAACTTGCTTAGTGTTCTTGGAGGTTTGTTAATGGTGATGAAGAAATTGGGGAGAGAGAAGAGAGAGTTGCCGAGAGCTAGAGAGAGTTGCCGAGAGCTAGAGAGAGATGAGAGGAATTGGTTTTTTTTTTGTTAAATTTTTGTCATGATGAAAGGTTAGAAACTAAGAAAAGTAATGGTTAAGGTGTCACTTAATACACAACCTTAACATGCATGTCTTACACCTAATAAGGTGATGTGGCGGCTGCATGTAAGAATCTTAGAGGGTTACGAGTTTTTCAGGCGCTATGCGACGTTACGGAAAAACGAACGACGAAAACGTTGTTTGGTACAAAATCGTCGCGATTCGATTTGACTTAAAAATTCTAACGTATGAACTTATTTAGAAAATAAATTTACAAAATTTATTTTGACAAAAACTCGGGACGACATAGTCCGAGTTTCGTCCGGAAAAACATAAAAACCAACTTTTTCGGCGTGTTCGTATCACAATTTTGTAAACGTAAAAATTAGACGGTTTTCCGTTCTTAGTTTACAAACTATGAACTTTTACGTGTTAACCCTAAATACGGTAGCCGTCTAGTTGACTTCTGTAATTTATTTTTAATAACGGATTCGACTGTTAGTCTTAGAATTCAAAAATTGTAAACTTAGGCGTGCAAAGCCATTTATTTAATTAACTTTAAATATTTTAGAACGTAAGGAATTTACGGGGCATTACAATAAATCCACTAATCAATCATCTAAAAATCAAACTAAACATCAAACCCCTAATTCCTATAAATTTTCGGTATTATCCATAATTTAAGGGGGATGATTTCTATGAAATTTCAACCATAGAAATCCAATTCTAAGCCTCTAATAACATGTATTAAACATAGAACATCATGCTTCTTCTTCTCCAAATTTTCGAAAAAAAACAAAGTTGAAGGAAAAGAATTTTGTTCGGTTCAATCCGTAGAGGAAGCTCTTACCTTGTCGATTATGGATTCGGAAATAAGATCGATCGGTAGATGAATGACTTGTAGAGCTTTGAAACCTTGAAGAACTCAACAATGGAGGATTGAGAGAGATGGGAGAGAGAAGAGAGGGAGGGGGCGGTATTGAGGGGAGAGGGAGAGAGGTGATGAGGTGTTTTATGATATTTCCATAAAGTAGGATAAACTAACAAGGTGATGAGTCACAAGGTTGTAGGTGGCGGTTTATGTGGGATATTTTTACCAAAATATAGCATTTTTCGGGTCTAATACGACGTAATAAAATCGAGAAATTAAAATCCTAGACGGTTACATTTTTGACGAAATCTAATTCGACCACTAGGTTAGAAATAAATCACTTACTCGGAAAGCATAATTCGTTTTCCAAAATCTGATAAAAACTCGGGACTTCACTATCCAAATTTCGTCCGGAAAAATAAATAAAACTGATTTTTACTAACTTACTTGTATTGCAAAATAAGTGAATGTAAAGTCTGACGGTTTTTCGATCTGAGTTTTCGAACGAAAATTTTATCGGACGCGAAAACTCTAATACAGCAATCATTCAACCGACTTCTGGAATTTATTTTCAGAAACGGATTTCACCGTTAGTCTTAGAATTGAAAATCCTTAACTTAGGCGTGCAAAGCCTTAATTAATAATTGAATTTTTATTTTAGCGACGGAAGAAATATCCGGGATATTACATAAACCATGATGGATCTGCACAATAAAAGGGCCAAGTATGAATCGACAGCGGTTGGTGTTGGAGTTGCATTCGTTTCCTGCAAAGAAAAAGAATGAAGTATGCACAGCTCGAAAGAAGGAAATAGATACGTGTATATTCTGTCAGGCATATCATCGAACAACTTATGTGCATGAATAAAATACGTGGTAAAAAAAAGAAGAAGAACTTGGTACTTGCTGCGAATCAAAGTTGAGTTGAAAAGGTGATGATCTTCAATCTGCAAGAACGCGTAATGAAGGGTTGAAATCAGAATCGTGAAAATTGTATTAAGAAAACAAAGGGAAAAAAATCTGTACTTTCATTCAGGAATTTTGTCGAACATGTGGTGTGCATGTGTGGAAGGACATAATTTGATGAGCTTAAAGGATGAAACTTACCCAAAAGATTTAAATCAACACAACAGGAGGTGAAACGTGATCGTTCTGCCTCTGGTATCTCTCTACAAGAATTGGAAAGGAATTAGAAAACAAAAAATTGGTTTAGATGAAAGAAGAACGAATAAATTTTCTGCAGCTTTCATTCAGTCAAATAATCGAACAATTGGCGCGCAGGATATACGGGAACCGAATTTATCAAAGATGGAGGACGAAACTCACCCCAGATTCGATCAAAACTAGCATAAAAGAATATAAAACTTGGAAGCTTGTGATTTGCTATTCACGGTTCTGTTTGGTGCGAAGAGAATCATAAGAGAAGAGGGCTATTTATAGGCACCAATTGAAAAGGAAACCAATTCCTTCTAGGAGTATAATTCTTGCGGCACAAGATTTTACAAATTAAGGAAACATCCTTCTCATATGGATTCTTATTCGATGAAGATTCCAGAAATAAAATAAATTGCTACCAAAGCTTTGATCAAGGTTAAAGATGGACATACACAAGGTCAAAGAACTATCAAATACGAGTCTAAACTATTTACAAATTTAAGTTTAGAACTCCCAAATATGAGTATAAACTATTCATAAATTTAAATTTCAAATTGTAAAACTCTATGAAACGAGTATAAATTTTAATACTTCAAAAATCAAGAACTCCTAAATACGAGCCTAAACTTTTATAAACTCAAATTTTAAATTGAAGAACTCTATGAAATGAGTCTAAATTTTCACACTTCCAAATTCAAGAACTCCTTGATATGAGTTTAAACTATCTAATAAACTTCAAAGTCTTGAGACTTATTCGTTTCTAAGACAAATTGTCCACAAACAAGTCTCAAGGGGGCATTTGTAGATGCATAAAAATTAATAAAAAATATTAATTTTATATTTTATTTATATTTTAGGAATTTTATTAAAGATAAATCCTAAATTAAATAAATATAGATTTGATATTTAAAAGATGGAGATTTTCGACCAATTAGAAATTGACATGTGTCATTTCTTGGTCATTAAGTCAAAGATTTGATGGAGATAACTACCAAAATTGATGAGCCAATATAATTGTGTCACCTCAGCCCTAAAGCCCGTCTTAGAGTCCAAAAGCCCACCAAGTCCACTACATTTTCACCTATAAATAGGGGTGGTTGGAGAGATCAAAGGACACACCACAAAATCATATTGAAGAGCTCAAGAGTTGTAGGAGAATTCTCTACAATATTCAAGGCGTTTTTCGCGGCATTCAAGGCGTTCTTCATGGAGTTCAAGGAGTTCTTCACCAAAAGTGTCCAAAATCAGCGTTTAATCCAGAAACAAGGCGTCGACCCTCTGGATCAACGTTATAAGTCCAAACTTCAAATCCGATCAAGATTAAGGAGGCAAAATCTCCGAAAATCCCGAAAGTTGTTTGAAGATCTTCAAGAACAAGTTGAAGAGGCGAATCAGAGGAGAAATATAGAGATCGCAACCCGCTTTTTTACTTGAATTCCGCAAATATTTATTTGTACACAATTTATTATGTTTGTTATAAATACATAAAATTTGTGTTTACAGTACGATTTTGAAAATTTGTCAAATAATTTATTCTAAAAACTACGATAAACTTTGTGGTAGTTCGATTGTAAGGTCTAACGTTAAGAACATCTTATATATACTAGTATAAGTAACGTGCACTCGCACGTTAAAAAAATGAGTCTACTAATTAAATATTAACAAGTTAATCTATATTTAGTTTATTTTTTTATTGATTTTTTTTTGCAATTTCTCAAGATTTAATATTCGATCAATAATGAAAAAAAAAATAAAGAACAACAAAAATATTTTATTGTAAAGAGCAATCTCGTTATTTCTTGTATTATTGACCTTCCACGAATTACAGAATAAGTGTAAGTGTTAAAGTTCTATGTATACCCAAATATAATAACTATTATTTACATTTTAATTCATTTATTCTTTTAGTGTCATTATAAAAATGCTAATAAATTTTCATTATATGAAATAAGTGAATAAAACTTTTGTGTAATCTCTTGAAAAGTTAAAAACGAAATCAAAATATCAATAGTTTAATTTTAATAGGATTTTTTCATCTAAACGATAAATTATATGAATATCTAAAATTGAAAAATATATTAATTATTTTAAGCAAAAATCTCACTTGGAAAACTATACGTACTATTTATTTTATTCTTTTAAAAGTGTATAGTCTTCAAAATTTTGATACATTTTTAATATTCTTTCTAAGTTTATGTTTATGCATCGCAGATACTATTTAGCTAGTTTAATAAATGAAAGTATTAATTTTAATCGACTCGTTGTAAATAACCGAGATAATATATGAGTTATGCTCCAAGTTTATGGTCTCTAGCTTAATTCGACTTGATTATATCCATTTCTTTAAATCAAGATCTAATATATAGTTGAAATTTTTATCAGCAACAAGAATTCAAGAGTATTTGAAAATTAATTAATTAAATACTACATATGGATACTTAACTCCTATAAATTCTATATTTTATTTAAAAAGTTGGGGCGGGAAGGATAAAAATTTTCAAATAAATATTTAATTACTTGAACATGGTTAGATCTAAAAATTATTTAAGTCTTTAAGAGGAATTTATTGGAAGAGAAGCCAACTTTGAGTTGAAAATATAAAGAAAAGACACAATATATGTGAAAATTCACATACGAACTTAAAACCATATTGGTATAACATATCAATAAGGTAAATCGCAAGATAGATATATCATTTAAATATTAATAAGGTAATTTTGATTTTTACTAAACTAATATATTTCATATATGAGGTAAATAATAAACTATAACTAAGATAAATTTGTATTTCTTGTAATTAATAATATATTACAATATTAATATTATTGTATTACACTATTGCCCTTAATTTTGCTTTATTGTAAGGATATTTTAGACGATTCAAATTTTGTAAAACAAGACCCTTTTTACATAAGTATAAATCATGTCGTGATAAACAAAATATTCACATGATTGTTTTTTTTTTTTTTTTGGATCACACTCAATACATGTAATAAAATTTTGCTCTAAAAGTGATGAAGGAAATTGATTAATTTGATTTTGGTCGGCGGGCCATGATTGAAGTTCGGAACTACCTTTATAATCTTGAATCTCTTGAGGATCACTTTCGTATGATATTAGTAATTTCCCTTTTTTATATTGATCCTCCATTTAAATGGCAAGAAAACTGCGAGTACCAAAAATCAAGAAAATTTACATACTTTATGTATTGAAAGTAACAGTTGTTATTTAAACAGGAGTTTTCGATATTCAAATAAGAGATTACAGTTAAAAATAAAGAGACGAATGTGGTTCACTGCCATTGCTTTCTTTATTTGTATTTTGTTGTTTATGAAACAGACTTGATTTTTTTTTTATACCAACCACTACAAAATTAAATTAACTAATCATGCAGTGGGTAATTGAGTACTACAAAGTACAAATGAAACATTTTAAAAATTAAAAAAAAAATCTATTTTTTTTTAATTCTCTATTTCAAAGCATTCGAAAGCAAACAGTAAATTCTTCTCCCCCTTTCTTCCATTTCTTTCTCGATTTCACCAGTTATCTACTTCTATTTCTTCAATTCTTCTTTATTTGTTCAATTTTTCTACCTTTATTTCAGTTTTATCAAAGTAAATTTAGCAAAATTAAACTCAATTTTTGCATAACTGTTGATTTAGGGCTCAAATTAAATTTTAATTTAGGGCTCCACGCCTGAATGGAAGAAAGAAGAGTGGACTAGGATGTCAAAATAGTCGACAGCGGTGCTGGTGCCACGGTGGTTGTCGGAGCAGCAAGGAAGGAGAAGGAGACTTGGAAGGGAATGATATGCGATTTAATTTTTTCGCTAGCGTGAGCTTTATCTTTGCTTTGTTTTTAATTATATTGGACTGAGCTAACTTTGAGTTGGGCTTAATATACATACATAAGCATAAGAAGAAGTTTTGGGTTTGCACTGGCTCCAATGAATAGATTCGCCTCTGGCTGGGGCTGTAAAGCCGACGGACAAATTAAAGGATTCAAATGGTATAAAATTGTTCTGATTGTCCACCCCTCCACTCCTAATTTGATAGCACACAAAATATCAATGTTGCAAGTTGACTGTGCATGTGATCGGAATATTATCGAAAAGAAGCGTTTTTGTGTTAGCAATTCTTCCGTAGGCGTAGATGTTGTCAACAATCTTTCTAAACGCGTCACTCTATCATACCCAGGTAAATCTTCTAAGGTGCGTTTACTTTGATGGAAATATTTCCATTGGAAAATGTTAGACAAGAAAAGATGAGAAAATATTAATATTTCTATCATTTTTTATCACATGTTTACTAGAGTAGAAAAAGAAAATTATCACATGGTCCCCACCCCAGGAGCGTAGCCAGGGGGGCAGTGGGTACACTGGACTCCCCTGACTTTTGTAAACCAATTACCTATATATATATATGTAATTATTATTGTTTTATTAATTACATTCTTAATTATCCTTTGTCGTAGAGGGCTAGATAGATTTATATTTTTATCTTTACATTGTTGTTGTTGTTGTAGAGGGAGAGAGAGTCAAAGAGTTGGGGGAGGGAGCGAAATATCGGGAGAGATGAGTGTACGAGATAGAGACTAGAGATCTTGATGGCTATTTTTTAATTTAAAAATTTGCCCGTTATCTTTGGTAGGTTAATTAATAAATAATTATATGTAAAACACATTAGAAAAAACTTAATTTGTCCTTTATCTTTAGTAAATTTAAGAGCATTTTTTTTGTTTTTTTGGCTGATTTAATAGCATTTTTTATGTAACTTTTGGCTTTTTTTTATACATATATATTTTGGCTGCCGGCAAGGTGAAAAAAATTTGGACCCCCCTGAACTAAAATTTTAACTACGCCACTGCCCACCCCTTCCCTATTTTTATGTCTTTTATTTGTTGGAAAATATTATCACAATCCTCCCATGTTAATATTTTTCATAATTGGAGAGAAAAAAATGGAAGAAAGGCTGCCCGAAAAGTTTATCCATCCTTCCTGATGAAAGATCAAAGTAAACGCACCTTAGCTAAAAAAGAAAAGTAAAAGATGAAAAAGAAGCAGTCTATTAAACAAACGTCGGATCTACGACTTTAAAATCTGAGCAAGTAAAATTAGTAAATCAACAGAAATTTAACTTTCCAAAGAAATAAAACACAAACCAGATTCAATCGGTCGATTCCGTTTCTCGATCTTTAATTATATCGGAACCACAAAGGCTGATCTTGTAATTAATACAAAACCCGATGCTACATTAATCTAAGTTAATATATAACTGAAGGATCTTAAGTTATTTTGACAAAAGTATAGTTGAAAGATCACCGGAATTTGGTGGGACAAGATCGAGACTCTTTGGTTGATTATTTTGCCCTCATAAAAACGGACGATCCCCACAAAAATGTAGACATCAATCAGCGTAGTCTTTTCCTTCTCGATCTTATCAAAAACTTAAGCAATGTCGTCCAACGTTGGTAATAAGCTGTCTCTGAAGGTTATGATCAACAAACAGAAAACAAAGGTGCTATTTGCGGAAGCCAACAGCGATTTCGTAGACGTTTTGCTGAGTTTCCTGACGTTGCCTCTGGGAAAAGTCGTCACAATTCTTGGGAAAAACTCGGGAGAAGAAGCAGCGGCCATTGGAAGCTTAAAAACTTTGTACACAGGTTTATGCGATCTCAACAACAACTATTTTTGTGTACGAGGCGCTAAACAAATGCTTGTTAATCCACGGAGTTCGTTGGGAGCTGAATGTCGTAAACTAGCGATTAATATTACAGATTGCCAGCCCAACCAATACTTCCGTTGTCCTAATATTAACCATAATTATGTTAGCATGTATCCTGATATAGCTACTTGTTCTGAGCATGCAAGTGGGTGTTCGTTGAACACAGAAATCCGGTTTGAAGAATGTCAAAAGGGTGGAGCTTTCATAAACGAGCCGTTGTCTTTCATTATCACGGATGACCTGTGTGTCGCGCCTATTGTGTCTGGAGTGTTTCAACGCTCAGCGATCTTGGCATTACAGACACTCAAGGGGCAGAGATGAAGAGTTTCAGTTTTGGTGTTAATGAGGTGAGCCTTTGAATTTATCTCTTTTAACATTCTCATTATTAATTTTCTCAACAAATATGCCTAATTTCTTTGCATTAGATTAGGGATTTGCTCAAGTTCTCTTTAACTTCTGCAACCCCTTTGACCGACGCGATAATCAAGAAAACTCATACCAGCTCCACTCTGGCAAATCGGCCAGAAGCTGGGACTCTGCTGCATCATCAGAAAGAGGATGCTAAGTCGAGAAAAATGATTTTGAAAGTGTGCTTGCAGAAATCAACGAATAAATTCTTGTTTGCGGAAGCTACAGATGAATTTGTGGAGCTTCTATTTAGTTTCCTCACTGTTCCGTTAGGAGGAGTTGAGTTTCTTTTGGGCGGCAAAACTGGCCTTAAAAATATTGACAATCTATACAGAAGCGTATCCGATAACGTCGACGGTAAATGTTTTATGACGCCAGAGAGTAAAAATAAGCTGATAAATCCAAAGCTCTCTCACGGTTATATTTCCGGCCGAAATTGGTTTCTGCCTCTCCGTGAAGAAGCTCCTCCTAAACTGTATTGCAATTCCAAGTGGAATGAGCATCGCATGCAGTATGAATATTCCTTTAACCAGAATGGTACTGGATCGCCGGTTTATTCGTTCAAGTCGGTCAATCAAAATTATGTCAAGAAACAGACAATGTGCTTTGTAACCGATGATTTAACCGTGAGTCCTAGTTTAACTTCAAGCATCTCCATTCTCAATGGTCTCGGCATCCCTCTCTCAGATGTGAGAGAAACGGAGCTTCACATTGGAGCCGGAGAGGTAAATTTCTTACATGCATGCATGTTTTGATGACAAAGGAGACCTACCTAGCTAGCCGCTGCAAATAAATATATAAACCCTATTGTTTTTATTGCATTGGTGTTTTCTTTGTTTGTTTAAAAGACTTTTTATTTTGTTAGTGCAGGCACTAAGTTTATTGAAAGCTTCTCTTAGATCAAAAACAGCCATATCTGATGGCCTCATCAAACCCGTGCTAAACAAACTACCAAAACTAGAGCACCAGCCCAAGCCAGAACGCGGATCGGAATAATTTCATATGGGACAGTTTTTCTTTTCACGTTGCGATGTCTTTATGAGCTTTTGCTATTGCAATCTGTCATAATTCCTACCTAGTTTATACTATACTAGCGGGACATATTTCTCATTTTTATTGGAGAGCAAAAATAATACATCATGTCCGTTTTATTTTTGTACTGATAATATTATCAAATCTTTATTTCAAATAATGATAATTTATTCATATATCCATTTTTCTTATATAGTGAAATGTAAAGATTATAAATCAAGAGATATAAAATAGATGGATTAATTTGAAACTTAATTATTTTCCTAAAGCCTAGAGTTAATCATTGGGCAAATACTAAGTAATATCTCTATTTTTTTTAGAATAAAGTAACACCTCTATAAAAGAATATAATTGAGACTACAAAATATTATTCCTAAGTAGGGACCATGAAAGTTTAAAACTAAATAGAATTTATTCTTTGAGATTCAATCATTGTCAGTGCATCTCAATTGAAACTAATAGGTGTAAAACTAATATAAATTAGTAATAAGAGTGTAAAAACTAAAATAAAGTTTGAATATCTATTCATGTTAAATGTTTTCTTGTTTAACTTTGATGGCAAGAGCACTAATTACATCTTCTTTTAGCATTTCGAGATTGGTTTACTCAATGGTCGATCATATTGCTTTCCATTGGAAGGTCAATGCAATCTTCAATCCTTTCAAGCTTTGGAATCTTGAAACTTTTTCTGGAATTCTTTTCTTCTCTTTCCTTGCAATTCATTGCAACTCTATTTGATGTGGTCTTTTCTTACACTAGCTTGGCATTTTTATTTTATTTTTTCTTTTCCGTCACTTTAGTTGGCTTGACCTTTCAGTTTGATTATTTTTCTTTTCTTCTTCGTATTTCTTTGGGGTTTTTAAATTGGTGAAATTGTAATTTATGCATACTGAATTGTACCGAGTTTTATGAAATTGGTGGGTAGTAATGGATTGTTGTGAGTATTGTTGTGATTAGAGTAAGGGTCCACTATAAATGTGAGTAGAGTAGCGAAAAATATAAAGTTAAATATAATATATTATGTGAATCTTACTATTATAAATGGAAGTGACAACTATATCGTGAACGGATGGAGTATCTTTTAGGCTGGATTGGCTAGAGTGAGGCATCCGTTTAGATCAAACCCTTTTGCATGCATGACTGCAGTCATGCTCCTATCAAATTTTGTTAGATCAAAACCTTTATAACATGGGAAAATCATTTTCAGATGGAATAAAATTTATGGTATGCAGTATCGTTTTTGCCCTCCTAACATGATCATGTAATTATTTAAAGTTGTACAAAGTTTCATTAAAAAAAAACTAAATATATAGTCTAAATGAACAACAATTTATAATAAAACTCACCCACTTTTGGCGAAATACATTCATCTACCAAACAATATTTTACTATATTTTTACCACTTCATCAAACATTGTAGTACATGCATTGTTATCTCGTTGTGTAATATTTAAGCTTATTCTAAATCTCTAATAATATTAAGTAAAAGTTAATATATGTATATTTAATTTTGAGAGGATTTTATAATTAGCATTTTTTAGATAGTTTTTTTAAAATCTAGCACTCATTATAAATCTTTAAAAATCTAGCACTTGTTGACATTTATACCCTTACTCTCTAATTAACCTAAAATCCAAGACAGTAACAAAACATTAACCAGTTGATTTTACACCACAATTCAAAATTTTCATCCATTTCACTTTCTCTCTCTAGTTCTTCGACGGGCTTCGAATATATTTCCCAGAAATCTTCTCTTGTGGTTGTTGGTCAGTTTCGATCTAGTAAATTAGGTATAAACTCTGATTCTTCATCAATTTTCGTCGATTATATTTACAATAAATATTTGTGCTTCAGTTCAAAACCCTAGAATGAAATTTCATACTACTGATTTGATTTTTTTGGGGGTTACAGACGGGAAAGATGTCTGGCGACCATTCAGATTCCGGCGACGGCGATAATGAAACGCTAGGGACATTTTGCACCACGAGTGAAACACAGTACAAGGCAAAGTTACCGGTGAGTGAAGAGAAGTTTTGTTAATTTTATTCTTGTTTGAGTGAGATCTGTTTAAATGTTGCTGGTTTAAGTGAGATTTTTATAGTTGTGCTGTACTTTTTTGAAAGCCGATAATTGTGGTCCACAAACATAACTGTAAAGGTACTTATTTTTCTAGATCTGTATAACAACTTTTATTTTTTTGGGAAAAAGTTGACGAAACGTGGGTGAGATCTGTTAAAAATGACTTTGTATCAACTTTTGTTTGGGAAGATGGTTACTTCGTTGAAAATGACATGTGGGAGAGTTAAGATACGATGATGTTGCAAAAAATTTTGTTAATAAACAAATCTTCCAATTTTTTTTGTTACTTACCAAATTTTCCAAATTTTTTGTTTGGGATTGTTTTTTGAGTTACCTGGTATATTTTTTTTTAATAATGGGCAAAATGTTGATGTGTATGTGCTTATCTGGGAATTTTTTTTTCACCTCTCGACCAAATTTGATGTTTTAGTACTTCGAAAAAAATGTTTATTTCTTTTGGTAATGTGCAAAATTTGGTTATACTAAAAGATTTGTTCTTTTATGAAGTGTTACTTTTTGAGAAGTAACAAAAAATGAAAGACTTCTATATATTTTTGTTACTGAGTGCAAAATTTGGTCATTAATAAAAGATTTGTTACTTTTTGAAAAGTAACAAAAAATGAAAGACTTCTATATATTTTTGTTATTGGGCAAAATTTTGTTGATATTTTAGTTAGTGATCAATGTCTTTGCTTAAGGCACTTTTTTTCGTGCATTCACAAAAATACTTCACATTAGAGTTGTTGATGAAAAAATTGGATATTAAATTTTTTACTGATCAATATAATGTATGTTTTAAGCCTTTTTTTGTGACTATATATTTTTATTACTAAACAAATTGGTTAGGATTGATTTAGTTGATATGTTGTTTGTTACTGAGCAAGAAAAGATTGAGTTTAATATTTGTTTTGTTACGGCTCAGTTTTTTTTGTTACTGATCAATATATTTGTTACTGAACAATATTTTTTGTGTGCATCCACAAAATTTGGTCATATTTAAATGGCTAATAAAAAAATGGATATATATTTTGTTACTGATCAATATATTTCATAAATGATTTGGTGTTTTGGTACTATTCTTGTCCATTTTTGGTCTTTCTATTATTAAATAATGATAATGTAACTTTTTGGTTTTACCTATACTTGTTTGGAAGTAACAAAAAATTAAAGACCTTTATATATATTTGTTACTGGACAAATCATTATGGATGTTTTAGTTACTGAGCAATATCTTTGCTTAACACAAAAATATTTTTGTGCAGTCACAAAAATTTATCATATTAAAGTTCTTGATGAAAATAATGGGTATTAAATTTGTTACTGATCAATATAATGTATGTTTTCAAAAGTTTTTGCGTGCAAGCATAAGTATTTTTTGTTACTGAACAATATCTTTGTTTCATGCACAATTCTTTTTGGGCATTCACAAAAATTGCTGATTTTTTAATTGTACATGCACAACAAAAGTGTGTATTTAATTATTGCAAAAATTAAGAACACATTAAGACAGAAGAAACTTCATCTGTTAAGATATCTGTTCACTAATATCTATGTTCCAATAATTGTAGGACGACTGGAAATTCAAGCGACCAATGCTCCAGGGCGTTAGCTACAAAGTTAATTACCATTGCAAGGAAGAGATTCTAAGTAGCATTCGAACAACCTTGAACAATCATAGCGCAACGCTGTTCAATAGGTTCGAGTAGTCATGCTTTGGAAAGTTTTATGACTTTTCGGGCAAATTGAGGAAGTCAATGAGCACAGTCCATGAGCTAATGACTTACCAAATTGTCAACAAGAAAGAGCAACCTTACAAAACTCGGGAGCTGTGTTTCTTTGTAAAGGGAAAAGTAGTGAAATTTCGTCGAGAGGAATTTGCACTCGTAACTGGTCTTCGATTTGGAGGTTCCGAATTCAACCCTCACAAGAAGAGACATTTCCTCAGCCACGATTCAATGTATGCTAATTGGTATGTGGCCAATAAAACCACCTTTCGCAGATTGTGGGATAATTACAAGGCTTCCAAATTTAAGACTGGGGAGGAGTACTTGAAAGCATCGAAGATTCTGTTTGTGCATAGCGTTTTGTTGGGAGTACAAAAGACTAAGACAATAGACGAGTGGAAATGGGTTCTAGTTGAGCATGAAGACTGGTGGGAGAATTTCCCCTAAGGTAGTTTTGCATATCAACACCTCATACAAAATTTGGATTCCATCAGGACAGATAGGAAAGGGGAAAGGAAGACAAGAGGATACCATCTCAATGGCTTCGTAACTGCATTTTTGGTACATGTTTAGGCTTCAGTAGTTGTTTTTTAGTATAATGTTAATTTAATATAACTGACTTTTTTTGTGTTTATGCGTGTCTTTTCTTGTTCTGTTTTTTGATTAAAAAGGGATGGATCATGTGTGCGTTCTCTGAGGTGGGGAAGGAATCTGGATTGAGGAATGAAAACTGTATTTCAAGGATGTTGAGGTATGATTATTCATCAGCACTTGGAGATTTGGTGGAGATGATTGATGAGGTAAGTATTTGGACAAATTAGAAGTTAATATTTAATTGTAGGAGGTGTATAAAACTGATTCGGTTTGTTGTTGTTTTGATATTTTAAACAAGATTGAGGAGACTTTGAAACCATCCGATGATGAGCTAGAGTCCATTTATTGGGAATCCTTAGAAGCCGATGGAGAGCCGTTTGAGATGCATTTTCCCAAATTTGATGTTATTGTTCCTGCATTTTCATTATCTGACAATGAAGATTCTCAAATGGATGGTAGAGCTATGATGGTGAAAATGAGACGTAAAGAAGTGGCAATGGATGGTGGTGATTTCATTAGTGTGAAGGAGGCAACAAAATTAATCACATCAATCCTGATGAGTGACGATGTGGTTAACAAGTTTGCAGATGTAACGGCAGAAATTATTTGGAAGAAGTTAGGGGTAAATGGAGACAGTGACTAGTTAGAATTAACAATTTGTAAGAATGTTTTGTCAAAAAATAATGTGTTGGTTTTTGCAGGATAAGGTTGTAGTCAGAGAAAGTGAAAGAGTTGAGAAGGCTGTGGAAGGGATAAGTGGAATTAAGGATGGTCCAGACTTTATGATAGAGGAAGATGAAGATGAAGAAGAACGCATGAGCAGACTGAGAGAGACGGTAATGGTGGTCCATTAAATAACTGAAATTATAAATTGGTAATAGGAATTGCATATTAATCTCGATTTGAAATGACATAACAGAAAAGCAAATCGAAGGAGAATAAGGCGGCGGAATCGCCTACAAATCTTTTCAGCAAAATCACAGAGGAGGTTTTAGTTTTACTGTTCTTTGCTTAGTTTGTGTAAACAACCATAACCAATATATTTTGTCTCTTACAGATTGTAAGTGTGTCGGAGAATGTGAATCTTGCAAGCCCTACCACAGTAAGTGGTAAAAAAATGAGTGTGGAAAAAAGTGAAGTTGGAGTGAAAAGTCATAAGGTATGACAATTTATTTTTGTAAATGAAATAAGTTTGACATAGTTATTTGATACTATTTATTATTCAGGGGAAAAAAAATTGACAACAGAATCGCCATCGCATTTGGTTGGGGGGGAATACAATGATAAGGACCTAGCAGGAGTTGTGGATAACATTGTTACAGATTGTGGGTTGGTATGTACATTTTACATATTCTGTGTGGCACTAAAATCAACAAATTTAAAATCATTATTTGTTACTGCACAATTTAAAATCATTATTTATTTTTTCAATTTTTCAAGAAGATATATAGTTGAACGTGTGTCAAAAGAATTAAGGGAATGAACACACAAAAAAATAATTGATTTACAATTCATACAGTTATAGTGTTTATTTAATGATAAATATTATATTTATTGGGAAAATGAAGGGTGACTTTGTTTTTGTTACTGGTAAAAACATGTGACTTTATTTTTGTTACTCGTAAAACAATGAAGATTATTTTTGTTACTGCATAAAATATTGTTACTGCATAAATATTATATATAGTGTGCTGAATTATGTTACTGGAAAAATAATGGGTGACTTTTTTTTGTAATACCCCAGGTATTTCTTCCGTCGCTAAAATAAAAATTTAATTATTAATTAAGGCTTTGCACGCCTAAGTTAAGGATTTTCGATTCTAAGTCTGACGGTGAAATCTGTTTCTGAAAAAAAATTCCAGAAGTCGGTTGAACGACTACTGTATTAGGGTTTTCGCGTCCGATAAAATTTTTGGTCGAACACTCAGATCGAAAAACCGTCAGACTTTAGATTCACTTTTTCTGCGATACGAGTCTACCGGAGAAAGTCAGTTTTTATTATTTTTCCGGGCGAATTTTAGACTGTCTTATCCCGACTTTTTATCGGATTTCGGAAATCGAATTATGCTTTTCGAGTAAGTGATTTATTTCTAATTTAACGGTCGAATTAGATTTTGTCAAAAACGTAACCGTCTAGGAAAATAATTTCTCGATTTATAAACGACGTATTAGACCCGTAAAACGAGATTTTTCGACTAAAATATCTCCCCTAAACCGCCACTTAGGGTAGTAAGTCATCCTCTTAGATATTTTTCTACTTTATGAAAATCTATCTAACACCTCATCACCTCATTCTCTCTTCCCTCTCCTCCCAAATCCGCCACCTCTCCCTCTCTCTTCTCTCTCTCTCTTTTGTTCTTCAATCCACCATTGTTGATCTTCTTCAAGCTCTCAAGCTCCACAAGTAGTTCATGTTCCGATCGATCTTATTTCCGAGTCCATAAACGTCAAGGTAAGAGCTTCCTCTATGGATTGAACCGAACAAAACTTCTTTCCCTCAATATTGTTATTTTCGAAAATTTGAGGAAGAAGTAGCATGATGTTCTATGATTAATACATGTTATTAGATGCATAGAAATGGATTCCCATGGTTGAAATTTCATAAAAATCACCCCCCCCCCCTTAATACTTGTTAATACCGAAAATTTATGAAAAATATGTAGGTGAGATTTAGTTTGATTTTTGAGGATTGATTTGTGGATTTATGTTCTATGTATTAGTAGATGAATGTAGGAATTAATTGAGATTTTTCTAAAAATAGAAACCAAATAGTAAGAGAGAAAGAAGTGAGGATTTGATGTAGTAATTGTTATGATTTGTATGATGTGATGATATAAATGAGATGTAGTAAGTGTATAGATGATTATATAATTTGATTGGATTTTTCTAAAAATAAAATAGAAATCGTAAGAGACGAAGAACCGACGATAAGTTAAGATTCGATAAAGTATATGGTTTTCGTATTGGTAAATCTTGGTAGTTGATGAACGTTATTAGAAAGTTTGAGCAAAATCGGAGAATATCGAATTTTTAGTAAGAGACGAAGAATCGTCGATAAGTTGAGATTGGATAATGATTTAGGTTTATGATTTGAACATATGTTGATCTTAGTAGTTAAGGAACATAATCAGAAAATTTGAACGAATTCTCAGAAAGTTGAAATTTTGGTAAGGGACGAGAAATCGAGTCTAATTGTCGATAGGAAAGTCGAATAAGGAAACTAATTTGATATTAGTGTTTGTTGACGATTAACGAACAAGTTTGTAGTTGGTGATTTTTCCATTCGAGATATGAGATAAAATAAGTTATTAAATATAAGTTAGAAATTGATATAAGTTTGAATTTGAAATGGATGTTGGTTTAGTAATTGATTAGTTAAAAGACGAGGAAATATACGTCGTGTTTTTAATCGAGAAATATGAAGGAGTTTGTCATGAAAGATTGTGCGTATTGACTGCCTTGAGAATGAAATTTCGTGAGTATAAAAGTGGTATGACATTAGTCGAACCTAGGGAGCCGTGCGTCGAGTTTACGAGCACCTAGGGTTTCACTCAGACTGTTTTTGCGACCTTTCACGGAAACTGTCATAACTTCCTTCTCGCTTAACAAAATCGAGATCCGTAAATTGGACAATAAACTAGACATCCGTAGCTTTGGTATCAAATTCATCCCTTATTTCGCAGAAATCTGTTCTGTATAAACTCCAGAGTTACTGCCTTGTGCAGAAATTTTCCGAAACCTATTTTCTTAAGTTGAATTCTTTTTAACTCCGTTCCTTGTGAACTTATAAGTCGTTATAAGTTATCGACTTCCATTGTTAACTGACCTAAGTGTTGAGTAAGGAACCGAGTTAGTTTCTAAACGAGAATTGTTCGAGTCTCGTTTCTTTGTTAATAAAAAAGAATGTAGTTAAAGTGCAATGGCCTAAAAGTCATAAAACGAATTTGATTTCCTTTTCTTTTATCGTCTCAACCGTTTATTAAAGTTTGATTATTTACGTTCAAAGGAGGGAGCCGAGTTTAGAAGACAGGACGGAAGACAGAAGACGGAAGCTTTAGTTGTTTTGTAAATCGCCTAAGGTGGGCTTTTCTATATATCAAATCAAATGAGCGATGCTCGAAAATGTTTACTTATCGCTTTATAAATGTGTTTTAAAGTGATTATCAAGGCATGAAAATATTTGTTTTATGTGAGTTCTCTTGTGCCTTTCTGAGTTAGCCAAAAGGGATTAACTAATCGATCGGACCGCTGAGTTAACCGTAAGGGTTTTCCAGGGTTTAGTGTACACGGTAGCCGGTGTGTGTGGTACCCTGTTGAGGGGTAGCCAGCAATGGTGAATAGAACGTGCGCGGGAGAAGTATACTCTCTCCCGGCGTTGAAACAGAAGTTGGGCAAGTTGAACGTAACATCAAGTAAATGCTTGGCCAAGCTATATTGTGAAAAGTGAAAGAAAATGTTTAGTAGGCACTGGTATTTGATGAAAAACACCAATGCGCTATTTATCGAGATGCCTGATTTAATCTATACTTATGATATGTTTTCAGCAATGTGCCCGCTAAGTATGTTTATACTTAGCCCTGCATATGTTTTATAAATGTGCAGGTTGAGTGACGGGAGCGGCGGAGGTTGAGTAAGGGTTGAGTAGAGTTGTAAATAGAATGAAGAACTGTATGTCAAGCTTTACGCTTTCCGCTGCCAAACTATTTCGTACCTATGTATAAACTTTTGATCTAAGTCTTGTACATTGAACTTAGTTAACTTTTGAACAACTTGTCGAGTGAACCTTCAAGGTCGACTCTCTTTCTTTTAATAAAGTCTGTTCATAGATATCAGTTGTTGTTTATATTTGTCTGCTTACTTATTTATTCCCCCTTCTTCCCCGCTTCTTTAATCCAACCCCTAGTCGCAACCGGCTTTGCCGTCCTCGGGATTTAGGGCTGTGACAGAGTGGTATCAGAGCAGTCGTTTCTGCTCTGTACACAAGTTCCTTTCAGTAGTTAGGTGGAGTATTTGTATATGCTCTACACCTAAGTCTTCTTTCAAGTTAAGTTAGGTCGTAACACTAAGCTTAAGAGTGTAGACGACAACTCAACCTCCCGCTACGTCGACTCAACTAAAGAAGGAAAAAAAGGAAAGAATTTCAGAAGTATGATTTCTTTTAAGAAGAAATTTTTGTTTAAACATGCAAGTATGATTGTGAATCAGTGCCAAGTATGAATTGATTGAAGTATAAGAGTTATACTTTGTGATAGTATGTGAATTATGTGAAAGTATGAGTACTATACTTTGTGAAAATATGTGAAATTATATGAGTTATAATTTCTTTGATTGAGATGTTTGTTTGGCATGAGAATCTAGACTAATTCTAAGGCCTTCCCGATTCTTTGAGAACATAGATGTTCTAAGAAATGTTGGTTCCAATTATTCAAAAAAAAAACGATCGGATCGGAAAGGACAGAATAAAGGGAATCAAAGTGAATAAACGGATGTCACATGCGTAAAGTGACATGAACACAGACTCGTTGGAGTCGACTTGTTTTTATAAATGAAAGCCGTAAGAGTTTCCTTTTAAGGAAATAAAATAAAGGATAATAAAATAATAAGTTAAAAAGAATGAAAAGAAATCGCGGAAAATGGTTTTACTTTGTGTATTGTTTGAGTGCAATTTCTTAAAATTGCTAGATGATTAAGATAAGTTGTATTGCAATTTGAATAATGGAATATTCTAATTGTAATTTAAGAATTCCTTAAGATATGTTAGTTATCCTACCAGTTACTGATCCGTGCTCTCTTAAAATCTTTGTACGATGCCTGCTACACGTGTCACGGCTCGGAAGAGCCAACCCCTAAGACAGCGTACTTTGATGGATGAGATCTTAGACGAGTACCACGACTACGAGGTGGACCCGAACCATGATATAGGGCAGTTAGTCAGTGACTTCGCTGCATGTTTCTACGCAGCTCGTCACTTTGTTTTGGAGCGTCAGGCAATAGCCGATTTGACCATACGACTGCCCGACGAGTGGCACGGTTGGGCACATGACATAGCCTGGTACCACATTGTACTGATCGGAGATGACACCGAGCCGATCGACAACTTTTCTGGATTCGCTCTAGCCATACATGGGCGTTTCTTTGAGAGTACGTGGTCTGTTCCGGTTCAGGAGCACCTTCCCTACCTCCACATCCCTATTGATCCCGAGCCTGAGCCATTTGCCATGGATCCGGAGATGGCCGCACTGTTAGAGTTGCTGCCAGTACTTGCACCTAGTGAGGGGTTAGTTCTCGGAGCAGAGTACTTAGAGAGAGACGCAGAGCTTGCTGCGTTGCTAGAGTTACCATCTCCTCTTACACCACTTGAGGAGATTTGTGCTGAGTGGATGAGGGTCCGAGGACAGTTTGAGGCGGGACCATCCTGGGCCCGTTCTCCAGAGGTGTACGTGTCTAGTTCACTTCTTGAGCACATTCTTCCCCTGAAGAAGCGTATAGTAGAGACCAGTTTGGACGACTCAGAGAGGACAGTTTCAGACGTGCCTTCGCCATCACCACTTGTACTTTTTGACGGCACCACTTTGAGGGTTGACGAGGCACTTCAGTTCGTCTTTGGTACGGATTCAGAGGAGGATCCGGAGGAGGATCCGATGGAGGACCCCGAGGAGTTTCAGGCCGTAGAGGGCAGCTAGTTGAGCAGAGCGTCTTAGACACGTAGTAGTAGAAGTTCCTTTTTGTCTTGTACATAGTCGGATCACTAAACTTCTTTTTGTAGTACTCTATGCGGATACGAGGTTTTTGGGATCGTTTCCATTCTAGTACTTCCAATAGATACGGAGATGCAACTTGTTAGTGCACCCGGTACATAAATAGGCATTTAGCCTAGTTTAGACTAGTCATAGTCTAACTTTTTGTATAAATCCTCGTTGTAGGCGAAAATAGTATTCTTTTTGACGTGTATATAATATATTATGACCCGAAAGTGGGCTTTGATCTCGTGAAAGTTTCTTCTAAACGCGATTAGAAGAAAAGTTTAAAATGAATATTCTGGTTTAACTTGGAAAGTTAAAAGTGTAAAGAGCTAGTATCGAAGTTATGGTCTATTTTCTTTTCCATAAACTTGTTTAAGTTGGAAAAGGTTTAGTAAGTAAACGAAAGCATAGAATCAAAATGCTAATGATAATTCTTGTTTCCTATAGTTCAAGAATGCCGCCAAGAGTAGTTAACAACAGAGGAAGACCTGGTAGGCCCAGGGGACGTGGTAGACGTCCATCACAAAATGATAGAGAGGAGGAACAAGAAAGACAAGATACCCCTCCACCACTACCACCATCACCATCACCACCTCCACCACCACCCCGTCGTGATATTGAGGACTTATTCCTCAAACGGAACTTATCTGTGTTTAACGGATCTGGAAACACAAGCGATGCTGAGCTTTGGGTATGAACAATTGAGAGAATCTTCAAACTCCTCAGATGTACTGATGAGGAGCATCTGTTATGCGTTGCATTCCAGCTTTCTGGACCAGCTGACTACTGGTAGGAAGCTAGGCAGAAGATTATACCTGCGGAGCACCTGGCTCGTTTTACATGGGAGGAATTTAAGGAAGCGTTGTACGACAAATACGTGCCCAAGACCTATATAGCTCAGAAGGAGGCTGAGTTCTATAATTTAAAACAAGGAAAGATGACAGTGACCGAGTACGACGCAAAGTTCTGTGAGTTGTCAAGGTATGCACCTGCTCAGGTAGATACCGAAGAGAAGATCGCAAAGAAGTTCTGTGGGGACCTTAATCATGAGTTTGGTATAGCACTAGCTAGTCATGGAGGACTGAGCTACACCGAGGTTTTAGGACGAGCTCTGGAAATGGAGGCAGTAGTGTCTGATGATAAGAAAGCCATAACACCCGCACCAGCCTCAACCCAGAATCGAGGCTATTACAACAACAACAATAATAACTACCAGGGAAAAAGGAAATGGGAAGGAGGAAACAACAGTGGCTACTATCAGAGCTACAATAATCAAGGAAACCAGAGGAATGGAAACCAGCGAGGCTATCAGCAGCCTAACCAGAATAACAATTATGGCAAGAAGCCATGGCAAGGAAACAGTCAGCCGGGACTGTATTTACAAGGAAATAATCTAGCGGGACCATAGAAAGGAAATAACCAGCAAGGTCAGCCACAAGGGCAACAAAGGAACAACCAAGGAGGAAATAACCAAGGAAGAGCTACCGTTCCTGCCTGTCCCAAGTGTAATAGGGTACACTATGGGATCTGTCAAGCAAACTCTGGAAATTGCTTCAACTGCGGGCAGAAGGGGTACATTAAGAGGGATTGCCCGAAACCATTGCAAGCGGCAGGACACAACCAGTATGGACAGCCCCAACCTTTGAGGGCGATTCAAGCACAGCCGCAGCAGCAGATGACACAGCAGCAATTCCAGCAGCACGCTCAACAGCAACAGAATGTCAGGCCATGTGTGATCAAATAGAGTGCACAGAATAAGGGCAAGAGAAACCTAGCAGGTAAGGGTAAACTTCATAATACCCCTATTAAGATACTGTTTGATACTGGTGCATCGCATTCTTTTATTGTTGGTTCGTGTGCGGATAACTTAGATATCAGACCTGTACGAGCTGAACACGCTATGAGAGTAGCTACACCTTCAGAAGATATCACTACTTCCACGCATGTTTGCTCAAACCTAAAATTAGAAATTGGAACTCTTAAGGTTAAAGCAAACAACTTGAACGTTATGATAATGTGGGATGTAAATATAATCTTAGGAATGGACTGGTTGTCTGAGAATTATGCCATGATTCTCTGCAACGAAAGGAAAATCTCTTTCCAACCCCCGGGAAAAGAGCCGACATAATTTCATGGGATTGCAATGGGTAGGAGGATACCGATAATATCCGTCCTACAAGCCAAGAAGTTGATGAAGAAGAAGAATTGCAAAGCTTATCTTGTATACCTAAGTGAAGAACCTGGAACCGAAAAAGCCATATGTTGGGAAATTTAAGTAAAGTTTTGATTGATTCCAAAAACAACTGACCCCAACCGAGTAGATGTTGCCATATCCTAATGTTAGTATTTAGGCTCGCTGTTTGAGCAATGTTGAGATTTTATCTTTACAGGACTCCAGCTGAAGCCCAACCGAGTAGATGTTGCCAGATCCTAATGTTAGTATTTAGGCTCGCTGTTTGAGTAATGTTGAGATTTTATCTTTACAGGACTCTAGCTGAAGACGGCAACATGGCTTTGCTCGGATAGAAATTCAGATGGAAACTCGCATAGAACATCAGATGTGAGAATGACAACTGAGCATTCAAGCCTACTGTTCAGATGGAACATCAGTTGCAGGACTCAATCCGATAGATCGACAACATGAAGTTCAAGGCAGCTGAGGGTTCAACTGTTCCTCTTTAGACAGAATGTCAGATGAAGATAGCGATCAGATGGAACATCAGCTGAAGACCACTCGGATGAAGATCGAATGTCTCAACCGACTAACCAATGTTGAAAGACTAAGGTTGAAATTTGAATTTCAAATAGGAAGTCACGTGAAGGTTTGACGTTCTGTCATTACCTCATTTGGCCCAACACAAGGTTGTCTCAGAAGGAAAGCAGAAGTTCACAGTTGCCAAATCGGGAAAATCTGCAGAGATGAGAGACAAGCCATCGCTTTCACAAAACAGAGATCAACGGCTCTTCCAACGGCTAGTTGATTCTCTCCGCCTATAAATAAGAGGCCTTCACTCATTCATCAAGACACAAGACAAGTGCGAGAGCAGACAAACGAGCAAAAGAACAACTTTATACTGCACACAAGCTAAACTGAAAATATTCTCTAAGAACATCACCAGTTGAGAGTTCATAGAGTGTTAGAATCTGTCTTGGTGTTTTCGATCTTAGTTTGAGTCTTTATTTATTCAAGCTTAGATCATAGCTCACTTCTTTGTTAGAGCTAGTAGTTGGAAAACCCACCCTTAAACATATCCCCTAAAAAGGTTGTTAGGATCCTGCTCTTCCCGAAATTGAGTAGAAAGGTTGATAAGTACTCGCAAACTTATCTGTAAGGTTGATAAGTACCTGTAAACTTATCTGAACGGTTGCAAAGCCTGCATAAGCTTTGTGGTAGCTGTCCTAAAGAATTTGGACTGAGTTGTGTGGACTCACAGCTCCCCGTGGACATAGGAGTTCTCTCCAAACCACGTAATTCCTTTGTGTTGTGTTTTCAATTCAGTTACCTTTTGCATATCCAACTGACCAACTAACCACCACTCAAAACTGCATCTTTTCATATCAACTGATTTGGTTATTGACCGACCTTGCATCTGAGCGTGAGTTATTTTATATGAGTTATTGTTGTTTCCACCACATTCAGCACAACACCACTCTTACAGCTGAGTTTTCCTACTCAGTTGTGATTCCAGCTGAGTCCTCTTACTCGGTTGTGATAATTTTTCAGGAGGTTGTTTTAAAATTCCTAACTGGTGTATTCCCCCCCTCTATACACCAGAACTCGTATCGGGACCATCAAGTGGTATCAGAGCAGTGGTTCAAAAGACTGTTGTCTCTGTTTCACGAGGTGTGAATCGAAGTGTTTTTCTTCAGTGGTCAACTAAATAGATCTTTTTCACGCTAGTGCATTTCTACTTGCATTTGTTGTCTTTTTGTTTTGTGCAGATGGATGTCAAAGACAAGATTGTTGTCATGTTCTCGGTTGTGAACTATACATCCTGGAAAACTCGGATGAAGAAGATTCTACTGTCCAAGCATCATCGAATGCAACAAGTGATTACATCCGGACCAATCACCATCATGGAAAAATTTATTCGCACTCCTACAAATCCCAATGATGGGGATGCAACTGAGGTGATGGTTGAAAAAAAGCTAGAAGATTTCACTCCTAAGGAAGCAAAAGTGAGCCAGCTAGATATCTAGGCTCAGAGCACTATCATGTCCACAGTTGGACAAGACTATCTTCCATGGATAGAAGAGTGCAACACAGCTAAGGAGATGTGGGATATTTTGGCATCTCTTAGTGAAGGGAGTGACGAAACCAAGGAGAACAAATTCTCCCATGCTTGTCAAGATTTTGACAACTTCTGTCTAAAAGAGGATGAAACCATTGATCAGTTGGAGCTTCGGTTCATGGATATCATCCGAAGGATTCAGTTTATCCGACGAGGAAAATATACCTTGAGAGAGATCAACCTCAAAGTATTACAAGCCCTACCAGCTGAGTGGGACACCTTCACCAACATTCATGAAAGCCAAGCTGATCTTCGAGAGATGGGAACTGACAGACTGTTCTCAATTCTAAAAGGAAACGAGTACAAGGTGAACCGACGAAGATCAACTCAGTCCTCGGTGCAGACGAGTCGACTTGAGGATGTTGGTTCAGGAACAAAGACAGTAGCACTTCGAGCTGACTATTCCAAGCCGCGAACATCTAGGGCAACAAGATCTGCGGACACAGCTTCGAAGGAGCCGACCAGAGAAGAGCTGCAACAGAGTATAGCCGCCTTGTCAAAGAAGCTAGCTGACATGGATACTCGGTTCGGAAAATACAAGCGGTTCTATAAATCCAACCGAACTCGAGATAACTCAAAGCCTGTGACCAACAGTTGCTTTGAATGCGGCAAAGAGGGACACTTCAAAGCTGATTGTCCAGATCTGTCGAAGAAAGATAGAGAAGCGTTGAGGGCCAAGCAAAATGCAAAGAACAAGGCCATGGTTGCAGAAGAAGCAGCTGATGACATGGACATCTTCACCGACACCGAAGATGAGGACGAGCTGACTTCCACCAACAACGCTATCGGACAGGATCAATGTCTCATGGCATTTGGAACTGACCAGGATGATGCTGGGGTACATTCTAGTCCAGTTAATTTAAATTCTTCTAATGCTACTAACATGCAGGAAACAGTAGATGAAGAGTTGGAACCCTCTTGGGGTGACTTCCTAGAACTCAGTGAGGAATTGCATCAGCAATCGGTTGAGTTTAAGAATCTTCAAGAACAATTTGCTAGACTTGAAGAATCTTTAACCGAAAAGGATGATCTGATCAAAAATCAAACCGAAGAGATTGATGATCTCAAAAGTCAACTGAATGTTGCCAACCAAACTAAGGCTCCAACCAATGAGGAGTTGAAGGAGCAGATCAAGGAGCAACATGATCAGTTGAACAAGCAAGAGACACAGATCGATCAGCTGATGAAGAAGTCAGACGCACAGATCGAGCATATAGCTGTTCTTCTCAAGGATCTACAAACTGAGAAGGACAACCTGATAAAGCTATATCAATCATCCAAAATCATTGAGAATCTCATCAGTTACCAAAGACAAATGGATGACGTGTCTGGACTCGGTTACGACATGGTCAAGGACTCTGGAATTCCACCCGCAACCTTTGTCAAGGGTGTAGATGTCACGGTTGCCAAACTAAATTCAGTTGAGTCTGCAACTCCCCAACTTAATCCAACCTCCACGTCACAGCAAGCACAACCTGCCAAGGAAACTGCAGCTGAGAAAGGAAAAGGAGCTGTGGTTGGAGAACTGAAGAATCTATCGGTTGGGATAACAACCGAGGGGAAATGTTTCAGGACTCAGAAGAGGAACCAGAGACGTCGGAGATACAATCAGAACCGACCTCAGAACCAACCTCTGAACCGACCTCATAACTGACCTCTGAACTGACCTCAGAACCAACCTCAGAAGAGATAGAATCAACAGAACCAACAGGGATTCAACCATCAGAATCAACATTAGTTCCATCATCAGAACAACCAGAGGTTCAATTAGAGTCAACCAATGTGGAACAATTCCAACAGCTGGAGATATTCATGCCAGAACATGAATCAACAACAGGGCATGAACAACTATCGTCAACAGTCAGGAAAATGGAACCAGACTCAGCAACAAAGATTCTAAAATGGCGTCCGACCTCATAGGCAAAACCAACAGGGTCAGAAACGTCAACAAAACAGGGGGAACGCCTCTCCTCCTAAAGTCCACAATGGGAGAAATCAATCTCCTCCCAAGAAACAGAACATCAATAATAACAACAAGCCTAAGGATGACCGAGGTGTTGTTATAGTTGATGGAGAAGGAAGGATAATTTGGAATGACAAATCTATCCGAATCTACAGGGAAAAACGACTCACAGTTCAAGGGGGAACTGGTTCTAACCCTCCAGGACCCAACTAAAATTGGGGACCTAAGCGTGTTTCTCTGTGCAGGAGCAGGAGGAACAACTGAGGAAGAATAAAGCATCGCATACCATGTGGGTGATGGACAGTGGATGCTCGAAACACATGACAAATCTGAGGGATTTGCTTGGAAGTTTCGTGGAGAAGGAAGGACCATCAGTTACCTTTGGTGACAACTCAAAAGGTCACACCAAAGGCTACGGTACCCTTGAAACCAATCTTGTGTCTATTTCCAATGTTTCATATGTTGATGGATTGAAGCATAACTTGCTCTCCATCAGCCAATTCTATGATAATGGTTTCTCTGTCAAGTTTGATGCACAGGGCTGCAGGGTCAAAAATGTCAGAACAAAACAAGTCATATTGTTGGGAAATCGATCCCCAACCGGGAATGTCTACTATGCAGATTGGAATAGTAGTCCTCCTGACACCTGTCTTTTATCAAAGAGCAGTTCAGATGTGAGCTGGCTGTGGCACAAAAGGCTCAACCATCTGAATTTCAAGACAATGAACCGACTTGCGAGACAGGAACATGCAAAGGGCATTCCGAACCGTGTGTTTTCAACAACACATATCTGCAGTGCGTGTCAGTTGGGAAAGCTCGCTAGATCCTCCTTTCGGTTGAAAACGATTCCCTCAACCGACCGAGTATTACAGCTGATCCATATGGATCTCTTCGGGCCTGTTACATCCAAGAGCATGAATGGTAACGAGTATACACTTGTTGTTACTGATGATTTCTCTAGGTACACGTGGACCATTTTTATGCATCACAAAAGTGAAACCCGAGATGAGCTACCCAAGCTGATGGATTGGATATCTAACCAACAAGAGAAGAAAATCATTTCTATCCGATCAGACCGTGAAACCGAGTTCCTAAATGAAACCATCATCGAATACTGCGAGAAGCACGGAATCACTCATCAAACATCGGCTGCTCGTACTCCACAATAGAATGGAGTAGCCGAGCAAAGGAACCGAACGCTGAAGGATGCTGCAACATCCATGTTGACAAGCTCAGCTCTGCCAAAAAGATTTTGGGCTGAGGCAATCAACACAGCCTGCTACACCCAGAACTGGTCTCTTCTGACCAAGCGGTTGGGAAAGACTCCATATGAATTATGGAGACGCAGGAAGCCTGATATTTCATATTTTTGCGTTTTTGGTTCTAAGTGTTATATTCATAACAATGGGAAGACTCAGTTGAAAACTTTTGACGCCAAGACTTCGAAGGGCATATTTCTCGGATATGCCGCTCGGATCAAGGCTTATAGAGTTTTTAACAACAGTTCTCGTGTTGTGGAGATAACACCTCATGTTAGTTTTGATGAATCTACTTTTGAGTGCAGGGAACAGGCTAAAGGACAACAAGCAGATCCACATGTTCCACCAGCTCTCACCAGATCGCAGGTTCTAAGGCAGAAGAATCTAGTTGAACCATTGGTATGGCAACTGAGGATGATGATCCTTGTTCCTCTGAAGATGAATGTGAGGACCCCAGCTCATCTCAAGGGGGAACTTCAGCTGATGTCACTCCAACTGCATCAGCATCCGAAGCCCAATCTAGCTCAGTTCAAAATATTGTCCATGTTGAAGATCCAGACTCAACGGCAGATAAATCACCAGTTCTGAAGATCCCAGCATCTCCCACAGCTCAGGTTATCCCATCAGTTGAAATCAGGGAACAACCATTGTTGGAAGAAGAAGGAAGACGCAACAAGAGATGGTATGAAGATCATTCCAAGGAAAACATCATTGGAGATCCAGCCAAAGGTGTGAGCACTAGGAGCAAAGTTGCAAATCCAGACTCAGCTGAGAAAGATTCCGGCACTTACGCACAATATGCTGAGGAGTTGGCAGTTCTTGAGGAGTTCGAGCAAGCAGGAGATTTTGCCATGATTTCATGTTTCGTAGCTGATGTGCCAGAACCGAAGAATGTTATGGAAGCTCTCAACTGTGTTCACTGGACAACAGCCATGCAAGAAGAGCTGAATGAATTTCTACGCAACTATGTATGGGAGTTGGTAGAAAGACCAAATGGTGTCAAAGTCATTGGATTAAAGTGGATTTTCAAGAACAAGAGAGACGCCATTGGATTCATCGTGAGAAACAAGGCAAGGTTGGTAGCTCAGGGATATTGCCAACAAGAAGGAATTGATTTTGAGGATTCCTTCGTGCCTGTTGCAAGGTTGGAAGCCATCAGAATATTTCTAGCCTATGCCGCATTTCACAAATTCAAGGTTTATCAGATGGATGTGAAGTGTGCCTTCCTCAACGGTGATATTAAGGAAGACGTTTATGTTGAACAACCTCCCGGTTTTGAGACTGGAGATGGAAGAGTGTATAAGTTAAAGAAAGCAATCTATGGATTGAAGGAAGCACCTAGGGCTTGGTATGACACTCTATGTGGTTTTCTTCTGAACTCGGGGTTCAAACGAGGGTCAGTTGACAAAATACTGTTCACCATAAAAAATGGAGAAGACATACTTGTTGTGCAAATCTATGTCGACGACATCATATTCGGTTCCAAGTCTGAGGAGCTGTGCGAGAAATTCTCAACTCTCATGAAGGAGAAATTCGAGATGTCGATGATGGGCGAGATGAATTATTTTCTTGGGCTACAGGTGAAGCAGTCATCAAAAGGGATTTTTATAAAGCAGTCCAAATATACAAAGGAGCTCATCGCAAAGTTCGGATTGCAATCAAATAAAACCACAAGGATCCCGATGAATACTAACTGGAAGATTGAATCCGGATCTGAGGGAAAACTCGTGGATGCCAGTAAGTATAGAGGGATTATTGGTTCTTTGCTATATCTAACCGCCAGTCGGCC
The DNA here is from genome assembly GCA_029490685.1 of Schizonepeta tenuifolia. NCBI lineage: Eukaryota > Viridiplantae > Streptophyta > Magnoliopsida > Lamiales > Lamiaceae > Schizonepeta > Schizonepeta tenuifolia. Next base: position 131,286,736 of record CM055955.1, read on the forward strand.
AGACATATCTTACGCGGTTGGAGTGTGTGCTCGGTTCCAAGTTCAGCCGAGGGAAGCACACATGTTGGCAGCAAAGAACATCATTAAGTATCTGAAGGGCACTATTAATGTTGGGTTGTGGTACCCAGCTGACGACAATATCCAACTGTCTGGATACTCAGATGTGGATCTAGCCGGAGATCGGTTGGACAGGAAGTCCACATCTGGACACTGTCAGTTCATGGGAAGCAAGTTAGTCTCATGGTTTTCCAAGAAACAAGCATTTGTTGCCACTTCTACAACTGAGTCAGAGAACATGGCTGCCGGTAGTTGTTGCATGCAAGTGTTGTGGCTCAAGCAACAGCTGAGAGATTATAAAGTAGCAACTGGACAGGTTCCCATCCATTGTGATAGCTCAAGTGCCATTGCTATCTCTTTGAATCCTGTTCACCATTCTCGGACTAAGCACATTGACATCCGACATCATTTTATCCGAGATCATATTGAGAAGAAGGATGTATCTATGGAGAAGATTCCAACTGAGATTCAGAGAGCCGATATCTTCACCAAACCTCTAGCCGAAGCACGATTCAAGATGTTATGCGATCTACTTGGATTGTTGGATCCATCAGATGAGGAATCAGCTGAGGTGAAGAGATAGATATCCATCTGAGGGGGAAGCTCAGATGAAGGGGGAATCTTAGATGCGGATCGCCAACCGAAGACATCAGACATCAGCTGAACAGACGAACTCGAGTCAGCTGATGGTGTGCCGCAACATTGGAACACAGCTGATTCTGACATCAGCTGGCAGGTATCATTTATGGCTGAAGGTGTTTGTGTCTTAAATGAGAATGTTTGAAATAAATTCAAACATTCCTGAGCATGTTAGTTAGATTAAAATAGCCATCATAGCGCATTTAATGTAAAGTACGGCTGAACATCAATAGCCTTACTTTATAGTGCGACTGGGCTGACATAAAAACAGTTCACCTTCTCACTCGCGCGTATTGGAACTCGGAATTCAACGTCAAGTCAAAGCTAGTCAACAGTCGCGAGATCTCAACCGTTGATGGATTCGCGCCATTCAACCTTGGCCGTCGATTTCAATCGACCCACTAACTTATAAAAGGCGGAAAATCAGGAAGTGATTTCTTACCTTCTATTCTTATGTTTATCTGCAGTAACTGTTCATCTTCGTCTCTAATTCTGTCTCACCATTTCTGCTAAGTTCTTTCTCTCTATATATAAACCTCACTGCAATTTTAAATGGCACCAAAAGCTTCTTCGCAAGGAAAGAAGATGGCATCTTCTGGACCAGCCCTTGTCCCGTCGTCATACGAGGAATCTTTGGAGATGATGTTATCCAAGATACATTTTGAGCAGATTCTGTCGGAAGAAGCACTGCACTCGCCGGTGTTATCCCCCCTCGCCGATCGTCTCAGGGAGAATGGCCTTCTTGAGTGGGCGACACTCTTTCCTACTCACCTTCTCAGGCGACAGGTATGGGAATTCTACCTGAACCTGAAATCTCCTATCGACAGCCGAGATGGCCTCGTCTCAGAAATCTCCTGTCGACAGCGCGACGTCCCTGCCAGAACGATCCGCCATGTCACCGCCTCCATACCGGTTTCCGATATGCTACGCTCCATCATTCCACCAAATCTGACCGCCACAGACACCGTCGAGAACATCATCGGTGCAGATGCTGATCAATTTCTTGAGAATGCTCTCATCACTCCAGAAAAATTGAGGAGCAACATGCAGCGAACGAAGTTGAAACCCGAGCATCGACTTCTGTTCGATGTTGTATCCAAGTTCATATTTGGATATAGCGGAGCCTTTGGGGATATCAGTCGACCAAAGCTCAAGCAGCTGATAGCTTTGGAGCACAAGCACAAGCACAACATCAACTGGTTCAAGTTCTTCGAACACTAGTTGATAATGGAGAAATAGAAGATTACAGAAACCACAACTGACTTTGGAGAAAAGTTGTTGAGTGTCAAGGGAACTCTCAACTTTGGAGTTAAAATATCTGCCCTGATCCTTCTCGCAACAAAGGATCAGAACATGGTGTGGGAAGACAGTGAAGAGACACCAGTTAAGAGGCAGATGCTATTCCCAACAACCAAGAAGGCTCTGGATGTGATTCGGAGTGTTTATACTCCTAAAGACAAAAGGGAAGCTGTGAAATCAGCTGAGGAGAAAGATACAGCTGAGGAGCTGCCTCCAGCTGTCAGCCACACTTCAAAATCAACAGCTGCTCGCCGACTCAGAGATGAGTCAGATAAGGAGAAAGAGGAAGAGCCAGTTAAGAAGAAGTTGAGGCTTCGTATCAAGAAGAAGTCTGTTGCAAAACTAGCTGAGGAGGTACCAGCTGAGGAGAAACCATCTGAGTTGAGTCACTCAGTTGACAAGGACGCTTTCGAGATTGTTCCTCGTGAAAGTAGAACTGGGAAGGAGAGGTCTCCCCATCGAGATGAGATGGAAGGGGTGGAAACCGATCCGGAAGATGAACCAAACATGTCCTCGGATGCTTCTTCTTCATCCAAGGAATCTGACGATGTTCCAACCTCCCCCACGGCAGGAGCTGATGCCGTACAGCTCAAAGAAATTCTCTCAACCGACACTCAGTCAGAAATCCCGAGCTCTCCGCTCGATGCCAACATTGAGACCACTTCTTTGGCCAATGTTGAGGAACCTCTCGATGCCAACATCCCCACACAGTCAGAAATTCCGAGCTCCTCGCTCGATGCCAACATTGAGACCACTTCTTTGGCCAATGTTGAAGAAACCCTTGAACCGATTCCATACGAAAATCTCTCTCCCTCCCCTATTGACGAAGAAGTTGATCGTCGAGTTGTCACGCTGGAACATGAAAGCAAGTTGGCCTACTGCTTTCAGAAGCTGATCGGAATTTTTCCCGAGGCGCGCGACATGCCCACCTTTGCCACACTCGGAACTGAGCTGCTATATCAATTCAACATCATATTCAGCCACTGGTATGTCAGGGAAGATATCATCCGAATACACAGCTGGAACCAGCTCAAGGCCGATGAGTCGCGTATAAGGGAATATTTCAACTACACCAACCTTGAAGTTGCGTACAACAACAAGGTTGCACTGCTGACTCGTCGTCTGGACATCAGCAAGGCAGAAGAAAGAGACACAAGGGAGACAGCTGAACAAGCTTGTGTCACCTTCCTTGACAACATGCTGGTCAAGTCTGCTGATTTTGTCGATGACCTTGACACAGCCGCCGCAGCAGCCAAGCAGGAGGAAGAAGACCTTCAACAGTACCTGGCCAATCGCCAAGCCATGGTCACTGTTGAATAGCCCGCACCTTCTGACCAACCAGCACCAGCTGATCAGCCAGCACCCTCCACAGAGAAATTTGCGAGCTGATTGCTGAGAGGGTCAATCAGCTGAGAAAGGAGATGCTTGCCAACATCCAGCTCAACCAAGAAGAACAGCTGAGGATGATGGAAGCTCAGGAGGAGAAACACAAGAAGTTGCTGGAAGAGCATAATGCGATCAAGAAGAAGATGGATGACTTCTCAACATCCACCAGCAAGGACTTCACCGACCTGAAGACATCCGTTCTGGGAATCAAATCAGAACTGAACGTGCTCAAGTCCATATCTGAGTCCAATCTTGCCAAATCTCATCAGACGCAAGATGAAGAATGGGATTCTCGATTCGAATCAAGATGGGCTAAGTTCGTCGCTTTCCAAACCGAAGTCAATGAAACCTTCACTGCACTGAAGAAAGCTGATCAAGAGCACTGTGATAATGAACTGGCGAAGAAGGTTGATGTGGAGAGCGTTGTTGATGAACTCTTCAACCGAATCCAGCAGGCTGAACAGAAACTCACTTCTCTGGATGGCTCAGTTGCAAGCCTTGTTGCTGATGCCAAAAAGGGGGAAGATGAGACCCGAGAAGAAGCTGAAGAAGAGATACCAGCCGAGAAAGAATCTCAGCTGAAGAAGACCCAGCCGAAGAAGACAGCTCAGAAGAAGAAGTCTGCTCCGAAGTACCGACAAGAAACAACAAAAGCTGAAATCTATTGTTGTCGGCGGAGATGAAATGGCGAAGGACCTGGAGCAGGCAAAGGAGTATGGAGTTTCCTACAACTCCATGGCCGAGATTGCAGCCGAGCTCGATGCTGAACTCGACGGTATTACAACCGAAGAGTGTATTGTTGCTGCTAAGGCTATGGATGTTCCGGAGAAGGACTACATGAATCCTGAATGGGTGAAGAAATTTGCTGCCAATCAAGCTACAAGAGTGAACAAATTTGAGGAAGAACTTGCCAAAATCACCAACAACTTGGACAGGAATATTGCCACTCGCAGCCAACGACGAATTGAAAAACATCAGGTGAAGGCTAAAGCAAGACTGAAATAACAAAGACTGCCTGGAAAGATCAAGCTACAAAGTCGCTTCAAACATGTTGACAAGTGAATGCCAGTTGAATGGAATGACGATTGGGAATCATTCAAGCAAGAGTTTGTGAATGATTTCTATTACAGGAAGGTGTACACAACTGAGGATCCGAGGAAAGCCTTCAAGGAAGCCCTGACCGAGCTGCACTCTGGGATCCAGGCATGTTCAGTCAGTTCAGACGAGCTATGATTGATGCAAAGCTGGATATGAACACAGTCCCTGTCCCTCAGAAAGTTACATATCTCCCTCCATTCATTCCAGACACAAGAAATCCTAACCGACAGAAGATCGCAGCTGAGGCAAGAAGAGTGTGTCAGGAACATGGAGTAGATATATCGAAGGAATCAGATGCAAAGAGAAATATTTTTGTCAGGATTTTTGGAAAGTATGGGCTGAAGTATTAGCCTAGTTAGAGTTTTTGAGCAACTGATGCATTTTGATTTTTTTTGTGCATATCTGTGTAAACATCAGTTGTAATGAAAACTTTCATCTTTTATCCGATTCACCTTGACGTACAATCTCTAGTTGTCCAAGCTCTGATTGATTCCAAAACCAACTGACCCTAACCGAGTAGATGTTGCCATATCCTAATGTTAGTATTTAGGCTCGTTTTTTGAGCAATGTTGAGATTTTATCTTTACAGGACTCCAGCTGAAGCCCAACCGAGTAGATGTTGCCAGATCCTAATGTTAGTATTTAGGCTCGTTGTTTGAGCAATGTTGAGATTTTATCTTTACAGGACTCCAGCTGAAGACGGCAACATGGCTTTGCTTGGATAAAAATTCAGATGGAAACTCGCATAGAACATCAGATGTGAGAAAGACAACTGAGCATTCAAGCCAACTGTTCAGATGGAACATCAGTTGCAGGACTCAATCCGATAGATCGACAACATGCAGTTCAAGGCAGCTGAGGGTTCAACTGTTCCTCTTCAGACAGAATGTCAGATGAAGATAGCGATTAGATGGAACATCAGCTGAAGACCACTTGGATGAAGATCGAATGTCTCAACCGACTAACCAATGTTGACAGACTAAGGTTGAAATTTGAATTTCAAATAGGAAGTCACGTGAAGGTTTGACGTTTTGTCATTACCTCATTTGGCCCAACACAAGGTTGTCTCAGAAGGAAAGCAGAAGTTTACAGTTGCCAAATCGGGAAAATCTGCAGAGATGAGAGACAAGCCATCGCTTTCACAGAACAGAGATCAACGACTCTTCCAACGGCTAGTTGATTCTCTCCGCCTATAAATAAGAGGCCTTCACTCATTCATCAAGACACAAAACAAGTGAGAGAGCAGACAAACGAGCAAAAGAATAACTTTATACTGCACACAAGCTAAACTGAAAATATTCTCTAAGAACATCACCAGTTGAGAGTTCATAGAGTGTTAGAATCTGTCTTAGTGTTTTCGATCTTAGTTTGAGTCTTCATTTGTTCAAGCTTAGATCCTAGCTCACTTCTTTGTTAGAGCTAGTAGTTGGAAAACCCACCCTTAAACACATCCCCTAAAAAGGTTGTTAGGATCCTGCTCTTCTCGAAATTGAGTAGAAAGGTTGATAAGTACCCGCAAACTTATCTGTAAGGTTGATAAGTACCCGTAAACTTATCTGAACGGTTGCAAAGCCCGCGTAAGCTTTGTGGTAGCTGTCCTAAAGAATTTGGACTGAGTTGTGTGGACTCACAACTCCCCGTGGACGTAGGAGTTCTCTCCGAACCACGTAATTCCTTTGTGTTATGTTTTCAATTCAGTTACTTTTTGCATATCCAACTGACCAACTAACTAGCACTCAAAACTGCATCTTTTCATATCAACTGATTTGGTTATTGACCGACCTTGCATCTGAGCGTGAGTTGTTTTATACGAGTTATTGTTGTTTCCACCACATTTTGCACAGCACCACTCTTACAGCTGAGTTTTCCTACTCAGTTGTGATTCCAGCTGAGTCCTCTTACTCGGTTGTGATAATTTTTCAGGGGGTTGTTTTAAAATTCCTAACTGGTGTATTCCCCCCCATACACCAGAACTCGTATCGGAACCATCACCATACAAGACGTGAAAGTGGTTAACGAATTTGAGGACGTCTTTCCAGAAATATTACCTGGTTTACCACCCGACCGTCACATAGATTTTTCAATCGACTTAGAACCAGGATCGGCCCCCAAATCAAAAGCCCCATATAGAATGGCACCAAAAGAATTAGAAGAGCTTAAGATTCAACTGCAAGAATTGTTAGACCTTGGTTTCATTAGACCGAGTGTTTCACCTTGGGGAGCACCTGTTTTGTTCGTAAGAAAGAAAGATGGTTCTATGAGAATGTGCATAGACTATCGAGAGCTAAATAAGATCACCCTTAAGAATAAGTATCATTTGCCAAGGATACAAGACCTCTTTGATCAGTTTAAAGGCGCAGGTGTCTTTTCGAAAATAGACTTAAGATCTGGGTATCACCAATTGAAAATCAAACTCGAGGATATACCTAAGACTGCATTCTGAACCAGATATGGCCATTACGAATTCCTAGTTATGCCATTCGGTTTGACTAACGCTTCCGCATTATTCATGGATCTCATGAATCGAGTTTTTCACCCGTACATAGATAAATTCATCTTAGTATTCATCGACGACATTCTCATTTACTCCAAGAATGAGAAGGAGCACGAGGGACACTTGTGAATAGTGTTAGAAATGCTTAGAACTAAGAAACTTTACGCCAAATTCAGTAAGTGCGAGTTTTGGCTGAAGGAAGTGATGTTCCTTGGACATATAGTATCAGCTGAAGGCATCAAAGTAGATCCTGCCAAGGTAGATGCAGTACGCGATTGGAAATCGCCAACAAGTCCGAACGAAATTAGGAGTTTCTTAGGTTTAGCCGGCTATTATAGAAGATTCATCGAGGGATTTTCTACAATCGCTAGACCTATGACGCAACTGCTACGGAAGGAGAACAAGCACAAATGGACTGACGAATGCGAGAAGAGTTTTCAGACACTCAAGGAGAAGTTAACCACAGCACCCGTGTTAGCTCTGCCAGAAGCGAATAAGGAATACATAGTCTATACAGATGCTTCAAAGAACGGATTAGGGTGTGTATTGATGCAAGACGAAAAGGTGATAGCTTATGCTTCACGACAACTTCGACCTCATAAAGTTGAGTATCCAACCCACGACTTAGAACTAGCAGCCGTTGTGCATGCATTGAAAATTTGAAGACACCATCTCTATGGTGTTAGGGTTGAGATTTTTACGGATCACAAGAGTTTGAAGTATTTTTTTCGAGCAAAAGGAATTGAATATGAGACAAAGACGATGGCTTGAACTAGTAAAGGATTATGATTGCGGAATCAACTACCATCCAGGAAAAGCAAACGTTGTAGCTGATGTGCTGAGTCGCAAGACTCCAACCAAGTTAGGATGTCTCTTTGTTGAGGAAGAAACTCTTGTACGAGAATTTGAGAAAATGGACTTAGAAGTGCTGGATACACCTGAAACGATAACAAACCATATAGCAGCACTTGTAGCTACACCGGGCTTACGAGAAAGAATCATAAGTGCTCAAAGAAGGGACGAGTCGATTGAGAAGCTTCGACTAAGGATAAGAACGGATAAACCGGACGGTTTTTTCGAGGCACCAGATAATGCGATTTTGTTTGAAGGCAGACTTTGTATCCCTGAAGACGACAAATTGAAGAACGATATCATGAGTGAGGCTCACGATACGCCGTATACAGCACACCCAGGGAGTACGAAGATGTATCAAGATTTGAGAAAGAATTTCTGGTGCAACGGTTTGAAACGAGATGTTGCCTCGTTTGTAGAAAGATGTTTGGCTTATCAACAAGTGAAAGCTCTACACCAAAGACCATATGGATTGTTACAACCGTTAAGTATTCCAACATGGAAGTGGGAAGATATAGCCATGGATTTTGTGACAGGTTTGCCCAAGACTAAGAGAGGAAATACTGTCATCTGGGTAGTTATCGATAGGTTCACAAAATCAGCTCACTTTTTACCAATCCCAATTACCTATGGATCAGAGAAGTTAGCTCAGTTGTATGTCCATGAGATTGTACGTCTACACGGAATACCGAAGACAATAACATCTGATAGAGATGCCAAATTCACTTCAAGATTTTGGATCACTATGCAGAAGGAGTTAGGTACCGAACTTAATTTTAGTACCGCTTTTCACCCTCAAACAGATGGACAATCCGAGAGAGCAATTCAGATACTCGTTGATATGTTAAGAACAGTAGTATTGGATAGAAGTGAAAATTGGGAAAAGATCTTGCCATTAGTCGAATTCGCGTACAACAACAATTATCAAGCAACGATAGGAATGGCACCTTACGAGGCATTGTATGGAAGGAAATGTAGGTCACCACTTTATTGGGATGAAGTAGGTGAAAGAAAGAACCTAGGACCCGATGCGGTCAGTGAAATGATTGAGATCATCCAGCAGATTCGAGTTAGAATGAAAGAGGCCCAGAGCTGACAGAAGTCTTACGCCGACGATCGTCGAACCAATCTTAACTTTGAAATTGGGGATAAGGTCTTCCTCAAGATTTTTCCGTCTAAAGGAATCATTAGATTAAACTTAGACCAAGGTTTATAGGACCTTATGAGATTTTGGAGAAAATAGGACCTGTTGCTTATAGATTGGCCTTACCGCCAAGTCTAGAAAGTGTCCATAATGTGTTTCACGTATCTCAATTACGAAAGTATGTCTTTGACCCTAAGCACGTAATTAACCAGAAAGACGTTGTTCTTGAGTCCGACTTAAGTTATGAAGAGAAACCATTATCGATCTTAGATCGAAAAGAGCAAGAATTAAGAAATAAGTCGATACCATTGGGTAAAGTGCTATGGAATCACCACGGGCAAGAAGAAGCCACGTGTGAACTCGAAGAAAAGATAAAAGAGAAATACCCTTACCTTTTCGAAGAAGGTATGCAAATTTCGGGACGAAATTTCTTGTTAGAGGGGTAGGATGTAATACCCTAGATATTTCTTCCGTCGCTAAAATAAAAATTTAATTATTAATTAAGGCTTTGCACGCCTAAGTTAAGGATTTTGGATTCTAAGACTGACGGTGAAATCCGTTTCTGAAAATAAATTCCAGAAGTCGATTGAATGACTACTGTATTAGGGTTTTCGCGTTCGATAAAATTTTTGTTTGAAAACTCAAATCGAAAAACCGTCAAAGTTTACATTCACTTTTTCTGCGAAACGAGTCTACCGAAGAAAGTCAGTTTTTATTATTTTTCCGGGCAAATTTTGGACTGTCTTATCCCGACTTTTTATCGGATTTTGAAAATCGAATTATGCTTTCCGAGTAAGTGATTTATTTCTAATCTAACGGTCGAATTAGATTTCGTCAAAAACGTAACAGTCTAGGAAAATAATTTCTCGATTTATAAACGTCGTATTAGACCCCTAAAATGAGATTTTTCGACTAAAATATCTCCCCTAAACCGCCACTTAGGGTAGTGAGTCATCCTCTTAGATATTTTTCTACTTTATGAAAATCTATCTAACACCTCATCACCTCATTCTCTCTTCCCTCTCCTCCCAAATCCGCCACCTCTCCCTCTCTCTTCTCTCTCTCTCTCTCTTTTGTTCTTCAATCCACCATTGTTGATCTTCTTCAAGCTCTCAAGCTCCACAAGTAGTTCATCTTCCGATCGATCTTATTTCCGAGTCTATAAACGTCAAGGTAAGAGCTTCCTCTATGGATTGAACCGAACAAAACTTCTTTCCCTCAATATTGTTATTTTCGAAAATTTGAGGAAGAAGTAGCATGATGTTCTATGATTAATACAAGTTATTAGATGCATAGAAATTGATTCCCATTGTTGAAATTTCATAAAAATAACCCCCCCCCCCCCCCTTAATACTTGTTAATACCGAAAATTTATGAAAAATATGTAGGTGAGATTTAGTTTGAATTTTGAGGATTGATTTGTGGATTTATGTTCTATGTATTAGTAGATAAATGTAGGAATTAATTGAGATTTTTCTAAAAATAGAAACCAAATAGTAAGAGAGAAAGAAGTGAGGATTTGATGTAGTAATTGTTATGATTTGTATGATGTGATGATATAAATGGGAAGTAGTAAGTGTATAGATGATTATATAATTTAATTGGATTTTTCTAAAAATAAAATAGAAATCGTATGAGACGAAGAACCGACGATAAGTTAAGATTCGATAATAATTTGAGTATATGGTTTTCGTATTGGTAAATCTTGGTAGTTGATGAACGTTGTTGGAAAGTTTGAGCAAAATCGGAGAATGTCTAATTTTTAGTAAGAGACGAAGAATCGTCGATAAGTTGAGATTGGATAATGATTTAGGTTTATGATTTGAACATATGTTAATCTTAGTAGTTAAGGAACGTAATCGGAAAATTTGAACGAATTCTAAGAAAGTTGAAATTTTGGTAAGAGACGAGAAATCGAGTCTAATTGTCGATAGGAAAGTCGAATAAGGAAACTAATTTGATATTATTGTTTGTTGATGATTAACGAACAAGTTTGTAGTTGGTGATTTTTCCATTCGAGATATGAGATAAAATAAGTTATAAAATATAAGTTAGAAGTTGATATAAGTTTGAATTTGAAATGGATGTTAGTTTAGTAATTGATTAGTTAAAAGACAAGGAAATATACATCGTGTTTTTAATCGAGAAATATGAAGGAGTTCATCATGAAAGATTGTGCGTATTGACTGCCTTGAGACTGAAATTTCGAGAGTATAAAAGTGGTATGACATTAGTCGAACCTAGGGAGTTGTGCCTCGAGTTTACGAGCACCTAGGGTTTCACTCGGACTGTTTTGCGACCTTTCACGGAAACTGTCATAACTTCCTTCTCGCTTAACGAAATCGAGATCCGTAAATTGGAAAATAAACTAAACATCCGTAGATTTCTTTTGGTACCAAATTAATCCCCTGTTTCGCAGAAATCTGTTCTGTATAAACTCCAGAGTTACTGCCTTGTGCAGAAATTTTCCGAAACCTATTTTCTTAAGTTGAATTCTTTTTAGCTTCGTTCCTTGTGAACTTCTAAGTCGTTATAAGTTATCGACTTCCGTTATTAACTGAACTAAGTGTCGAGTAAGGAACCGAGTTAGTTTCTAAACGAGAATTGTTCGAGTCTCGTTTCTTTGTTAATAAAAAAGAATGTAGTTAAAGTGCAAAGGCCTAAAAGTCATAACACGAATTCGATTTCCTTTTCTTTTATCGTCTCGACCGTTTATTAAAGTTTGATTATTTACGTTCAAAGGAGGGAGTCGAGTTTAGAAGACAGGATGGAAGACAGAAGACGTAAGCTTTAGTTGTTATGTAAATCGCCTAAGGTGGGCTTTTCTATATATCAAATTAAATGAGCGATGCTCGAAAATGTTTACTTATCGCTTTATAAATGTGTTTTAAATTGATTATCAAGGCATGAAAATATTTGTTTTATGTGAGTTCTCTTGTGCCTTTTTGAGTTAGCCAAAAGGGGTTAACTAATCGATCGGACCGATGAGTTAACCGTAAGGGTTTTCTAGGGTTTAGTGTACACGGTAGCCGGTGTGTGTGGTACCCTGTTGAGGGGTAGCCAGCCACGGTGAATAGAACGTGCGCGGGAGAAGTATACTCTTCCCTGGCGTTGAAACAGAAGTTGGGCAAGTTGAACGTAACATCAAGTAAAGGCTTGGCCAAGCTATATTGTGAAAAGTGAAAGAAAATGTTTAGTAGGCACGGGTATTTGATGAAAAACTTCGATGCGCTATTTATCGAGATGCCTGATTTAATCTATACTTATGATGTGTTTTCGGCAAGCTCGTTAAGTATGATTATACTTAGCCCTGTATATGTTTTATAAATGTGCAGGTTGAGTGACAGGAGCGGCGGAGGTTGAGTAAGGGTTGAGTAGAGTTGTAAATAGAATGAAGAACTGTATGTCAAGCTTTACGCTTTCCGCTGCCAAACTATTTCGTGTCTATGTATAAACTTTTGATCTAACTCCCGTACATTGAACTTAGCTAACTTTTGAACAACTTGTCGAGCGATCCTTCAAGGTTAACTCTCTTTCTTTTAATAAAGTCTGTTCATAGATATCAATTGTTGTTTATATTTGTCTGCTTATTTATTTATTCCCCCTTCTTCCCCGCTTCTTTAATCCAACCCCTAGTGGATCTACGCAAGCGATGAAGGAGGCATAGTTGGTGGATCATGTTTGTGTTTGTGTCACAGCCCCAAATCCCGAAGGACGGCAAAGCCTGGGTGCGACTAGGGGTTGGATTAAAGAAGCGGGAAAGAAGGGGGATAAATAAATAAACAGACATTAATTAAATGACAACTGATATCTATGAACAGATTTTATTGAAAGAAAGAGAGTCGACCTTGAAGGATCGCTCGACAAGTTGTTCAAAAGTTAACTAAGTTCATTGTACGGGGCTTAGACCCAAAATATAGATACATTAACTCAAAAAGATTGGCAGCGGAAAGCGTAAAGATGAATTGTGACTTGTATGAACTCTTCTTGTTCTTGGAGGTGTTCTTCAATGGTGGATGGATGATGAAGAAGATGAAGTTGAAGAAAAATGAGGTGGTGCTGCCGAGAGAGAGTGAGAGATGGAGAGAACAAATTGGTTTTGTCTAAAGGTTTGAAATGATGAAAAATGTTGAAATGGTGTAAAGTATAGTTTAGGTGTCAACATTTAAACAAGTCAAAACATGCATGTTGCCACTAAGGATGTAAGGTGTCGGCTGCATGGAGAAAGAATTAAAGGGTTACGGGTTTTTCCGGCGCGATCCGACGTTACGGGAACGAACGATGAAAACGTTGTTCGGTACAAAAATCGTCGCGATTCGATTTGACTTAAAAAAATTCTAACGTATGAACTTAATTAAAAAAATAAATTTATAAAATTTATTTTGATAAAAACTCGGGACGACAAGTCCGAGTTTCGTCCGGAAAAACGTAAAAACAAACTTTCTCAGCGTGTTCGTATTGCGATTTTGTAAACGTAGAAATTAGACGGTTTTCCGTTCTTAGTTTATAAACTAAAAACTTTTCGTACGCTTTAACCCTAAATACGGTAGCCGTCTAGCAGACTACTGTAATTTATTTTTAATAACGGATTCGACCGTTAGCCTTAGTATTCAAAAATTGTAAACTTAGGCGTGCAAAGCCATTTATTTATTTAACTTTAACATTTTTAGAACGTAAGAAATTTACGAGGCATTACATTCTATTTGAGTTTTCAGACGAAAATTTTATCGGACGCGAAAACCCTAATACAGTAGTCGTTCAACCGACTTCTGGAATTTATTTTCAGAAATAGATTTCACCGTTAGTCTTAGAATCGAAAATCCTTAACTTAGGCGTGCAAAGCCTTAATTAATAATTAAATTTTTATTTTGACGACGGAAGAAATATTTGGGGTATTACAGTTTGGTTGTTTTCTGGGAACTTGTTTCTAATTTTAAAACAGATATATATGTTTTATGTATTTGGATGAATTGGGCTGTTTTTAAAACTAATTAATTTTTGTTAAGCTTTGAACAAACATGTCATGTACGATGGTGGGTTTGACTGGATATTAGTTGTAAGTTATATGTATATAAGACAGTTATGTGTGGTAATGTGGTATATTTAGTGTTATTGTATGTTGAAATGCTGCTTTATCATAGTTGGGTGATTTGGCCTTGTGTTACTCAACAGTTTTTATGTTAAAAATTTTGATCAGTAACAAAAAGTAATAAATCGTAGTGAGTTTTAAACATTATTTATGCTGACACAAAATATTGATCTTGAATTATTTTTTGACTACTCCTAAGATACAAAATTATAAATACATACGTAAGTGTGTTTCTTTTAATAATAAGTAATTAAAATGTGTACGTAGGTGATTGTGTTCGTATAGTAGACACAAAATATTTATTTTATTGAAAAAGGTTACGGTTGCGTAAAGAATTAACGCAGCCATAATACTAGTACGCCAGGCTCAAAACGTGTACGAAAAAACGTGTTATGTCATTTTAACAATTACTTGACACTGTAAATATGCACATCAAATTTCTTTAGAGTTAACAAAAATATTTGAGTTAACAAATTGAATGATATTGTAATTTGTTTAGTAACAAATTGTAATTATGAAAGTCTTTGTAACAAATAAATGGTATCAATTTTTTGTGCAATTACAAAACAGTGTTAAGCTCACATGGGATTGGTTCAGTAAGAAAATGTAACTCTAAATATTTTTGTGCATTCACAAGAATATAATGGAAATAAAAAAATAGAAAATACTGATTATTGCACTAACCAAATTATGAATTGCTAACATTATTTGTACAGAGACATAAAATCTGAATATCGTAATTTGTTCCGTGACAGTCCTTTTAAGGATGTTAGTAATATAAGAAAATTGCAAAAAAACAAGATGGTAATAAATAACAAATACATTTGTGCATTAATAAAAAAATTACACAACAGAAAAAGTTTGAGGGAACTTTAAACAAAGTCACTGAACGAAGTAATATAGTAAAACTGGAGCAAAATGTTAGACTAGTACATAATAGAGTAAGATGATCACATTAGGTCTCTAATATAAAAATAACAACATAACAGCAAATCCAAATTCAATCAATCAGATAAGGACATTTCTTACGCGTATGACTGGTGTCACGACAAATACTACAAGCCTTCAGTTTCCGCATAGTTCTTGGTGCTTTAGAAGCTGTTGGTTTGGAAATACTGACATATGCAGTACACGTGGAATTGTAGTGACCACGTTGCTTGCACCGAGAGCAATAACGAGATGAAGATCATGAGGACTCACAGAAAGATGGAATGCGTTTGGTCTTGGGTCTTCCAGCTTGACGAGGATTACCAGGAGGATGGACAATCGTATCTCGTACATGTTCAGGCAGATTCCAGTCATCCCGGCTTGGATTTGGGTTGACATCACCAGCATACATGTCACACAAGTTATGAGTAGTGAAAATATGAGAAACATAGGATATTGGTTGCTCCTTTGCAGAACTACAAAACAATAAAAAAACAGAATAAGTAATATAGAGATATAAAGTAAAGTAAAGGAAATGAAGTAGAGTAACAACCTTATTGCAGCAACTGCATGTGAACAAGGGAACATATTGAGATCAAACTCTCGACATGAATAAGAATGGAACTCTAGATCAACCATAAAAGTTTTCCCACAATTCTTAACACAAACCGTGTAGGGTTAATGGGTTCCACGACCATTTTAAAGCATTGTTCAATTCTGACAGCTAGTTCGTTTGCAATCCTAGGAGAAAGTTCATGTGTCCGGCTTAACGCTAGCTGACGCTTCTCAACAAACCAACCACAAACCATTGAACGGACAAAATCAAGTAAAGTGCATACAGGTAAGGTCCTAGCCAAACGTAGTGTAGAACTGATATTTTCACACGCATTAGACGTCATAACACCATAACGTCGAACGGGAGAAAAACTGTTGGCCCAACGAGTGAGATCTATCTCTGACAATCTATGGTGAGCTTTCGAACACATGTCCTGAATAACATTCATAAGGTGGTAAAAGTCTTCCTTCCGAGAACATGAAGTTGCTTTTTGGAATGCCTTCACAACATTAACACCGTATTTGGTAAGATTTTTCTGAATGTGAAAACAACAGAGGCCATGCATTACTCCAGGATATACTGTCTCAACAGCTTTGCTAATGCTAACATGTTGATCAGAAACAATCACCAAGTCGTTAGGCTGAACAAATGCTTTTTTAACTTCCGACAGAAACCATATCCATGATCTATCATTCTCCTTGTCGCCAATACCAAAGGCAAGTGGGAAAATTTGTTCATTTGCATCCTTTGATGCAAAATATAACTCCTTTATACTTACCTTTCAAGTGCGTTGCATCAACATAAATGACAGGACGACATGAGGAAACAAAACCAGAGATAGAAGCACTGAGAGCCATGAAGGCAAATTCAAACACATTATCATGATCAGTCTGCAACGACACAACAGATCCAGGATTACAAGTTTCGGTCATATGTAAGAAGCCAGGCAAACGTCTAAAAGAGTCATCATTGTCACCGTATATATGTTGGATCGCACGATTGAGGGCAGCCCATGCAACTGAATATGATATCTACAAACAAAACAAAAGTTACAGATGATATTTGTGGAAGCACAAAAAAAGTCACAAAAAATTTTGTTACTGAACAAATAATTTCTAGGTGGGTAAAAAAATTTAAAAAGCCAGAAAATAAATAAGTGGACAAAATACAGTGGTAATATTAAATTGTAATATAGAAAGAATGCACCTTGAAATCAAATTCTGATTGGAGATAGTTGATAGTCCCGATACGAGTTCTGGTGTATGGGGGGGGGAGGAATACACCAGATAAAACTTTTAAAAGCAACCCCCTAAAAAATAACACAACCGAGTAATGCAACTCAGTTGGAATCACAACCGAGTAAGAAACACTCAGCTGGAAGTGAAGTGTTGTGCGGAATGTGGTGGAAATTAACTCGTATAAAATCAACTCATGCTTAAGTGCAAGGTTGGTCAATAACCAAGACAGTTGATATGGAAGAATGCAGTTTGTATGCAGGTTAGTTGGTCAGTTGAATATGCAATAAGATAACTGAAAAATAAACACAACGCACAAAGATTTACGTGGTTCGGAAGATAACTCCTACGTCCACGGGGAGTTGTGAGTCCACACAACTCAGTCCAAGTTCTTTTGGACAAACCACAAAGCTTACGCGGGCTTTGCAACTGTTGAGATAAGTTTACGGGTACTTATCAACCTTACAGATTAGTTTACGGGTACTAATCAACCTATCTACTCAGTTACGGGAAGAGTAGGGTCCTAATAACCTTTTCAGGTGTATGAAAGTGTGGGGTTCCAACTAATAGCTCGAACAAGAAGTGAGCTATGATCTAACACTCTACGAACTCTCAACTAGTGATGTTCTCAAGGTTGGATCAAAAGACAACAAAGACAGAATTTAACACTCTAGAACTCTCAACTAATGATGTTCTTAGAGGTTTTGATTGAGTGCAGAATGAAGTTGTTCTTTCTCTTGTATATTTCTTCTCACACTTGTATGTCTCGTATTTCCCGTAGTCTTGGTGAATGAATGAAGGCCTCTATTTATAGGCGGAGAGAATCAACTAGCCGTTGGAGGAGCTGTTGATCTCTGTTCTTTGAAAGCGATGGCTTGTCTCTCATCTTCTGCAGACTTTCCGGATTTGGCAACTGCGTGCTTCTGCTTTCCATCTGAGACAGCCTTGTGTTGGGCTAAATGAGGTAATGACAGAGAGTCAAACCTTCACGTGACTTCCTTATTTGAATTTCAAATCTCAACATTGGTCTTTCAACAATGGATGGTCAGTTGAGAGTTTCAATCTTCATCTGACTTGTTCTTCAGCTGATGTTCTATCTAAGTGCTGACAGTTGAACTCTCAGCTGATTTGAACTTCATGTTGTTGATCTTCTTGGATAGAGTTCTACACTGATGTTCTGAAACTGGACGCTCAGTTGTCTTTCTTGTATCTGATCAGTTGGCTCCGAACGCTCAGTTGTCTTCCTTACAACTGATGTTCTCTTGCATCTTCCTTAGTTGACTTTGGCATCTTCCTGCTTTTTAATTCTCATCTGATGAACGCTCAGTTGTCTTCCTTACAACTGATGTTCTATCTTTTAAACGCTCAGTTGTCTCTCTTACAACTGATGTTTTATCCGAGTGAAGCCTTGTTGCCGTCTTCAGCTGGAGTCCTGTAAAGATAAAATCTTAACAATGCTCAAACAGCGAGCCTAACTACTAATATTAGGATCTGGCAACATCTACTCGGTTGGGGTCAGTTGGTTTTGGAATCAATCAAAACTTTAATAAATTTCCCACAATTTCCCCCTTTTTGATGATGCCAAAACCCTTATAAAATTCTTACAAAGCAAACTGATCTATATCCTACTGACCTATCCAAAATCTCAGCTGAAATTCTTGACAGTCTATAAGATTAAAATATCAAAGGGTTAGCACAGTTATAACATGATATTGAAATAACTTTGCGATTCAGAGCTTGGACAATGAGAGATTGTACGTCAAGTTGAATCGTATAACTGAATAGTTTTTATTACAACTGATGGTTACAAAGATAAGCACAAAACCAAAAATTACATCAGTTGCTCAAAAACTAACTGAGCTAAAACTTAAGCCCATACTTGCTAAAAATTCTAACAAAAATTTCTCTCTTCGCTTTTGACTCCTTTGCTATGTGAACCCCATGCTCTTTGCAAACTTGCCTTGCCTCAGCTAATATCTTTTGTCGGACGGGGTTTCGGGAGTCTGGGAGGAAAGGAGGCCGATATGTAACCTTCTGAGGGTCCGGAACTGTGTTCATGTCCAGTTTTGCTTCTATCATTGCACGCCTGAACTGGCTGAACATGCCCGAGTCCCCAGTATGCAACTCGGTCAGGGCTTCCTTGAATGCTTTCCTCGGATCGTCACTTGAGAAGACCTTTCTGTAATAGAAGTCATTCACGAATTCTTGCTTGAATGACTCCCAGTCTTCATTCCACTCAACTGGCATCCACTTGTCTACATGCCTGAACCGACTTTGGACCTTCACCGTCCCTGGCAACCTCTATTGTCTCAGCTTGGCTTCAGCCTTAACTTGATGTTTGTCTATTCAGCGACGGCTGCGGGAGGCGATGTTCCGATCCAAGTTCTTGGTTATCTTGGTCAGCTCATCCTCGAACTGGTTGACTCTTCGAGCTTGGCTGGCAGCGAACTTCTTAATCCAGCTCGGATTCATGTAATCTTTCTCAGCAACATCCATAGCCTTGGCAGCAGCAATGCACTCTTCGATTGTGATACCGTCGTGTTCTGAATCAAGCTCGGCTGCGATCTCGGCTATGGAGTTGTAAGAAACTCCAAACTGCTCCGCCTGCTCCAAGTCTTTTTCCATTTCAGCTCCACCTACGTCGGTTGACTTGGGAGCAGACTTCTTCTTCTGTGCAGTCTTCCTCCTCGGCTGAGATTTTGCAGAAGCTTCAGCCTGGGTCTCATCTTCCCCCTGCATCTCAACATCCAACTCCTCTTCCCCCTTTTTATCTTCCCCATTTTTGGCATTAGCAACAAGGCTTGCTACTGATCCATCCAGAGAGGTGAGTTGTTGTTCGGCTTGTTGGATGCGGTTGAAGAGTTCATCGACCGCGCACTCTATTTCGACCTTCTTCGCTAGTTCGGAGTCATGGAGCTTTTGTTCGGCTTTCCTCAATCCAGCGAATGTTTCAGTCGTCTCAGTCTGGAAAGCAACAAACTCAGCCCAGCATGACTCGAATCGAGACTCCCATTCTTCATCCTGAGTCTGTTGGGATTTGGCGAGGTTGGAATCAGAGATGGACTGGAAGACATTCAGCTCAGACTTGATCCCCAGAACTGTTGATTTCAGATCAGAAATATCCTGGCTGGTGGAGGAGGAGAGTTTGTCCAGCTTTATCTTCAGTGAAACATTCTCCTCCATCAGCTACTTGGTCTTCTCCTCTTGTACTTCCAACATCCTCAGCTGATCTTCTTTGTTTTGCTGGAAGTTGGCAAGCATCTCTGTCCTCAGCTGGTTCACCCTCTCAGCTATCAGCTCGCAAATGTCTTCAGTTGAGGGCGCTGGCTGATCAGCTGGAGCTTGGTGTTCAATCAGAGCTGGCTGCTCAACTGTAACCATGGCTTGACGGTTGGCCATGTACAGTTGAAGCTCCTCTTCTTCTTCCTTCGCTGCGGCGGCGGCTGCGTCCAGATCATTGAGGAACTCAGCTGACTTAATTAGCATGTTGTCGAGGAAGTCAATACAGTCTTGTCTAGCTGTCTCCCGGGTATCTGTGCCTTCCGCCTTGCTCAAGTCCAAACGACGCGTAAGCAGCGCAACCTTGTTGTTGTAGGCCACCTCCAGATTAGTGTAGTTGAAGTAATCTCGGATGCGTGACTCGTCCGCCTTCAGCTGGTTCCAGCTGTGTACCCTCACAGTATCTTCCTTCACATACCAGTGACTGAAGATTAGGTTGAACTGGTACAACAGCTCGGTCCCAAGCGTAGCAAAAATCGGCATGTCGCGAGCTTCTGAGAACATCCCGAGCAGCTTTTGGAAGCAGTAGGCCACCTTGCCTTCATGCTCCATCGCAACAGCCTGACGATCAGCTTCGTCATCGATTGGGGAGAGGGATAGATGCTCATAAGGCATTGGTTTAAAGGTTTCATCAATGTTGGCCAAAGAAGTGGTCTCAACATTGGCATCGAGCTGGGAGCTTGGAATATTGGATTCTGTGGGGAGTGGGGTATCAACAGGTTCATCAACATTGGCCGAAGAGATGGTCTCAATGTTGGCATCGAGCAATGAGCTCGGAATCTCTGGCTGTTGATCGGTTGAGAGAGCGAGAGGCTTTTGGGGCGGTACAGCATCAGCTCCTGCCGTGGAGGAGGTGGGAATGTCTTCAATTTCCTCAGAAGAGGAAGAAGCATCCGTGGTCAGGTCCGTTTCCATCCCATCAGCCTCATCAGCAGCGCGAGGATGATCTCGAAGGCAGCTGCCTCAGCTGAGTGGCTCGACTCGGATAGCTCCTCAGCTGGTGCCGTCTCAGCTGGCGCCTCCACAGCTGGTACCTCCTCCTCAGTTGGCGTATCCTCAGCTGGCACATCAGCAGCTGGCTCCTTAGCTGAAACATCCTCAGCTGGTGCATCAGCAGCTGGCTCCTCAGCTGGAATATCCTCTGGCTCCTTAGCTGGAATATCATCAGCTGGCTCCTCCTCAACTGGTACTGCCACCGTCTTCTTGAAGCGAACTTTTAGCTTCTTCTTGGCAGGCTCCTCAGCTTTCTCCTTCTCCGACTCAGCTCGTTGTCGGCGAGCAGCTTTAGACTTTGTGGGGCGGCTGACAGCTGGTACCTCCTCAGCTGTATCCTTCGCTCCAGCTGTCTTTCCAGCATCCTTCTTTTTCTTAGGAGTATAAACACTCCTTATTACCTCTTGAGCTTTCTTTGTTGTTGGGAACAACATCAATTTCTTCACAGGAGTCTCCTCGCAGTCCTCCCATACCATGTTCTGACCCTTGGTTACGAGCAGGATCAGAGCGGAGATTTTGCAGCCGAAGTTGAGAGTTCCCTTAACACTCAACAGTCTCTCCCCTGATTCGGTTGTGGTCTCGGAGATCTTCTACTTATCCAAGATTAGTTGGTTTGGAAAATACTGGAACCAATTGATCTCATGTTTGTGTTCCAAGGCCAGCAACTGCTTGAGCTTCGGTCGGCTGATGTCTCCGAAAGCCCCGCTGTAACCGAACACGACCTTGGATACAACATCGAATAGGAGTCGATGTTCTGGCTTTAACTTGGTCCTCTGCATATTGCTCTTCAACTTCTTCGGGGTGATCAGAGCACTTTCCAAAAATGCATCGGCATCCGCATCGGTTATATTTTCAACCGTGTCCGTGGTGGTGTGGTTTACGGGAATAATTTGGCGGAGGAAATCGGAAACTGCTATGGAGACGGTGATACGGCAGATGGTTCTAGCCGGAACGTCGCGTTGTCGGCATGAAACCTCTATAATGATGCCATCTCTGCTGTCGATGGACGACTGCAGATTTACGTAGAACTCTCCGACCTGGCGCCTGAGCAGGTGGGAGGGGAAGAGCTTTGCCCAATCTAGTAGCCCATTCTCCCTGAGAGTGTCGGCGAGGGGAGAGAGCACCGGCGACTCCAATTCATCCTCAAAATGAATTCATCTGCTCAAAATGTATCTTCGAAACCAGCAAGTCGAACGATTCTTCATAAGATGTGGGGACTAGAGAGGGTCCGGAAGAGGCCATTTTCTTTCCTTTGGATTCCATTTAATGAGTCTGAGAAGATATATATAACAAGGAAGGAAACAAACTTTGCAGAAATTGGTGAGACAAATTGAAGACGAAAGTGAACAGTTACTGCAGATAAACACGAATGAGGAAGGTAAGAGACCACTTCCTGATTTTCCGCCTTTTATAGGTTTTAGGCTCAGTTGAAATTGACGGCTAGGGTTGAATGGCGCGAATCCATCAACGGCTGTGATCACGCGACTGTTGACTAGCTTTGACTTGACGTTACGAACCGAGTTCCAACCAGCGCGTGAGAAGGTGAACTGTTTTTCATGTCAGCCCAGTCGCACTATAAAGTAGGCTATTGATGTTCACCTGTACTTTACATTAAATGCGGCATGATGGCTATTTTAATGTAACTGACATGCTCAGGATTGTTTGAATTTATTTCAAACATTCTCATTTAAGATCATAACACCTTCAGCCATAAATGTTACCTGCCAGCTGATGTCGGAGTCAGTTGTGTTCACCTGTCAGCTGATGTTGGAATCAGCTGTGTTCCAATGTGGTGGCATACCATCAGCTGACTCGAGTTCGTCTGTTCAGCTGACGTCTGATCCAATGTTGCAGCATACCATCAGCTGACTCGAGTTCGTCTGTTCAGCTGACGTCTGATGTCTTCGGTTGGCAATCCGCATCTGATGTCTTCGGTTGGTGATCTGTATCTGAGATTCCCCCTTCATCTGAGCTTCCCCCTCAAATGGATATCTATCTCTTCACCTCAGTTGGTTCCTCATCTGATGGATCCAACAATCCAAGTAAATCACATAACATCTTGAACCGCGCTTCGGCTAGAGGTTTGGTGAAGATATCAGCTCTCTAAATCTCAGTTGGAATCTTCTCCATGGATACGTCCTTCTTCTCAATATGGTCTCGGATGAAATGATGTCGGATGTCAATATGCTTCGTCCGAGAATGGTGAACACGATTCAAAGAGATAGCAATGGCACTTGAGCTATCACAATGAATGGGAACCTGTCCAGTTGCTACTTCATAGTCTCGCAACTGTTGCTTGAGCCACAACACCTGCATGCAACAGCTACCGACAGCCATATACTCTGACTCGGTTGTAGAAGTGGCAACACATGCTTGTTTCTTGGAGAACCACGAAACTAGCTTGCTTTCCATGAACTGACAATGTCCAGATGTGGACTTCCTGTCCAACCGATCACCGGCTAAATCCGCATCTGAGTATCCGGTCAGTTGTATATTGTCGTCGGTTGGATACCACAACCCAACATTTACAGTTCCCTTCAGATACTTGATGATGTTCTTTGCTGCCAACATGTGAGCTTCCCTCGGTTGAACTTGGAACCGAGCACACACTCCAACCGCGTAAGATATGTCTGGCCGACTGGCGGTCAGATATAGCAAAGAACTGATGATCCCTCTATACTTACTGGCATTCAAAAGCTTTCCCTCAGTTCGAGGTTCAATCTTCCAGTTAGTATTCATCAGGATCCTTGTGGTCTTACTTGTCTGCAATCCGAACTTGGTGATGAGCTCCTTTATATACTTGGACTGATTGATGAAAATCCCTTCTGGTGACTGTTTTACTTGCAATCTTAGAAAGTAATTCATCTCGCCCATCATCGACATCTCGAATTTCTCCTTCATGAATTTTGAGAAATTTTCACACAGTTCCTCCGACTTGGAACCGAATATAATGTCGTCGATGTAGATTTGCACAACAAGTATATCTTCTCCAACATTAATGGTGAACAGTGTTTTATCAACTGACCCTCGTTTGAACCCCGAGTTCAGAAGAAAACCACAAAGAGTGTCATACCATGCTCTGGGTGCTTGCTTCAATCCATAGATTGCTTTCTTCAACTTGTACACTCTTCCATCTCCAGTCTCATAACCGGGAGGTTGTTCAACATATACATCTTCCTTGATATCACCATTGAGGAAGGCACAGTCCACATCCATCTGATAGACCTTAAACTTGTGAAATGCGGCATAGGCTAGAAAAATTCGGATGTCTTCCAGCCTTGCAACCGGCGCGAAGGAGTCCTCGAAATCGATTCCTTCTTGTTGGCAATATTCCTGAGCTACCAACCTTGCCTTATTCCTCACGATGAATCCAATGGCGTCTCTCTTGTTCTTGAAAATCCATTTTAATCCAATGACTTTGACACCATTTGGTCTTTCTACCAACTCCCATACACAGTTGCGTAGAAATCCATTTAGTTCTTTTTGCATGGCTGTTGTCTAGTGAACACAGTTGAGAGCTTCCACAACATTCTTCGGTTCTGGCACATCAGCTACAAAGCAAGAAATCATGGTCCAGCTTGCTCGAACTCCTCAAGAACTGCCAACTCCTCAGCATATTGAGCGTAAGTGTTGGAATCTTCCTTAGTCGAATCTGGATTTGCAACTCTACTCCTTGTACGCACACCTTCGGTTGGATCCCCGATGATGTTGTCAGTGGAATGATCTTCATACCATCTTCGGTTGCGTCTTCCTTCTTCTTCCAACAGTGGTTGTTCCAGGATTTCAACTGATGGTGAATCCTGACCCGTAGGAGATGCTGGATTCTTTAGAACAGGTGATTGATCAGCTGTTGAGTCTGGATCCTCAACATTGACAATATTTTGAGCCGGGCTTGGTTGGGCTTTGGATGCTGATGCAGTTGGAGTGACATCAGCTGGAGTTCCCCCTTGAGATGAGCTGGGGTCCTCGCATTCATCTTCAGAGGAGTATGGATCATCATCCTTGGTTGCCCATACCAATGGTTCAGCTAGATTCTTTTCCCTTAGTGCCTGTGATCTGGTGAGAACAGGTGGAACTTGTGGATCAGCTTGTTGTCCTTTAGCCTGTTCCCTGCACTCAAAAGTAGATTCATCAAAACTAACATGAGGTGTTATCTCCACAACACGAGAGCTATTGTTGAAAACTCTATAAGCCTTGATTCGAGCGGCATATCCGAGAAATATGCCTTTCGAAGCCTTGGCATCAAAAGTTTTCAACTGAGTCTTTTCATTGTTGTGAATATAACACTTAGAACCAAAAATGCGAAAATATGAAATATCAGGCTTCCTGCGTCTCCATAATTCGTATGGAGTCTTTACCAACCGCTTGGTTAGAAGAGACCAATTCTGAGTGTAGCAGGCTGTGTTGATGGCCTCAGCCCAAAATCTCTTTGGCAGAGCTGAGCTTGTCAACATGGATGTAGCTGCATCCTTCAGCGTTCGGTTCCTTTGCTCAGCTACTCCATTCTGTTGCGGAGTACGCGCAGCTGATGTTTGATGAGTAATTCCATGCTTCTCGCAGTACTCGATGATGGTTTCATTTAGAAACTCGGTTCCACGATCTGATCGGATGGAAATGATTTTCATCTCTTGTTGGTTTGATATCCGATCCATCAACTTGGGTAGCTCATCTGGGGTTTCACTCTTGTGATGCATGAAAATGGTCCACGTGTATCTGGAATAATCATCAGTTACAACAAGTATATACTCGTTACCATTCATGCTTTTTGGTGTAACTGGCCCGAAGAGATCCATGTGGATCAGCTGTAACACTCGGTCAGTTGAGGGAGTTGATTTCAACCAGAAGGAGGATCTAGCGAGCTTTCCCAACTGGCATGCACTGCAGATATGTGTTGTTGAAAACACTCGGTTTGGTATGCCTTTTGCATGTTCTTGTCTGGCAAGTCTATTCATAGTCTTGAAGTTCAGATGGTTGAGCCTTTTGTGCCACAGCCAGCTCACATCTGAACTGCTTTTTGATAACAGGCAGGTGTCAAGAGGACTACTGTTCCAGTCAGCATAGTAGACATTCCCGGTTGGCGATCGATTTCCCAACAATATAACTTGCTTTGTTCCGACATTTTTAACCCTGTAACCCTGTGCATCAAACTTGACAGAGAAACCATTATCACAGAATTGGCTGATGGAGAGCAAGTTATGCTTCAATCCATCAACATATGAAACATTAGAAATTGACACGTGATTGGTTTCAAGGGTACCGTAGCCTCTGGTGTGACCTTTTGAGTTGTCACCAAAGGTAACTGAAGGTCCTTCTTTCTCTACGAAACTCCCAAGCAAATCCTTCAGATTTGTCATGTGTTTCGAGCATCCACTATCTATCACCCACATGGTTCGTGATGCTTTATTCTTCCTCAGCTATTTCTCCTGTACCTGCAAAGAGAAACTCGCTTAGGTCCCCAATTTTAGTTGGGTCCTGGAGGGTTAGAACCAGTTCTCCCTTGAACTGTGATTCATTTTTCCCTGTATACTCGGATAGATTTATCATTCCAGATCACTTTTCCTTCATCATCAACTATAACAACACCTCGGTTATTCTTAGGCTTGTTGTTAGTAGTGATGTTCTGCTTCTTGGGAGGAGATGGATTTCTCCCATTGTGAGCTTTCGGAGGAGAGGCTTTCCCCCTGTTTTGATGGCGCTTTTTATCCTGTTGGATTTGTCTATGAGGTCGGACGCCATGTTGGAATCTTTGTGACTGATTCTGATTCCAACTCCCTGAATGTTGTCTATAGCTGTTCATGCCTTGTTGGTGGTTCATGTTGTGACATGAATATCTCCAGCTGTTCGACCTGTTCCTCATCGGTTGACTCGATTGGAACCTCTGGTTGAACTAATGATGGAACCGTTGTTGATTCAGATGGTTGGATCCTTGTCGGTTCTGCGGTCGGTTCCATTCTTTCTGATGTTGGCTCTGAGGTTGGTTTCGATTGTATCTCCGATGCCTCTGGTTCCTCTTTTGACTCTTGGAACATTCCCCCTCGGTTGATGTCCCAACCGATGGAATGTTCCGTTCTCCATCCACTGTTCTTTTTCCTTTCTCAGTTGTGGTTCCCTTGGTTGGTTGAGTTTGTTGAGAGGTGGAGGTTGGATTACTTTGGGGTGATTCAGGTTCAACTGTGTTAGATTCAACAACCTTGACCTCCACAGCTTTGATGAAGGTTGCTGGAGGAATTCCAGTATCCTTGATTACATCATAACCGAGTCCTGACACGTCATCCATCTGTCGGCTGTAACTGATGAGATTCTCAATGATCTTGGATGACTGATATAGCTTTATTAAGTTGTCCTTCTCAGTTAGCAACTCCTTGAGGAGGACAGCTATATGTTCGGTTTATCCGTCTGACTTCTTTATCAGCTGGTCGATCTGAGCCTCTTGCTTTATCAACTGATCTTGCTGCTCCTTGATCTGCTTCATCAACTCCTCATCGGTTGGAGCATTATTTCGGTTGACCGCATTCAGTTGACTTTTAAGATTATCTATCTCTTCAGTTTGACTCTTGATTAGATCGTCATTTTCGGTTAAGGATTCTTCAAGTTTGGTGAACTGTTCTTGAAGACTCTTAAACTCAACCGATTGTTGATGTAGTTCCTCACTGAGTTCTTGAAAGTCACTCCAGGAGGGTTCTAACTCTTCATCTAGTGTTTTCTGCATGTTAGAAATATTGGAAGAATTTAAATTAGCAGGAAAAGAGTGTACCTCAGTCTCATCCTGGTCGGTTCCAAGTGCCATGAGGCATTGATCCTGACCGATAGCGTTGTTGGTGGAAGTCAGCTCATCCTCATCTTCAGTGTCGGTGAAGATGTCCATGTCGTCAGCTGCTTCTTCTGCAACCATAGCTTTGTTCTTTCCAGTTTGCTTGGCCCTCAACACTTCTCTCTCTTTCTTCGAAAAGTCTGGACAATCTGCTTTGAAATGTCCCTCCTTGCCACATTCAAAGCAACCGTTGTTCACAGGCTTTGAGTTATCTTGAGTTCGGTTAGACTTGTAGAACCTCTTGTATTTTCAGAATCGAGTGTCCATATCAGCTAGCTTCTTTGACAGGGCGGCTATGTTCTGTTGCAGCTCTTCTCTGCTTGGCTCCTTCGTAGCTGTGTCCGCTGATCTTGTTGGCCTTGATGTTCGCGGCTTTGAATAGTCAGCTCAGAGCGCTACTGACTTTGTGGCTGAACCAACATCCTCATGTCGACTCGTCTGAACCGAGGACTGAGTTGACCTTCGTCGGTTCACCTTGTACTCATTTCCCTTCAGAATTGAGAACAATCTTTCAGTTCCCATCTCACCAAGGTCAGCTCGGCTCTCATGGATATAGGTGAAGGTATCCCACTCAGCTGGTAGAGCTTGTAATACTTTGAGGTTGATTTCTCTCAAAGTATATTTTCCTCTTCGGATGGACTGGATCCTTCTGATGATGTCCATGAACCGGAGCTCTAACTGATCAATGGTTTCATCAGTTCTCAGGCAGAAGTTGTCGAAATCTTGGCAGGCATGTGAGAAGTTCTCAGAGATGCCAAGATATCCCACATCTCTTTAGCGGTTTCGCACTCTTCTATCCAAGGCAAATAATCTTCTCCAACTGTGGACATGATCGTGCTCTGAGCCTAGATGTTCAACTGGCTCACTTTGGCTTCTTCTGGAGTGAAGTCTTCTGGCTTCTTTTCCACTAACTCCACAGTTGCATCCCCATCGTTGGGATTTGTAGGAGTGCCAGTGATTCTCTCTCTGATGATGATCGGTCTGGATGTGAGTACTTGTTGCATTCGATGATGCTTTGACAGTAGGATCTTCTTCATCCGAGTTCTCCAGGATGTATAGTTCACAACCGAGAACATGACCACGATCTTGTCTTTAACATCCATCTGCACACAACAATAGAAGAAAAATGCAAGCAGATATGCACTAGAGTGATAAAGAGATCTGTTCAGTTGACCACTGAAGAAAACACCTCGAATTCACACCTTGTGAAACAGAGTCAACAGTCTTTTGAACCACTGCTCTGATACCACTTGATGGTCCCGATACGAGTTCTGGTGTATGGGGGGGGGGGGGGAATACACCAGATAAAACTTTTAAAAGCAACCCCCTAAAAAATAACACAACCGAGTAATGCAACTCAGTTGGAATCACAACCGAGTAAGAAACACTCAGCTGGAAGTGAAGTGCTGTGCGAAATGTGGTGGAAATTAACTCATATAAAATCAACTTACGCTTAAGTGCAAGGTTGGTCAATAACCAAGACAGTTGATATGGAAGAATGCAGTTTGTATGCAGGTTAGTTCGTCAGTTGAATATGCAATAAGATAACTGAAAAATAAACACAACGCACAAAGATTTACGTGATTCGGAGATAACTCCTACGTCCACGGGGAGTTGTGAGTCCACACAACTCAGTCCAAGTTCTTCTGGACAAACCACAAAGCTTCCGCGGGCTTTGCAACCGTTGAGATAAGTTTACGGGTACTTATCAACCTTATAGATTAGTTTACGGGTACTAATCAACCTATCTACTCAGTTACTGGAAGAGTAGGGTCCTAATAACCTTTTCAGGTGTATGAAAGTGTGGGGTTCCAACTAATAGCTCTAACAAGAAATGAGCTATGATCTAACATTCTACGAACTCTCAACTAGTGATGTTCTCAAGGTTGGATCAAAAGACAACAAAGACAGAATTTAACCCTCTAGAACTCTCAACTAATGATGTTCTTAGAGGTTTTGATTGAGTGCAGAATGAAGTTGTTCTTTCGCTTGTATATTTCTTCTCACACTTGTCTGTCTCGTATTTCCCGTAGTCTTGGTGAATGAATGAAGGCCTCTATTTATAGGCAGGGAGAATCAACTAGCCATTGGAGGAGCTGTTGATCTCTGTTCTTTGAAAGCGATGGCTTGTCTCTCAGCTTCTGCAGACTTTCTGGATTTGGCAACTGCGTGCTTCTGCTTTCCATCTGAGACAGCCTTGTGTTGGGCCAAATGAGGTAATGACAGAGAGTCAAACCTTCACGTGACTTCCTTATTTGAATTTCAAATCTCAACATTGGTCTTTCAACAATGGATGGTCGGTTGAGAGTTTCAATCTTCATCTGACTTGTTCTTCAGCTGATGTTCTATCTGAGTGCTGATAGTTGAACTCTGAGTTGATTTGAACTTCATGTTGTTGATCTTCTTGGATAGAGTTCTACAACTGATGTTCTGAAACTGGACGCTGAATTGTCTTTCTTGTATCTGATCAGTTGGCTCCGAACGCTCAGTTGTCTTCCTTACAACTGATGTTCTCTTACATCTTCCTTAGTTGACTTTGGCATCTTCCTGCTTTTTAATTCTCATCTGATGAACCCTCAGTTGTCTTCCTTACAACTGATGTTCTATCTTTTGAACGCTCAGTTGTCTCTCTTACAACTGATGTTCTATCCGAGTGAAGCCTTGTTGCCGTCTTCAGCTGGAGTCTTGTAAAGATAAAATCTTAACAATGCTCAAACAGCGAGCCTAACTACTAACATTAGGATCTGGTAACATCTACTCGGTTGAGGTCAGTTGGTTTTGGAATCAGTCAAAACTTTAATAAATTTCTCAACAATAGTGGACCATTTCTTTTGGACGCAAGATAGCACCTCGAACCATTAGACGAGGAGCAAAAAAAGCACCCACAACACTAGAGCACATGGTCATGTGCTTATTGACTCTCAAATCCAACTCACATGTATGGGGTGCTCGCCAATATGTGATTCTCTAAAAACCATTTGCAAAAGGAGCAGCAGACCGCATATGGAATTAACACCTATTAGGATACTTACAATGCACGTAATACTTCATTCCACTTGAACGCTCAACAGAAAACTCATACTTATTGGTCAAATGATAAAGACCAACAACATACATCAAGCTTGGTTTATCAACATAGATAGCCCCTAAAGCCAATTCATCTGTACTGAATTTCATTTGAAAATCACTCTCAATATTAGATTCAGGAAGAGGTACAATTGCTTTAGACAACGAAGAGGGATTCTTGTCTCCTTGTTTGGAATTCTCTTTCTCGGGGTGGTAAATACTACGTGGGGGTGATTGATTGGTCAAAGGAGGCACAAAATTCCTATTGTGAAGGAATGGATGGAAAAGAGGAGCAGGCTCATCGTCATTAAAAAAGGAATCATATTGATAGGCATCCTCGTCATCCAAACTGTTTGTGCTAACATCATCATCATCGGGGTCAAAATCATCATCTTCGACATCGTTGTCCTCTCCAGATTTACAATGATCACCAACATAGGACTCATCAATTGATGACTTATCAGCATGTTTCCTTTTAAGTTTAGTGCCATCTGTTTGAGTGCATGGTTGCAAAGGTGACGTGATGGTGACAAAGAATTTCCTAACACCATTCTCTAAGGCAAAATTGAGCTCAACATCATTAGTTACATTAAGACGAACACAACTCCCATCATCGATGGGAGAAACTACCAAACAAGATACTAAACATAATCCAGACAACTGATCTACACCATCTATGTTTGACTGAATTTTGCTTAGGAAAACTAGAAATGAACGATCAAAATTGGATAGTAGCAACAACAACTTATCACCACCTTGGTACA
Source organism: Schizonepeta tenuifolia (assembly GCA_029490685.1). Taxonomy (NCBI): domain Eukaryota; kingdom Viridiplantae; phylum Streptophyta; class Magnoliopsida; order Lamiales; family Lamiaceae; genus Schizonepeta; species Schizonepeta tenuifolia. Next base: position 131,318,425 of record CM055955.1, read on the forward strand.
AGTCATTAATCCAAACACCACCAAAATGCACTAAAATTGACGTTACATCCATCTGCAAAATGCAGATTGGACAGGGAAAAAAAGATATATATTAGAGAGTGTTATATAAGAAAACATCATGGGTCACAACGAAAATGGTTTAAATTGAAATAAATAATGGATTTATTGGGTTTGTAGTTGGTTAAGGAGTAAAAATTGAACAAAGAGCCATAAAATGCATGTATAAAACTCGAAACCGTATAACAGTTCGAAATGGGTGGAAACATAAATTCGTATAATAAGATAATTTTGTGAACAAGACATACCTGAAAGATGGAGAATATATAAAGTTGTACCAACTAATTCGAACAACAGATTTGTAGAAGACGGGTTATCGAACAATTTCAGGAAATCCCCAATTCCAAAGTTGGGGTGTATGAGATATATTGCTTCTTAACATATCGTACTAAGATATATAACCCTTGTATCGGACAATTCAGATAATTGAAAACACGATATCTATTATTTAAATAATCTAGTATTTGTTATCGATCTAGTAATGTAAGTCGAATAAATATGTATGTTTTGTTACTGCTCAAATTTTAGGGCACAATAATATATATTATTATTTTGTTACTACTCAAATATTTATAAATGTTTGTTACTGCTCAAAATTTTGGCGGGAAGAGTGTTTAGAAGTAAGGAAGAAAGGCTGAACAAAAAATTTGTTACTACTCAAGTACTTAAGAATTATATTTTGAAGTACTATAAAATGAATTAGTTATACAATTTTTGGATACTACGCTAAAATGCATTACTTCTTTGGTAATACTTTAAACCATGGTGGAATTCAGTAATACATAAAAAAAAGGAAATGATGAATAAAATTTTAGTAATATAAACATATGGCATGTACAAAATAAAAAAAGGAAAAAAAAGGAACTTATATGCTTATATGTAATATAAAAAAGATTAATATTAGATTTAGGTAGTCATAACAAAATTTGATAATGCACAAAAAATAAAATTACATAATTGACACATTTTTTTGTTACTGCACATAAAAATAAGGAAGATATTTGTGAATGCGTAAAAAAATTTAAAACTCATACAAGCATTATTTTTTGCAGCATTATTAAGGTACTCCATTAATACATTCCGCTATAACATGATTAACAAACTTAAATTCACACATTCAGGATAAATATAGATATAAATAAACACAGATCATAACAAAAAGAAAGAAGTTGCTATAGATAAGTACATAGTTAGATTAACTAATAGTACGGTGTCCTACTACATATACTTGAACTACAAATACGAGTTCAAAAACTAACGACCAAATACAAAAAGAGAGACCAACAAAGCTCCAATGACATAGTTCTTCCACATAAGCTCAGATTTTTTTGCATGAATTTCCTGGCAGCACTGAAAATGGCTTTGCACGATTTGACCATAGTCCTCATCAAGCTGCTTGTTAGCTTTTTGGAGTTCACGACACTCAAGCTCTATGGCTTGAAGCTTGTGGTGAAGATCATCGATCTCCATACGATAATTGACAGCAATTTGTGATGCAACATTTTCTGTTAATTGGAGCCTACGATGCTCTTCCTTAAGCTTCTCTAGCTGTCCTTCACACATATTCCTAGCGCTACGAAGCTCTTTGATATATTCACGTTGATGTTCGGTGACATTTGGATCAATCCAATCACAAAATGAACAAACATCTTTCTGTAAAAATAAGATAAAATACATCAATGTGAAATTTATGTATGAGATTATGGTTGTAATATCTTAATATAATTTAACAAGAGGTTAGGAAAAGTTAAATACTGCATATACCTCAACGTTAGGACAACTTAAATACCGCCGTGCCGGATCCTCATTAGACCAGGAAGTACTAACAACAGCTTTCAGACCATGCTTATACTTCTTATCAGCCATTCTCTAAATGCTATAAATCAAATAAAAGTTCAAATGTGAAAAAAAAGAAGTACAAAGTTAAAAGCAGATATACATAAACAATAAGGATTAACTAACAAAATTTCAAAGTGAGAATACACAACTATCTATTAACTAATCTCAAAAGTTAGATAAAAACATAAAAAAAAGCAGTATTTTGTTACAGCACAAAAAATAAGGCCATTACAGGATAATAAAAAATTAAAGATCAACTGAGAACAATAAGCAAAAGATCCAAAAAGATAAAAAAAGTGAACAACAGATATACATAAACAATAAGGATTAAAAAAATTAAAAGAAAGAAGATTTTGCTATAGCACAAATAGGTAAATGTAAAAGGTATTACATTTTGTTATAGCACAAATATTCGAGCTCGGCCATTACAGCAACAAAAAAACAATATTAACCATTACAATGGAGCCAAAATTACAGTGGGAACCAAAAAAACGAGATATATGAACAAAAATATCGACACAGATCACAAAAAATAAAAAATTGAAATAAAAAGGAATATGTACATAGATCCAAAAGCAAGACCAAGAAATGACTACTCATGAGTTTAATGACATACCAGAATATTTGGTCGGAGCAAGAAGAATTGTCGGCGGCAGGAAAACCCTAAAAGAAAAAACAGTGTAATAGAGAGAAAAAAAATGGTAAGACATAGAGTATAAAAAAGAAAATAAGAAGAAGAGATGAAAATGAAGAAAACCAAACAATGTTCACCGGAATAATTGGTATGAAAAACGCGAAGAGTTGCTGGAAGTGAAACTGAGACTTGTGGCACAGATGTATGGAATGATACCAGCAGCGAAAGAATAAGTGAGAGAATGAGCAAGAACTTTTAAATAAAAAAGAGAAAAGATAAAAGATGAAATGAAAAGTGGGGATAAGATTGGAAATAGAATTAGTATTGGAGGGTAAAAAAGACAAGAAGTGCTAAAATTTAAAAGAACTATGAGGAGTGCTAAAATTTTAAAAAACTATAAGAAAAGTGCTATTTTGGGGGATTTTCTCTTTAATCTTTGTAAATGTTTTATGCATGTATATACATGTTTATGATTACCTTGATGTTATCTGAGTAAGGAGAGAGGTCGAATATGCAATGATATTAATAATATATGTTGTCAATATTAAATTTACTTTGACTATTCGAGTGTATCATAGACTCATAGTCATCCTACATATGTACTTATTAAATTGGACAAATTAAAATTAAAATTTAGTATTGTCATTTATTATGTTGTCAATATTAAATTTTGCTTGTGACTATTTCATAATCATTTTACATTATACTTATTAAATTGGATGTGACGATTCAAATTTAAACAAAAATCGTTTAAAAGGATAAAAAATAGCTAATGAAGACGGGAGAATCGTAGAACAATTTTCTTAAATTTAATTAGATACTTAACGGATTTGAGTCGTCATTCCCTTGATTTTGAATCACACATTACGTGTTCTATGTCCTATATATTAATACATATTTTTCATTATATTGAGCAAAAGAGAAGAAAATATTTGCTAAGAATTTTTTCAAAAAAATAAATTACCCTTGCTTTTTAAAAGTCGAAACATATCTTTTAGAAACAATGAACCATATGTGGATAAAAAGTTAACTAAAAAGGTCAAAATAGTACTCCCTCCATTCACGATATAAATCCCTACTTACCCAACCCAAATAACATAATTATTGACCCAAATAAACCCAACCCAAAACCTTCCATTTGACTCTCAAACCCTAATTTATCACATTTCAGCTGCTATTCTCACCCAACTCTTCTCTCCCTCGCAGACCCTAATTTTTCCTACCACTCCGCCGCTCTTCAATGTCTGGAAATACTCCATCGCTCTCTCTAAATAATCGTATACCAACATTCTTGGAGGATTTATCGATCTCAATTGCTACCCATTTCTCCCCGATAATAATTTATTCTTGGGAGTTAGAGTCCGATTCAATTGATATGGTTCTAGAAACGGCTTTCTCAGCCTTTAAATTTGAATCGGCAACTGTGTCGCTCTCTGACTCAACGACGGCGGAGGGTGGATCTTTTCAGATTTCTGATTCCGCCGTTGAATCTCTAGGTGTTGCGATCTAGGATGGATATTCTCAGATCTGTAATTCCACCGTCGAATCTGAAGCGGTGGTGCCGGAATCTCAATGGCCGGAAGCAGATAGAATGGAATTTGCAAAGTATGAGACCGGGCATTATATTCGGTGGGTGGGTTTTTGTGAAAATTCGTGTCCTCAATCCGGCTATGATGCTTGGTTGGCCAACGGAGAAAAATTCGTTGATGTCTGGCTTTAAATCGGTGGTGCTGAAAACTGCATCTGAACCCTACAAATCTATGGTGCCGGAAACCGAGATAGAGAAGGTAGCTATTCATCAACCACGTTAAATATTTGTATATTTCATATGATTAGTGATTGTATACTAATAATTCTAATTTTGATCCATTGTAGATGCCCCCATTTATTCCAAATGTGTGGAAGAGTGAGGAATACCGAATTTCTTATTTGCAGATACTAGGGATGTTCTTCCATAGCGCTTTATCTCAGATATAATCATGGTAACACGTTCTTATTACTCTCTTAGTGATGCTGGGGGCTAGTGATGCCAATTACTTGATGAATTTGATGTCTTATAGATGCTGCATTTGATCCCCTATTTGGCCCTTGATTTGTGAATTCATTCATGCCATTTACTTGATGATTTGATGCCATTAATTGTGATCTATGATCACCAATTGTCAGTTGCCTTTATGTCCCTATAATCAGTGATCCGTGATCACTGATTTTAAAGTTTACAGATGTTGCATTTGATCCCCTATTTGGCCCTTGATTTGTGAATTCATTCATGCCATTTACTTGATGATTTGATGCCATTACTTGTCATCTATTGTAATGCCCCGTAAATTCCTTACGTTCTAAAAATATTTAAAGTTAAATAAATAAATGGCTTTGCACGCCTAAGTTTACAATTTATGAATTCTAAGACTAACGGTCGAATCCGTTATTAAAAATAAATTACAGTAGTCTGCTAGACGGATACCGTATTTAGGGTTAAAGCGTACGAAAAGTTTTTAAGTTTATAAACTAAGAACGGAAAACCGTCTAATTTCTACGTTTACAAAATCGCAATACGAACACGCCGAGAAAGTTTGTTTTTACGTTTTTCCGGACGAAACTCGGACTTGTCGTCCCGAGTTTTTGTCAAAATAAATTTTATAAATTTATTTTTTAATAAAGTTCATACGTTAGAATTTTTTTTAAGTCAAATCGAATCGCGACGATTTTTGTACCGAACAACGTTTTCATCGTTCGTTTTCCCGTAACGTCGGATCGCGCCGGAAAAACCCGTAACCCTTTAATTCTTTCTCCATACAGCCGACACCTTACATCCTTAGTGGCAACATGCATGTTTTGACTTGTTTAAATGTTGACACCTAAACTATACTTTACACCATTTCAACATTTTTCATCATTTCAAACCTTTAGACAAAACCAATTTGTTCTCTCCATCTCTCACTCTCTCTCGGCAGCACCACCTCATTTTTCTTCAACTTCATCTTCTTCATCATCCATCCACCATTGAAGAACACCTCCAAGAACAAGAAGAGTTCATACAAGTCACAATTCATCCAACAAAACTCTATACATCCTTTATTAATTCTTTAGGTAATGATATCCTCCACAACTCCATCCATTTAGATTTCTTTTCTTTTATTTTTCCTTCTTGTTCGAATTTTTAAGGTTTTGATTTAGATGTTTTGATCATAGAATGATGAAATTAGATATGTTGGATATGATAATTGGAGATTAAAATGGAACAAAAATAAGAAACCTAACATCTATGTTAATGCAGAATTTTTTGGGAAAATGGTAGAATTTCTAATTTTCTTCTTTTGATCATGGATTCATATTTGTAGATGCTTAATTAGTATTTGGAATGAAAAGGGATTGAAAGCCCTATGTTATTATGAAATTTAATTAGGGTTTGAAGTATAAATTAGGGGTTTTTGCATGTTAATTGATAATAGAATTGCAATTGATTAATTGGTAATATAAGAGTATGTTTAGTAAATAAATGTTGTTAATTTGAGAAGAAAATCATCCCCTTAAAGTATGTATGAAATCAGAAAATTTATAAGATAATTAGGAGTTTATACATGTTTAATATAAATGATGAATGGTTAGTTGAATATTGTTGCAAATTATATTAGTTGATTATAGAAGTTAATTGGAAATTTTCTAAAAATGTTTAATGGAATGTAAGAGACAAAAATCAAAATATAAACTGAGTTATAATGATGTTAAGATATGTTTGCATGCATGAAAACGGTTCACATTAGACATAGTTTAACGTCGTAAAATTTGAACGAAAACCGACGACTTTTGGAAATCGCGTAAGAGACGAATATCTAGTTGTAACTAATAATCGGGAAGTCGGATGAAATTTCTAATTTGATATTATTGTTTATAATGAAATTTAGAACAACTTTCTAGTTGACATCATAAGCATCCGAGTTGATATAATATGGGTTATAGTTGTAATCGAGAACTAGAACGCGTTTGGATTTCTTTGCTGGTATAGTACTTGTTAGTTGAAATAAGACGTTAGAACGTCGTGCCTTTAAGTAAGTTGAGAAGGAGTTTGTCACGTAAGGAGGTACGTGATGACTGCCTTAAGAGTTCAGTTTCTAAAAAAGTTGAATACAAGAATTTAAAACGAACCTAAAACGTTATACGGCGAACCTATCAAACAATTAGGGTTTTCGCGGCAGTTTTGCGACCCCTACTGGAAACTGTAATATCTTCCAGCTCGTTTATCGGATTTGTGATCCGTAAATTGGAGTGCGAACTAGACTTTCTAAGCTTTCTAATGGTATAGGGCTCACCCCGCGTTTCCAAGTCCTCTGTTCTGGACAGCCTCCAGAGTTACTGGACTGTGCAGTGAAATTTCAGTTTCTTGTTTCCTAAGTTGTTTAATTCACAACTTAGTTTCTTTCAACCGTTTAAGCCGTTTTTAGCTAACGAACATCTCCCTACTGACCTTAGAGTCAAGTATAGAACCTTGAGTGATGAAAACCAGTCGAGATCTTATATCTTATCCTTTCATTAAAGAAGTAATAACGAGAAATTTCATAAGTCGTTCAAAGAACTAAAAAATATAAATCGCCTAAGTTGATTCTTTCCAACTTAGTTTCTTATAATCCTTAAAGTCGTATTAAGACATCGACTACCTTCTCTACTGACTCGAGAGTCAAGTATAAGATCTTCCAAGTTCTAAACGAGATTGGTACAAGTCTCGTTTCCCGTTTAAGTAAAACGAATCTAGTAAGCGTGCAAATGCCTAAAGAATGAAACAACTAAAACTTCTTCGATTCTCTTTCTTCGAGTATCTTTTACGAACCGTTTTTAAGTATATTTTATTTTACGATGAAGGAGGAAGCCAACTCTAGAGAAAGAACGAAGATCCAATCTTGGAAGCTTTTGCGTATAAGTTCTGTATTTACAAGGTGGGCTTTTATCTATATCAAATAAAATGTAGGTTTTTCCACAACTCGAACGTATTATTTATCGCTTTGATAATTGTGTTTTCAAAGTGATAATCTTGGCATAAACTGTTTCAACTATTTTATGTGAGTTCTCTTGTACCTATCTGAGTTAACATTCGTGTTTTCCAGATTTCTGAGTTAACCTTCGGGTTTTCCAGACTTTTAGAGTTAATCTAACTAGGTTAACTAACGATCGGCTCTGAGTTAGCTGCTAAGTGCTTTCCAGAGTTAGTGCACTTTGTAACCTGTGGTGTATGTGATATCCTGTTGAGGGGTACCAGCCACGGTGAATTAGTTTGGGTCAAGATTGAACATAACATACTCTAAAAATGCTTGCGCAAGCTGCTTTATACGAATCAGTCAGAAAATGTTTAGTAGGCACGGGCCTTTTCAACAAAACCCCGATGCGCTACGGTTATAAAATGCCAGATTATTTATACTTATGATTATGATTTCGGCATCGTGCCCACTAAGTACATTTGTACTTAGCCCTGCAATGTTTTCTAAATGTGCAGGTTGAAGCGACGGTGAGCGGCGACGGTTGATGTTGAGTAAAGGATAGGATGCTTAGTTAGAACCCCTTCCGCTGCCAAACTTTGAATTTCTTTGATGTACTTTTGAACAATATTCAGTAGTCTAAGTATGTAACTTTTGAACTTAGTTTCTTTTTATACTTTTGTCGAGTAATCCTTAGGGATTAACTCTTTCTTATTGATATTCAAGTCTTATTCATAGTTTGTCGATGTTTTTCATGTATGTTTAGTCAATTAGCCCCCTTCTTCCCCGCTTCTTTAATCCAACCCCAGTCGCACCCCGGCTTCTGCCGTCCCTCGGGATTTGGGGCTGTGCCTTTCCTAAGTAGCACCACAAAGTGGTAGTAACAGAGCAATCGTTTCTGCTCTGCATATGAGTCTTCATTCAAGTAGTAGCATATAGTATTTGTTCTTACTCTATAAGGAGTCTTCTTCGCGTCGCAAGATAGAGTGTTCGTACTGATTCTATATCGAGTCTTCTTTCGAGTCGTGTAATGGAGTAGTTATTCATATTCTATAGTGAGTCTCTTTTCGAGTCATAAGATAAAGCACCTGTATATACTCTAGATCAGAGTGTTCTTTCAAGTAAAGATAGGAGTTAAGTTATGGCATTAAGATTCAGAATATAGATGACAACTCAACCTCCCGCTACGTCGACTCAACGTGGAAAAAAAAATATATAAGGAAGGAATGTCAGTAGTTTAATTTCTTTTCAATAAGGAATTTCGAATAATTATTTCCCAAGTATAAGAATTTATACTTGCTTGTTTATGTGATTATGTGATAGCACCAGTGCTATGTTATGTGAAATTATCTGTGAAATAATTTCTTTTGTTTGAAAATATTTTTGATGCACAAGAATTTAGAAGGATTTTAGGGATTTTTCCCGGATTATAGAGAACGTAGACTTGAAAACCTAAGGTTTTTCCGGCTCTTCAAGAACTTAGACTTTTTAAGAAATATTAATTTCAAATGATTTTGAAAGGAGATTCACAACACGGGAAGGACTTCTTTTGACAAATGTCACGTGCGTAAAGTGACATGAATAAAGACTCTACAAGAGTCGATCTTTGTTATAACTTCGATATGAATTTCCTTCAAAGAAATGAAATGAATAAATAAAAAGGTAAATCGTGTTAGTAATCGAAAGGAAAAAGTAGATGTTAGAGAAGCAACGGCTTCAAAGTAAGAAAGATGCAAATGAGACAGAAGTTCCATGTGATTGAGGGACTGTTATGTGGACCTGATCAACCCACATAATAAGGAACTCAGTAATATGGGTCTTATGCCCCGTGAGCAAACCCTATTTTAGTATGGTATAAGTGTTTTAAAAGAAATTAATAATGCTTACGTATAAGTAACATGAAACGTCGTCGTTCCAATTCGTTCCGTTCCTTTTAACGGAGTTCGCATTGTTAAGTTTTGGGAAGCAGTATGTTTTATTATTAAGAAACAAGCACGAAGCTTGATTAGAATTCTTTCTACGAATGTTTAAATCAGACAACGTTTAGAACTTATGTTCTAAAGCCTTTCCCTAGATAAAAGTCTATTTTTCTGATGGAATTTAATCTTATACTTCATTCTCGAACGAAGAATACAACTAGTACGAGTATTAACTTTCTTTAGGGAATAAATGTTACTCTTGAATAAGTAACATGAACAAAGTGAACACGTATTGTCATAATAAGTGAAATTGTTAAGGAAATTTTCTTCAAGAATGGAAATAATGAAGATTTATAAATAAATAAAAGTTATAAGAAAATAAATGGTTAATAAGATAGGGAATGGGAATAAAATCTCGAAATTTTATTTCTATATATTGTGCGTACGAATGCAATTTTCTGTGAAAATTTCTAAAATGTCTAAGATAAGATGGTTTAACTAAGTACGGCGTTATTACAATTGAATAAGGAATATTCATTTTGTAATTTAAGATTTTTCGTAAGATAAGATATTATCCTACATGTTACTGATCCGTGTTTCTTAAAAAAGGATGTCATCCAGTAGTGATTTGACTCAGGGGAGTCAATCTCCACCGCAGCGGACTTGGGAAGGTCAGCTAGTAGATAGGTTTTGGGATTATAGGGCAAAACCGGGACACGACGTAGGGCAGAGGATCAGTTATTTCTCGACGGTTTACTACTTCGCCCGGCGTTGGGTTACAGAGGCTCAAGTTATCATGGGTTTGGTTAGATGTCTACCAGAGGAATGGCGTGGTTCGGCAAACGACACGGCATGGTACCATCTTGGAGTTTTTGGTGACGACGTAGAGCCGACAGGGAACTATTATGAATTTGCTTTAGAGGTACACAGTCGCTTCTACCTGAGCAGACACATGACAGCATATCCAGTTTAGGAGCATCCCCCCCTACACTCACTACCCAGCAGATTCAGAGTCAGATCACGAGGGGATAGATTCAGAGTTTGTCGCACAATTGGAGATTCCTTCGGTGATGATACCTAGCATGGGCACAGAGGAGTTAGTTGCAGGGACAGTTGACGGTTTAGGGTTACCTGCTCCTATCCTACAAAGGCCTTCCGTAAGAGCTCAGGGACCATCTGAGTCAGGACTGGAGTACTTAGACACAGACGCAGAGCTTGCCGCCCTGTTACAGTTTCCATCTTCTTACAGACCCCTTGACGAGATTTGCGCGGAATTGGCTAGAGTTAGGACAGAGTTTGAGGCAGGACCGTCCAGGGTTCGCTCCAGGGAGGAGTACGAGCCTAGTGCACTTTCCGACCCTCCCCTGCTACCTCCGAAGAAGCGGGCGTCAGTGACCTGCTGGGACTACTTAGTATCGAATAGCGAGACGACAACTTTGGATGTGCCTGCATCACCATCACTTACCCTTGCAGACGGCACTACATTGAGGGTCGACGAGGCACTCTAGTTTACCTTCGGTTCAGAGTCAGATGATGAGGACCCGGATGAGGAGCCGGAGGAGGATACCGACGAGGATACCGATGAGGACCCGGACGAGGATCCTGAGGAGGATCAGGCCGCAGAGGGTGGTGCAGATTAGACCGCAGTTAGACGAACGGAGCATCAGGGATGCGCAGTAGTATAGTAGCCCTCTGTTATGTACATAGTCGGATCAGTAACTAGATAGTTTTTGTAGTACTCTAACGGATACGAAATTTTTATGGATCGTCTCCCTTCTAGTACTTCCAATAGTACAGTAATGCAATGTGTTAGTGCATTCTGTACACATAGGCAGTTAGTCTAGTTTAGACTCGTTGTAGTTTTGTATAAGTCCTTGTTAAAGGCAAAACTAACATAATCTTTTGATGTATATATATAATATACATGACCCAAAAAAAAAAGAGGGGTTTTTAATCACAAGAAAGTCCTTTATGAATCTTATAACTAAACCAGATTATCAAATGAACTCGTGTAACGAGTGCTTTTAATTTAACCTTGGAGGTTAAAAGTTGAAAGAATTAGAATCAAAGCTAATTAGATATTTCTGTATACGTGAAGTTGTTAAGTTGAAAAAAAAAAATTTAAGAGAAAGAAGATTTAAAAGCAAATACTAACAAGGAAAATTCTTGTATTCTATAGTTTAGAAATGTCGTAGAAAGTCGTTAACAACCCAAGAGAACCTGATAGTCATAGAAAGTCTGACCAAGGTCAGGAGCAACGCATAAGGGAAGGAAGGCAGAAATATCTAGGAACTTTTTCACATTCCCAACCTTCTCAACATCATAGTATGACGAACTTATTCTTCGAAAGACAACCACCATCTTTCAATGGGTCTGGTAACCCAATGGAGGCCGAACGATGGATACACGCTATAGACAAAATCTTTGAGATAATTAGACCTAGCGATGAGGAGCGCCTAGCATATGCCGAATATCAGCTAACCGGACCAGCTAAATATTGGTGGGAGAATAGGCAAAGAGTTATGACTGAAGAGCAAGCGGCTCCAACTACTTGGAATGATTTTAAGAAGGCATAAAATGATTTTAAGAAGGCTTGAGGAGGAAATAGCCAGGAAGCTTCAGGGAGAACTTAAATACGAACTGGGAATAACAGTGGCCAGAAAGGAGGGATTGAGTTATGAAGAACTACTAGGTCAAGTTTGTGAGATAGAGGCATTAGTGCCTAATAAAGGAAAAATGGTAAAGTCCACACCAATACCAAACGAGACAGCAACCCAAGACCCTCCCAACAATAAGGTTAATCATAAGGGAAAAAGAAAATGGGAAGGGAATAGCAGTGAGTGTTACCAGAGCCGCAATAACCAAGGGAAAAAGAATAGGATTCGGCAGAATTATCAGTAGCCAGGAAAAGGAAGTAAGGATGGAAAGAAAGTAGGGCAACAAAGGAATAGAAATCGGGGAAGAGAGCAACTAGAAAGGGTTCACATTCCAATTTGCTCCAAATGCAATAAGACGCACCCTGGAATATGTCAGGCAGGCACTAACATCTGTTTCAACTGTGGATATGAAGGACATATGAAGAAAAATTGCCCAAACCCACCAATGGCAAATAATGTATACCAACCCAAACACCTCCAAATTCTGAGAAATACCCAAGAAGGGATCTTTTCTCCAGCTTGCCCTAGGTGTGGCAAGATACATCCTGGTATATGTTTAGCAAAGTCTGATGTGTGTTTCAATTGTATGAGCGAGGGACACGTTAAGAGGTATTGCCCAGAACGGAAGCAGGCAACAAAACAGAAACAGGAAGTTTCTGTATGTTCAGAATGTGGTAAGAGGCATGAGGGTGTGTGCCAAGCAAACATGAATAGATGTTTCTTATGTGGGATGCTGGAGCATATAAGTGAGGATTGCCCAATACGGTTTCAAATGATAATACCATATCAGTACGACCAGCCTCAATCATTGATTACAGCTCAAATCCAGTCTCAGGCACAACCGTTACAACCACAACAAAATATAGGAGCTTACATGATAGGGCAAGGAAAGCAGCGTGAAGGAAACGGGGAAGCTGCCGGGTATTGGACGAACCTTATAATTAATTTGCCATGGCTAAACCCATTTTAGGGCGTTATAATTATTTCCTTAGTAACTTTAGGGATAGAACTAGGACGCGCTAGCTACGAACTAGGGAGAACTACACTTTAGGAAGAACGATAACCTCAGAGATATTATTTCCTTAGTTTCGTCGAACATGGAATTTAGATCTAGGGTCTTCTAAAAGTGATAACAAACAATCGAACAGTGATATGATGTTCAACATATTGTTTATATATATAATTTTTAGGAATAAACTAGTTGTTTGAGAATTACATCATGATTCTCTACAACGAGAGAAAAATCTCTTCTCAACCCCGATTAGAGAACCAACAGAACTCTATGGAATTTTGATGGACATAAGGATACTGATAATATTCGCCCTACAAGTCAAGAAGTCAATGAAAATGAAATTTACGATCGTTTATCTCGTGAACCTAGTTGGAGATCCTAGAGCCAACAAGACTTTTGAACGTGGGAATTAGGAACGAATATGAAAATATCATTCCAGAAGTATTGATGGGACTACCATCGAATTATCATGTAGGTTCTACGATCAACTTAGAACTGTTAGCAACGCCCAAATCAAAAACTTATTTAAAATGATACCAGGAGAATTATAAGAATTCTAGAACCATCTGCTAATGTTGTTAGGTAATGATTTCATTAGGCAGACGTTTTCCCCATGGAAAACACCGTGATGTTTAACGCTAGGATATACGAGTCTTCAAGAACGTTCATTGGATATCAAGTTAAATAAGATAAGAAAACAATAGTTTATGCTTCACGACACTTTAACCTCAGGAATTTAAGTAACCAACCTATGACTTAGGGCTTGCAACCGTAGAACATGTACTGAAATATGGTGTAAGAGATTAGATCTTCACAGATCACAATAGATCGGAGTGCATTATCGAGCAAAGGAATTAGCGTAAGATAAAGGAGATGGCTCAAATTAGTAGAATAGTATGCTTGTGAAATGAATTACCACCTAGGTAAAAGCAGCGAAAGGATAGACACACTGAGTCGTAAGACCCCACCTAAGTTTAGGTATCTTTGCTTAGGAAAAGAAACGTTTATATAAGGATTTGGGATAATAGGTGTAGTAATGCACGATACCCCAACATCAATTATAGAAGCAAATAGCGATACAGGTAGCTATACCAAATTACGAGAAGGATTCTAAGTACCTAGAAAAAGGATGAGTAAATGAATTAGTTTCGACTAAGGATAAGATTGGACAAACCATGCAATGACTCTAAAACAAAGAGTTTTGATAGGAATTCAGAGTGGACTTAATATCTCCAATGACAACAATTAAGGATTTAAGAAAGGTTTTCCAGTGGAATAGAGCGAAACAAGACTTTGTCTTGTTGATAGAATATCTTTAGCTTATAAGTAAGTGGAAGTTCTCACTGACGACCATGTGAGCTGTTACAACCATTAAGTGTTCCAAAATGGAAATAAAAGGATATAGTATTAAATTGTTTAAGACTCGCTCAAAGTTAACAGTAGGAATACTGCCTTGGGATAGTTTTCTATAGGCCGTTAATCAATTTACTACCTACCAAATCTAAAATTTTCCATAGATCAAAGAAGTTATCAGGACTATACATCCGTAAGATAATACGTCTGTACGAAATACCAACTTCAATCTTAGCACCTTTTTCCCGTCTCCAGTTTGATTAAATAATCTGAGAAAACGATTCAGATACTCGCTGATATGCTAAGATCGATAATATTAGCTCAAAGAGTGACATGGAAGAATAACTTCCATCAATCGAATTGTTATAATAATAGTAATAAGTTACGATAGGTAAAACGCCTTACGAGGCTTTAAATTTCTTTTTAATAGCTACCTTATTGTTATAAGGTGGGTAAAGGAACAAACTCAGGGTCAGAAACGGTCAGTGAAATAATCGAAATCATACGATAGATCCGAATCGGAATAAAAGAATTTAAAGAAGACAAATGTCTTATGTGTATACTTCAATTTGACCCTTAATAATATAAAGGAGGATATATATATAAAAAAAAAAAAACTTAAAGAGAAACAACAATTTTGTGTCAAGTTTTAAAACTTCGACAAAATTTTTCATAATTAGCAAATAACTTGGAAAGAATAGTTTCCAATACAAATAGTTATGGCTTTATCGCCAAATTTACAAATGCTTATCTTACGTATATCTCATTTTGAGAGAGTATTATAAATCGTTTTATGCACAAAGTGTTGTCAGTAAGACGTCGGTCTTAAAACCGACCTAAATTATGGAAAAAGAACAAAAATGATCTTGAAACGAAAAGCATAAGAATTTAGAAACGAGTCAATGTGTTATTGAGTAGATAAGAAGATCTTTACGACCAAGAAAAGCCACATGAGAGTTTAACGAAGAATTGAGAAAGGAATACCCCTATCAGTTAAGAGGATAAGCAAATTTCGGGACGAAATTTTTCGTAAGGGGGGTAGGATGTAATGCCCCGTAAATTCCTTACGTTCTAAAAATATTTAAAGTTAAATAAATAAATGGCTTTGCACGCCTAAGTTTACAATTTATGAATTCTAAGACTAACGGTCGAATCCGTTATTAAAAATAAATTACAGTAGTCTACTAGACGGATACCGTATTTAGGGTTAAAGCGTACGAAAAGTTTTTAAGTTTATAAACTAAGAACGGAAAACCGTCTAATTTCTACGTTTACAAAATCGCAATACGAACACGCCGAGAAAGTTTGTTTTTACGTTTTTCCGGACGAAACTCGGACTTGTCGTCCCGAGTTTTTGTCAAAATAAATTTTATAAATTTATTTTTTAATTAAGTTCATACGTTAGAATTTTTTTTAAGTCAAATCGAATCGCGACGATTTTTGTACCGAACAACGTTTTCATCGTTCGTTTTCCCGTAACGTCGGATCGCGCCGGAAAAACCCGTAACCCTTTAATTCTTTCTCCATACAGCCGACACCTTACATCCTTAGTGGCAACATGCATGTTTTGACTTGTTTAAATGTTGACACCTAAAATATACTTTACACCATTTCAACATTTTTCATCATTTCAAACCTTTAGACAAAACCAATTTGTTCTCTCCATCTCTCACTCTCTCTCGGCAGCACCACCTCATTTCTCTTCAACTTCATCTTCTTCATCATCCATTCACCATAGAAGAACACCTCCAAGAACAAGAAGAGTTCATACAAGTCACAATTCATCCAACAAAACTATATACATCCTTTATTAATTCTTTAGGTAATGATATCCTCCACAACTCCATCCATTTAGATTTCTTTTCTTTTCTTTTTCCTTCTTGTTCGAATTTTTAAGGTTTTGATTTAGATGTTTTGATCTTAGAATAATGAAATTAGATATGTTAGATATGATAATTGGAGATTAAAATGGAACAAAAATAAGAAACCTAACATCTATGTTAATGCAGAATTTTTTGGGAAAATGGTAGAATTTCTAATTTTCTTCTTTTGATCATGGATTCATGTTTAGTAGATGCTTAATTAGTATTTGGAATGAAAAGGGATTGAAAGCCCTATGTTATTATGAAATTTAATTAGGGTTTGAAGTATAAATTAGGGGTTTTTGCATGTTAATTGATAATAGAATTGCAATTGATTAATTAGTAATATAAGAGTATGTTTAGTAAATAAATGTTGTTAATTTGAGAAGAAAATCATCCCCTTAAAGTATGTATGAAATCAGAAAATTTATAAGATAATTAGGAGTTTATACATGTTTAATATAAATGATGAATGGTTAGTTGAATATTATTGCAAATTATATTAGTTGATTATAGAAGTTAATTGGAAATTTTCTAAAAATGTTTAATGGAATGTAAGAGACAAAAATCAAAATATAAACTGAGTTATAATGATGTTAAGATATGTTTGCATGCATGAAAACGGTTCACATTAGACATAGTTTAACGTCGTAAAATTTGAACGAAAACCGACGACTTTTGGAAATCGCGTAAGAGACGAATATCTAGTTGTAACTAATAATCGGGAAGTCGGATGAAATTTCTAATTTGATATTATTGTTTATAATGAAATTTAGAACAACTTTCTAGTTGACATCATAAGCATCCGAGTTGATATAATATGGGTTATAGTTGTAATATGGGTTTATAATGAAATTTAGAACAACTTTCTTTAACTAATAATACGCGTTTGGATTTCTTTGCTGGTATAGTACTTGTTAGTTGAAATAAGACGTTAGAACGTCGTGCCTTTGAGTAAGTTGAGAAGGAGTTTGTCACGTACGGAGGTACGTGATGACTGCCTTAAAAGTTCAGTTTCTAAAAAAGTTGAATACAAGAATTTAAAACGAACCTAAAACGTTATACGGCGAACCTATCAAACAATTAGGGTTTTCGCGGCAGTTTTGCGACCCCTACTGGAAACTGTAATATCTTCCAGCTCGTTTATCGGATTTGTGATCCGTAAATTGGAGTACGAACTAGACTTCCTAAGCTTTCTAATGGTATAGGGCTCACCCCCCCGTTTCCAAGTCCTCTGTTCTGGACAGCCTCCAGAGTTACTGGACTGTGCAGTGAAATTTCAGTTTCTTGTTTCCTAAGTTGTTTAATTCACAACTTAGTCTCTTTCAAACGTTTAAGCCGTTTTTAGCTAACGAACATATCCCTACTGACCTTAGAGTCAAGTATACAACCTTGAGTGATGAAAACCAGTCGAGATCTTATATCTTATCCTTTCATTAAAGAAGTAATAACGAGAAATTTCATAAGTCGTTCAAAGAACTAAAAAATATAAATCGCCTAAGTTGATTCTTTCCAACTTAGTTTCTTATAATCCTTAAAGTCGTATTAAGATATCGACTACCTTCTCTACTGACTCGAGAGTCAAGTATAAGATCTTCCAAGTTCTAAACGAGATTGGTACAAGTCTCGTTTCCCGTTTAAGTAAAGCGAATCTAGTAAGCGTGCAAATGCCTAAAGAATGAAACAACTAAAACTCCTTCGATTCTCTTTCTTCGAGTATCTTTTACGAACCGTTTTTAAGTATATTTTATTTTACGATGAAGGAGGAAGCCAACTGTACAGAAAGAACGAAGATCCAATCTTGGAAGCTTTTGCGTATAAGTTCTGTATTTACAAGGTGGGCTTTTATCTATATCAAATAAAATGTGGGTTTTTCCACAACTCGAACGTATTATTTATCGCTTTGATAATTGTGTTTTCAAAGTGATAATCTTGGCATAAACTGTTTCAACTATTTTATGTGAGTTCTCTTGTACCTATCTGAGTTAACATTCGTGTTTTCCAGATTTCTGAGTTAACCTTCGGGTTTTCCAGACTTTTAGAGTTAATCTAACTAGGTTAACTAACGATCGGCTCTGAGTTAGCTGTTAAGTGCTTTCCAGAGTTAGTGCACTTTGTAACCTGTGGTGTATGTGATATCCTGTTGAGGGGTACCAGCCACGGTGAATTAGTTTGGGTCAAGATTGAACATAACATACTCTAAAAATGCTTGCGCAAGCTGCTTTATACAAATCAGTCAGAAAATGTTTAGTAGGCACGGGCCTTTTCAACAAAACCCCGATGCGCTACGGTTATAAAATGCCAGATTATTTATACTTATGATTATGATTTCGGCATCGTGCCCACTAAGTACATTTGTACTTAGCCCTGCAATGTTTTCTAAATGTGCAGGTTGAAGCGACGGTGAGCGGCGACGGTTGATGTTGAGTAAAGGATAGGATGCTTAGTTAGAACCCCTTCCGCTGCCAAACTTTGATTTCTTTGATGTACTTTTGAACAATATTCAGTAGTCTAAGTATGTAACTTTTGAACTTAGTTTCTTTTTATACTTTTGTCGAGTAATCCTTAGGGATTAACTCTTTCTTATTGATATTCAAGTCTTATTCATAGTTTGTCGATGTTTTTCATGTATGTTTAGTCAATTAGCCCCCTTCTTCCCCGCTTCTTTAATCTAACCCCAGTCGCACCCCGGCTTCTGCCGTCTCTCGGGATTTGGGGCTATGACATCTATGATCACCAATTGTCTGTTGCCTTTATATCCTCATAATTAGTGATTTGTGATCACTGTTTCTAAAATTTACAGATACTGCATTTGATTCCCTATTGGGCCCTTAATTTGTGAATTCATTCATACCATTTACTTGATGATTTGATGTCATTAATTGTGATCTATGATCACCAATTGTTAGTTGCCTTTATATCCCTATAATCAGTGATCAATGATCACTGATTTTAAAGTTTACAGATGCTGCATTTGATCCCCTATTAGGCCCTTAATTTGTGAATTCATTCATGCCATTTACTTGATGATTTGATGCCATTACTTGTCATCTATGATCACCAATTATCTGCTGCCTTTATGTCCCTGCAAATGATGTTCTAGTCTGCATGAACAGAT
This sequence comes from Schizonepeta tenuifolia, assembly GCA_029490685.1. Taxonomy (NCBI): domain Eukaryota; kingdom Viridiplantae; phylum Streptophyta; class Magnoliopsida; order Lamiales; family Lamiaceae; genus Schizonepeta; species Schizonepeta tenuifolia. The sequence goes on from CM055955.1 coordinate 131,337,843, forward strand.
GCATTTCTTGGTTAAGAATTTGATACTATGCTTGATTTGTGAGGTATTGTGCATGTGCAAGCTAGATGATGCCACCACTAGGTGATTGTTTCCATGGTTTAGGAGGTTGAATTGAGATTATTGCATAAGTCAATGATGCAAAATAGTATTGCTGAGACAAAAGATACAATTTACATTCCAAACAACTCAAAAGCTGTCCATACATGGTTTGTTCTTATAAACTATGACCTGCAAAATACTACTACCTCCTACTAATCCTCTAAAATAACTTGTTCCAGTCCCTCAACTAGCAAATCCAGATTATAGAATCTGTCTTCAATTGTTCCATGTTGGATTAGAAACTCCAAGTTGTCCCTAACTAGTTGTTCATCTACTTCAAGACGTTCTGGTAGCTCACCCATCCTTTCAAGCCTTTCCTTTTCCATATGTGGGATCTTATAATTATTGTCCCCTTTCACTTGATTAGGGAAGCCTTCATTACTGGTTTTGTGATTGATGACATTGGATGAATTTCCATGGTTCCTTTGATTTTGTTCTTTGAATTTCTTTAAGCTGCCTCCTCTGTGATGAAAGGAAAGATGTCAAATTTTCCATCAAATATTACATTGCCCTCTTTGTTTATAATTGGCCTTGAAATTGCACAATTGAACTTGATTTTTGGGATATATCTCTTGGATTTGCATGCTCTATATGGGTGAATCTCCCCTGGAACTAGGTAGTACCTATCCTTAGTTTTGGTAAGATAAAACCACTTTTTATCAACATGTATCGTATTATACGTGTTCTGATATTGCAGTTTACCATTCTCAACCTTGGAATCAAGTTGTTTAAGGCACCAGTTGAGTATAGACAACTTGTTTTGGGGGGGGGGGGGGGGGGGTAAGAAATGGTTTGATAGAATTGGTATGTGTCTTTAACTTCTTTTCTTTCACCCACTTGTGAATCAAGCTTTTACTAACACCAAGGTTTCCTGCCATTACTCTCAATGATGACCTCTATAGGACTGAGAGAGCTTTCACTTTTTTCTGCATCAATGCTCCATCAATCTGCATGTTTTGACCCCTTCTTCATGTATTTAACATGGACATGTACTCCTTGAGCTTGCTGAGTTGATGCAGTCTTCCAAATGCGGTAAATGGTCTTCAAGTCAACCCGAAACAGCTCAGCCGCCTTTTTTTTTGCTCCCTAAATGAGCTTTTGATTGTTGCTGTGTTGAATCAACCATTGTGCAATGGTATTTTGTTCGTTATTACTTAGCTTTGGTTTTGCTCGTAGATCAACCATCTTGGCATATTTCTATAGTTGTTGGTAGTTTGTTGTAATGAATTGAATGAGATTTTAAGGCTGTATTTATTGCAGATTCTAGGGGTTTGTTGTGTTTAAATCCCCCCCCCCCCCCCCCCCCCCCATCAGCAGATTTTGGCTCCAATACCTTAATGAAAAATTTGGTTTCCCTCCTTTATTACAGCTGTACTTACTTTTCTAGTTTTTTATTACAGCTTTCTCTTACAGATTTTTGTTGCCATGGCTTACTGTTTCTATTGCATTAAACCAAACGAAAATAAATTCAGGGAAATACAATAACTTAAGCATAATTAATTAAAATGAAAAAAATCAAATGAAAAAGTGCAATGAAAGCAGAAAAATGACTGTTACGAAATGCAATAGAAAAGCAACGAGAAGAATGACAGTTAAATGAAATGAATCACACGATAATTGCAATGAAAGCAGAAAAATGAAAGAAAAAAAATAAAAAGAATCTTACTCACACAATTTAAACAATAAAAATGGCAAAAAGGATTAGCAAAAGTAAACAAAAGATTAACACTACCCCTACATTCTAACTTTTACCACACTCAAAATAACTTTTCAGCTTTCTTATTTTCCGTGTCGAACTCCAAATGGGGATTTGTTTTGTGGACGGAGGGAGTAAATAAAGGCGGTATCGCGAAACCATTTTCTTAAAGTTAATCAGATACTAAAGATTTTCACTTTCAAAATAAATATTTATAACTACAAGTAAATTACGGCTAATAATTCTTAATAATCTTAATGAAGTTTGTTGATCAAAATAGTAAATGAAGACGAGAGAATCGTCAAATAATTTTCTTGAATTCAAATAAAAATTAAAAATTTTACTTTCAAAATAAAATTTTATAACTACCGAACAAATTGTAACTAATAATTTTAATAAATGATGAATTTATTAATGGAGTATGTGGATTAAATGAACTAAAAAATATAAAAAAATAGTAAACAAAGGCACAATAAGTGAGAAACAATTTTCTTGAATTTAAATAGAAATTAAAAAAAAAAAAATTTCAAAATAAATATTTATAAATACCAAACAAATTATGTCTAAATAATCTTAATAAATACTAAACTTTTATCGATTTTCTACATATTACACGTTAGTTAAGAATTTAAAGGCATGTGAATTTAATTTCTTTAAAAAATGGACTTAAGACCCTTTCCCACAATAGAAACTCAACGCATTGCCGATTAGAGGAAATAATTGACTTTAATCTATTGAATTAAAAGGAATAATTAATAGTATTAGTTAATCTATTGAATTGAAAGGAATATTACTAGGCCCTTTGAATTTTTAAATACTTGTCGCCAATCATAAAAAAATACGTAATGATTTTACTTGCGCTATTACTATTACTATTACTATTACTATTTCTATTACTATATTACTAAAAAGAAAACGATTCTTGCTTTGAAAAAATTCTACGTGGCACTCCTTATATTCTTTCATTCATAGTTATCTAAATTCTCAAATTTTTAAATTTTTAAATGTAAAATAATAGATTTTTAATATCTATACTAAAATCTTGTGTCCCACATCGGTTTCTCAATGAAACTTCACCTATTGAAAAGCCTATAAATGCCAAGAATCAATGTGTATTTTCTCATCTTTTGCTCCACCAGTTTTATTTGGCCAATTTATTTATTAATTGGCCGAATAAATAACTATATTTTATAATTTAATTTAATTTAATTTGGTCAATTTATTAATTGACCGAATAGATAATTATTTTTTATAGGAGTTTTATTTGCCCAATTTATTTATTAATCGGCCGAATAAATAACTGCTATATTTTTATAGTTTAATTTAATTTAATTTGGTTAATTTATTAGTTGGTCAAATAGATAATTGTTTTTATTAGGGAAACAATTTATTAGTTGACAGAATAAATGGTTCCAAAATAGTTTGGATAATTTATTGGTTGACCGAATTAAATTTGAAAATAGTCTAATATTTTTTTATTTAATTTGATAAAAAATAAATAATTTTTAATTTGTCAATTAATTAGTTAGACGGGCCAATTCCCAACTGACGGGTACCTCAACTCGGGATCCCACGTGACACATTTTCATTCTTTTATTCTTATTAATTTTTAAATTTTCATTTTATTCATTTTTTTCACGTATTTTCTAAAATCTAGAATCATCATAAATTGTGCATTTATAAATGAAAATCGTGGTCGACGGGTCAATTCTGACTCGGAACCGTGGCAATAGACGAGCCAATTCCCAACCGACACTCGAAAAATTTTTTATTTTATGTTTTCTTCCCATGTATTTTCTAAAATTTATAATCGTCATCCATAAAATAATTTTTACGTTATTTGTAGTTGGATTTCCATCTTTGCATAATTTATAATTTTAATTAACGAATATTACTATACGATTAAGAACGATAACGAATAGTACAATCATTATTTTTATTAAATTTTTGGATTTATATAAATTCTAAATAAATTTTATAAATTACGCACTTATAAATCAGAGTCGTGGTCAACGGGTCAGTTCCGACGCAGAACTGTGGCGGTAGACTAATATACGATTTTTTTTCAGAAATGAACACAAATGACTAATTTTTTAATCGGAGTTTAAACAAGTACGATTATATAAATATCAAACAAGTTTGAATAATTCTAAACACATCATCTCAAATTGTTTGATTAATCGTCTCCGTTGGAAAACGTAGAATATGTAGAAAATTGACTGAAAAATTACTAACGATTTATTAACGAGTCAATTCCGACCAATAATCGTGCGCGTAGATGGGTCAATTCAGTACTTGCGGGATAACTTTTTTTTTAATATATTATATAATTTTGAACTCATAAAATTAATAATATTTATGGTCAACTTTTATCTTATATCATTGACTAAATAATTTTATGAATCACAATCATTCCACATAAAAGTTTTGTAAAAAGGAAAAACTACTAAGTACATAGTGAAACAATTCTTGAAGTTCTATTCTCAGTTAAAAAAGTTATTCTCGAAGCTGGTAAAAAAGAAAACAAATGTCATCATTTATTTTTCTATGAATATATTTGGAAGATGATTATTTATATAATATTATAATTTATAATTAAATTTTTATTTTAAAATATTGTGTGAATATTTTTGGAATATAGTTATTTATATAATTAAATATTAATTTCAGGTAAAAAGAATACAAATGTTATCATTAATTTTTTTGTAAATATATTTGGAAGATGATTATTTATATAATTTAAAATCAGTATTGTAGTTAATAAACCCGTCGGGGTAGACGGGATGATTTTGAAGCGGTGGTTTAATTTTTTTTTTTTCTTAATCTTGTGTTGAATTCATATTGTGAGGTATTTAGGGTCACTTTCATCTTATAGACAATCTTAATATCTATAGTATTATTCGCTATCTATATATCTCTTCTCTCTCTCTCACTAGCTACCCGCTCATTCCCTTGTCTCTTTTTCTTCATAAAAAGCTAAAAAATTCAGTTTAAGAATCGCTTTCCTTTAAGAGAGAAATATATTTTTGCCCACATCGGTTTTGTAGAAGAACAGAGTTTTAACAATTATCAAAAGTAATGAGAATATATTAGTTATAATTTTTAACAAACATAACTATATGGGTTTGAGACGTAAATATGTGGTAAAATTACTTTTTAATTGAATTTGAGATGTGTTCAAGGGATATAAATTCTAAGCGAGTTTAGTAGATTGCATAATCGAATTATTTAACGCTAAAATAATTATTAAATAATATTTTTTTTAATCTATCACATATTAGTACTATTTAATAATTTTATTAATTTTTATAATTTCCCGTCGATTTTCGACGGGTTATATGCTAGTTCTCTTTGTTTGGTGTCCATCCATCCGGCACCAAATCTTTTTATGTCTCGCTATAACTAAAATTTACAATAATTATATTTGGACACACATAAAAAAAAAGTTAATTTTAAAAATAATAATAATTATATTTCTCTTTAATTTAGATTCCTCAATTTAGATATATTTCATTCTTTTCAAAATATTAATTATTCTTTTAGTTAGTATCGGTGGCTATAGTGTATCCAAATACTAAAATTTATTAAACTTATCAATCAATTATTAACTAAAAAAAGACTTACTTCATTCATGATAAGTGTGGTCGAGATGGAGTAACACAAGTTTTAAGAAATCGAAAGTGGGTGGTAGAAATATTGTGAGTGAAGAATGAGTCACTACTCTTTTATCTCTAAAAGTAGAATAAAAATAATGAGAAAAAATGTAATTAAAAGGGTAACATTTTAGGTGGGGTCATTTCCATTTATGGAAGGACTACACTTATCGTGAATTGCCCAAAAAGGAAATCGGACCACACCTATCATGAATGGAGCAAGTAATTGTATATCCTAATTTGTATAATCAACCTTATTTAATCTTTGAAAATTATACTAATACTCATTAAATCGAAAACAATGTAACAGAAGAAAAACTCAAATAATATTGAAATTGGATATAGGCGTAATAAGAAATTGTATTGTACTCCCTTCGTCCACGATAAGTGTGGTCCGGAGGGAGTGACACAAGTTTTAAGAATGAAGGAGAGTGAGTGATGGTGTGGAAGGTATATGTGTTAAATTTAGAGGAATGAAGGAGAGAGAGTGGGAATGAGAAAAGTAGATGTAATTTTAGTGATTTTTTGGTAAATAAAGAGATGTTGAAGGGATAAAAGGGTAATATATTAAAGGCCAAATTACATATAAATTACTGACTTTATACCGAATTCGTGTTTTAAGAATGACTTTTTAAAATTAGTCCTAAATTACAGGACTTTTGAATTTGTCGCAATTAAGTTCCTCCGGCCCATTTCCCCTAATTTTGTGCTGAGGTGGAAGCCGGGAAGCTTATATGGCAAATCGATAGAAAAAATAAAACGGCATAGTTTAAATTTGACACAAAATGACGTCGTTTTGCATTTAAAAATTAAAAATAAAATTACACCTCATCTATCTTCTTTCCCTTTCTTTCCCCCTCTCTCTCTAATCTCTCTCTCACCACCGCTGCTGCACAATCTCCGATTCACCACCCACCGATAATAGCACAATGCTTCCTCTTCCCTTCCTTCTCCGCTGGAATTTACCGCCTGCATATCCTCCGTCGTTGCAACAGCGGCGTCACAACCTCCTCTAATCCTCACTCTCCTTGTAACTAGAACAGTAGCAACAGCAGCGATGGAGGTTGCTACCGTAGCCTGACTACCAGCAGTGCCGCCTTCAGCCTTGCGCTACCATCGTGCCGCCGTCCACCATCTATTGTAAATCTCTCTCTCTCTCTCTCTCTCTCTCTCTCTAAACCCCCTTTCATATCTCTCTATTCTATTTCTGATTTTCCGCCTAACCCGTCGTTTTCCACCGACGGCACCACCTTTGTCCACCTTCACAACCGACTGACCTACACCTTAATTTCATTCACGACTCCACCACCACCACCAACCCTCCCCGCCGTGCCTCCGCCCCTTAATTTTCCAGCATGAACTTCTTATCATCTTTCAAACATATCCAGTGTTATATTTGTATAATTTGTATATGGAAATGGAATTACAGAATAATTGAAATAATTATTTGATAACAAATAAAAATTAAGACGAAGTTGAGCTCGCCGGAGTGAAGGAGGTAGGAGGCGTGGGATGAGTTTCCGGTGGAGAGGTCAGATTTGGTGGCAAGGGGCATGCCGAGGCCCCACGAGAAGTGGCGGGTGGCGTTGGTGGCGTCACTGTACCAGAACTCAAAGTGGTAGAAGCGGTGGACAGGGAAGTGAAGTGGTCGGACATGGGTTTGTTACTGGCTGAGATCTTGTGAGAGAGAAAGGGGAAGAGGATGATAGTGCAGCAGCCGTGGTGAGAGAGAGATTAGAGAGAGAAAGAATGGGGAAGAAGATAATGATGTGTAATTTAATTTTTATTTAATTTTAATTTTTTAATGTAAAACGATGTCGTTTTATGAACACATCAGTATTAATTATAATAGATCAGCAATTAATGTCAGCAAAAAAATTAGGTGAAATCCGCCGGAGGCATTTAATTGAGATACAATTAAAAGTCCCGTAATTTAGGACTAATTTTAAAAAGTCATTCTTAAAACACGAATTCGGTATAAAGTCAATAATTTCTATGCAATTTTGCCTATATTAAATGATGTCATTTTCATTTATAATTGGACCACACTTATCGTGGAAAAAAAAGAAAAAGAAATTGGACCACACTTATCGTGGATAGAGGGATTAAATTTTATATCACAATTATGTCAAATTTCCATCTTTAATTATCCTTTGACATAAAATCAAAAGATTACTTTTTCAGTAATTTTCCATGTAACTATTAGAGATATTGGAAGTCATTTTAACGACTATCGTTGTATACATATTTTGGTAAATAACGACACTTAATTGGGGAGGGGATGTAGTACACTTTTTCCTCGTTTACGTAAACGGTAAATTCGATGTAGCGCGCGTTAATCGCCACGGATAAATAATAAGTTCAGTAAATTAATTTGATAAAATAAACTCCCTTTAAAACAGAATTGATAAAAGAAATTGAAAGACGCGTAGAATTTGGGAGGACAAGAGACTCTTGGTTAATCCTCTTTCCCTTAAAAAACCGGAATTAAACCAGTCATCGAAGAACACTTGTTTTTCTTCTCCATCACAACTGTCACAATGTATGACTGTTTGCGACGCATGTTCGGTTTTGGTCATAAGTTGCCTCTGAAAGTTGTGATGAACAAAGAGAAAACAAAGGTACTATTTGCTGAAGTCAACACGGATTTCATAAACGTTTTGTTAAGCTTCCTGACGTTGCCTTTGGGAAAAGTGGTATCAATTCTTCGGGAACACTACGGAGAAGCGGCGGTGGCCATTGGAAGCTTAAACACTTTGTACACATGTTTACTTAATCTGGATGAAACATATTTCTGTGCTGGAGGCGCTAAGAAAATGCTGCTAAATCCACCAACTTCTTTAAGAGCAGAATGTCGTAAGCTAGCGCTTGATATTACGGATACGCTCTCCAACAACCAGTATTTCGTTTGTCAAGATCAAAATTGCTCTAAATATGGATTTCATATCAGTTTGTATTCTGATATAGCTAATTGTGTTTGTGGGAAATCGTTGAGCAGAGAAATATGCGTCGTGGAATCTCTAGACGGTGGAGGAGCTTTCATAACTAATTCATCATCTTTCATTATCACCGATAATTTGAGTGTGGTGGAGCCTATCACTGGAATAATTCAAATGCTCAACAATCTTGGCACTACCGACACTCGAGGGGCAGAGATGCTCACTCTGCGTTGTGGTATTGATGAGGTAATTAATTAATAACTCTCAGTTCATATCTATTAAAATTCATCTCATAGCTTTCTCTTAATCATCAATCTAAATTTGTTACTTAACTTTTTTTATTAGATAAGGGATTTGCTCAAGTTCTCTTTAACTTCTGCAACCCCTTTGACTGATTTGATAATCAAGAAAACTCAGATGAGCTCCACTGCTGCAAAACCCGTGCCTAATCAGATTTTGTTTCGTCATGTTCACAAAGATGGTTCAAAGTCCAGAAAAATAGTTTTGAAAGTGTGCTTGCAGAGATCCATCAATAGATTCTTGTTTGCAGTAGCTACGGATGAGTTTGTAGACTTGCCTTTTAGCTTCCTGACCATTCCTTTAGGAGGAGTTGAGTTCCTTTTGGGTGGGAAAACTGGTCTAAACAATATTGACAATTTGTACAGAAGCATATCAAATGGTATCTATGATGAGTACTTTACCGTTCCCGAGACTAAAAGTAAACTCATAAATCCCAAGTTACCGCACGGTTATATTTCCAAAAATCAGTTTTTACCTCTCAGTGAAGAATCTCCTCCTAAACTGTATTACCAATATAAGTGGAATGAGCAGTACCTATGCAACGAATGTTCTTTTCATGAGAATATTGGTAATTTGGTTTCTTCCTTCAAGCTGAACAAGGAACTATATGTGAAGAAACAAACATTTTGGATTGTAACCGATGATTTGACCGTCAGTCCTTGTTTAGCTACAAGCTTTTTGACTATTAGCGGTCTTGGAATCCCCCTTTCGGATGTGAAAGAAATGGAGTTGCATGTCGGACTGGAAGAGGTAAAAATGTCATATGTACATAGTTTTGTAATTTTTTTTTATCCTGATTATGGGAATTGGAATTACTTTCCTCATAAATCCTGCTTTTTAAGGATTGATTTTTGTTATTGCAGGCATTAAGTATAATGAAGGCTTCTCTGACATCACAAACTGCTATAACTGATGGCCTCATCAAACCAAGGCTCAAACTAGAGCGCCAGCCCAAGCAAGAACCCTCCTCATCAGTTTCTTAATTTCTATTGTTTGTGGGGCAATCTGTTTTTCCCTTGCTCATGTTTGTACCAACTTTTGTTATGGCAAGCAATTTTCCATATTTCTTGTTATGTTGTCCGTTTTTAAATGCAATATTTTCGTATATTACGAATATAATGGACTTATGCAATTACTTTATTACTACATGAGATATTATTCTACCAACCTTGTTGCGAATTTTTTTTTTTTTTTTTTTTTTGGTAATTAAACGAACTTGTTACTAGATTTACCACAGAAGTCTTTTAACCTAGTTAGTTGTATTCTTCTTTATAGTTTAGTGGTTGCTCAAGAAGTATCAAATAATACTTCTAACTAAACATATAAGTCAAGATAACTTATAAAAGTAAAAGTTTGATTTTGTAAAATTTGTTAAAGGAGGAATGTTGGGCGTGCAGCCAAGTAAGTACTGTATTGAACAGAAGAAGATCAGATCCTAGACTCCATTTCTTTATCTGCTATCTTTGAACTGAAAAATCCCATCTTGCATTAATCAAAATTAATAACTGGTCTTTGATTAAAGTAGTTGAAAAATCATAGTAATTCTGTTAAATAAAGTTAAATTAATTTTGAGATCATTAACTTAAACGCGTTTTTGGATGTGAAGTCGGAAAAAATTCAAATTTAGGGCCGTTGATGTCTTGGGAGTAGGCGAAAATATAAATGGAAGCTATAGAACTGACCAATAGAAGGGTAGGAATTGTAAGACTATCCACAACTCTTAGAGCACCCTAAGGGTGCTCTAGCACTAGAGCACCCTTAGAGCACTCTACCCCTGCAATCCAAGTGTGCTTTAAGGGTGCTCTATCTTTAATATTAAAAAATTTCCCATTTTCATTTATTAAATTAATTCATAAAATTCCATTAATAAAAATAACATTAAACATTACATTAATTAAAAAAAATAACATATTACAATAATTAAAATAAAAAAAACATTACATTAATTAAAAATGCTATACTACTCCCGTAGAGGTCCAAATTTCCGGTAGAGATGCTCGGTGAGATCATTGGTAAGCCGATGGTGCTTTTTTTGATCTCTCAAGTCGGCATTCTGTTGCATAAATTGCCAAAAGCAGATCGGAGTTGTCCGAAAGTGTACCCCGCTAGTGGACTGAGAGTCGAAGTCCTCTCTCCAATTCTCCACATCTTCCCGCTCATCTTCGATGATCATGTTGTGCAAAATAATGCACGCGATCATGATGTCTCGGAGATGCTTCTTGTACCAGCACCGACCCGGAGCGCGTATTATTCCCCATCGGGTTTGGAGCACTCCAAAGGCTCGCTCTATGTCCTTTCTCACCGCCTCCTGCATCTTCTTGAACCTCGCCGTCTTTAGGTTGGTTTCAACCCTCGGCGATTTGATCAGCGTAGGCCAACAAGGGTAGATCCCATCGGTCAAGTAGTACCCCTTGTCGTAGCGGTGTCCGTTGACGGTGAAGGTGCACGGTGGAGCTCTATCCTCAAGCACGTCGGTGAACAAGGGCGACTGATTGAGGACGTTGAGGTCCTTGTTGGAGCCGGCAACCCCAAAAAAGGCATGCCAGATCCACAAATCTTGCGACGCCACCGCCTCCAAGATTAAGGTAGGCACGCCTTGATCGCCGCGAGTGTGGACACCCGCCCACCCTTTTGGGCAGTTCCTTCATTTTCAGTGCATGCAATCCAGGCTCCCGAGCATCCCCGGAAACCCATGCCGCAACTCGTGCAATTGGAGCAGACGCGCAGTGTCGACAGCATTGGGCTTCCTCAAGTACCGCTCGCCGAAGAAATCGATGATTGCCCGGCAAAATTTTTTAAGGCAAAGCCGGCCCATGCTATCTCCGATCTTCAGATACTCGTCGAACGTGTCGGCAGCACAACCGGTCGCCAGTTGTCGCACCGCCATCGTGCATTTTTGCACCGCCGTTAGCCCCCATCGCCCGAGTGCATCTTGTCGATACGTGAAGAAGTGAACGTTTTCCTCCAACGTCCTGCAGATGCGCAAGAACAGATGCTTGTGCATCCGGAAATGACGTCGGAAAAACTGCTCGCCGTAGGTGGGGTTGTCGGCGAAGTAGTTGGCGTGGAGGATCGCACAAGCCGCTTCTCGGTCGCGGTCGACGAAGTCCCGCGCCCTCTTCTTCTTCTTTTTCTGCTCCGCTTGGTGTGCACGCATGTAGCGATCCACGTCCGCCATCATCTCCAGCACCTCGTCGTCGGTGCCGCCCTCGACATATTCCTCCGACGAATCGGAAAAAATAAGTTCCTCCGATGAAGATATTTTTTTAGGTTGAATTTAAGAGAGAAAGAGGATGATAAAATGGTGTGAGATATATGAGGGATGTGGTGGTATTTATAGAAGAGGAAAATAAAAAATAAAAATAAAAATAAAAAATTAAAGCGGCATAGCCGTTGCCGCAACGGGCGAAATTTTAAAAATATATACGTTAGGCGCGTGCAATGCACGCGCCGTTATTTTTTTTATTTTTTTTATTCGTCAAGGCTCGCGCGTGAAGAGCACGCGCCGGACTCGAGCATGGCTCGAGCGCTCGGGCACGGCTCGAGCGCTCGGGCACGGCTCGAGCACTCGAGCACGGCTCGAGCAGGCGTCGTCTGCAACGCGGGGTGCTCGAGCCACCCCGTGCTCAATCTCGGCTCGAGCACCCACGCACGAGACGCGTTGTGGATAGCCTAAGTGTGGGCCGGTCCCTTTAATTTCCATCTTCTTGCGACTGTTGAAAATTCCACATTCGATGTTGAAATATCAGCGGAATTTGGTGAGACAAGACAAGAGTCTCTTCGTTTGTTACTTTCTCTTGCTCAAAACCTAAACATCGGTTAGCACTGTTTTAGTCTTCTCTCTGACAACTATTACAACTCACAAAATGTCTAACCTTCCTAAGCTGTCTCTGAAATTTATGATCAACAAACAGAAAACAAAGGTACTATTTGCCGAAGCCAACAATGATTTCGTAGATGTTTTGTTAAGCTTTCTCACGCTGCTGTTGGTGAAAGTCGCCTTTCACTACAGCTATGCTCTCGGAAGCTTAAACAATTTGTTCGGAAGTTTATTATATCTCGATGGCAATGCTGATACATCCACAAAGTTGTTTAAGATCTGAATGCCGCAAACTAGCGTTTGATGTTACTTGTAGCTACTGTATGAAATACTACGTTTGTGAGGATCCAGAATGTCCAAAAGTTGGATATGAGAATATCAGCCTGTATTCTGATATTGCTAAATGTGATTGTGGCAAATGGTTGAACAGAGAAATCCTTGTTGGCTGAGTGATGGTACCGGCCTCTTCTTGGGCCTGATCCGAGGCCCAACCTAATTGGGCCTGTACGTTGAGCTCGGCCCAAGGACCTCGGCCCAAACAAATTATTAATTGCCTTGAAGACCAAGTAATGAAGTCTTGTCCTAGAGGAGAAGGAAGTCTATTATGAAGGAGATTCGGATATGTACGAAGAATCCTAGTAGGACTAGGGCTCGATTCAAGGCTTATATATAGATGCTATCTCTACTAACCCTAGATCTATCATTGGCGCCGTCTGTGGGAACTCGATCGACGGTTCTTTGGTAGCAGAACTATGACGGTAACGCGATCACAAAACGTGCGGGAAGACCAAAGCCAACGTGGGAACCCCAACGAAGCAGAAAGTCGCCCCACGAACAGGGGCAATCGCCAGAAAGTCAGCTCGGTCCCAAAGGAGGGGCACGGCAATAACCCTATAGAAGAGGACCCTTTCAAAGGGATGCCCGCGCTGGAGGACATCCCTCAGAAGGGTCCACAGAAATTAGGATCGAAAGGAGAGGATTTTCTCTACGACTTCGACCTCGTCACTACATACGCCGCAACTGAATTCGCAAGAACGAATAGGGAGAGTTTCAAGCGCTTCCTCACAACAGCTAGGATGCCCCCAATTTCCGAAGCTAGGGAGAGTTCCACACGGAAGTCTATACCCAAAACTCCGCATCATTCCAAAACGCAGGAGCCCGAGCTGAGGAGAAAGCACGACACTCGGCGAAGCCCACTCCGCCGCCGGAGCTCCAGCCCGCATCGGAGTCCTAAGCAACACCATCTCCCAAGGCGACGTCGTAGTCCAGGCAGGGACCGAAGTCCGAGCTACTCCAGAAGTTATAGCCCTAAGGTAAACTGACATCGACGGGAGGGAAGATCAGCCCGACTCGTCAGCCCGTTCACCGACGAGCTGCTTGATGCCAAGCTTCCCGCGACGTACAAGTTGCCCAACATACCACCCTACAATGGGTTGGAGGACTCCCTCAATTTCTTGACGCGGTTCAAGTACAGCATGCACAACCAGGGCCTCACAGAAGAGCACATGTGCAAGCTGTTTCCAGAGATGCTGGTCGACTACGCCCGAGCTTGGTTCGATGGCTTGCCGACTGGCAGCGTAGGATCCTGGGCCTACCTCGAAGGAATCTTCAAACAAAGATTACTTATGAAAGTCCAAGCTCGCCGAGACACGGCCTACCTCCTGTCCGTAAAGCAAAAGGACAGAGAGACCATAAGGGAGTACGCTTCCCGATTTATGCAAGAATGCTTGAAGGTCGATAAAATCGACGATGTTTTCCTCATCTCAGCTTTCCGAAACGGGGTCGCTCCTGGGTCCCTGAACCAGGAGCTCGCTAAGCAGAAACCCGAGACGGCCCAGGAGATGTGGAGAATCGTGTACCAGTTCGCGGACGGCCAAGATGCGGACCGGTTGAAGCGGGAGGAAACAGAGAAGAAGAGGCCTGAAGGTGATCGGGGCCGGAATGATCGTGATCGGAGAAGTGCCCACGAACGCCTTCAGCGGGGTCCTATCCAATCCCGGCTCGGACCTGGACCTATCCAGTCCTAGCTCGGTCCATGGCCGGGGTCGGAGCCCCCTCAGCAACCTCCCTTTGTGAAAACAAATGCGGAGATCTTCGCACTTCATGAGGACTGGTTCACAAGACCACGCCCTATGTCGGGGTCGAAACCTCGGGATAAAAACAAACACTGCTCTTTCCACAACGACCACGGGAACTACACAGAAGACTGCCGCGACCTCGCAGTGGAAATAGAGAGGTTAGCCCAAGAAGGAGCTCTGAAGAAGTACGAGGTCGGGGGAAAGAAGAACAAAAGGGGGAAGCGAAAGGGCGGACAGGGCCGCTGCGCTCCCGATAATAAGCGAGCTAAAACCAGTCATGATGAGGAAGATGACGACCCTCAGAGCGGCGTGCCACAGTACGACGGGGTGGTGTCAACCATCTCCGGGCTAACCCCGGGCACAACAAAAACTAAGCTGAGGTCTGAAGCTCGCAGACCACCAATTCCATCGGAAGAGGAACAGACGAAAAAGAGGTTCAAGAAAGGCGAAACAGTCACCTTTTCCGAGGATGATCCTGTACCTACAGCAACGCTCCATAATGACGCCCTGGTAATACAGGTCGGAGTGGCCAATAAGATTGTCCACCGCGTATTTGTTGATAGTGGGGCCAGCGTCAGTATCATCTTCCAACATTGCTTGGATAGGATGGGACTCGACCCAGCTCGGGTTAACTCAGCGCCCCTGCCCCTCAAAAGTTTCACGCAGCATGAAACGCAACCTGAAGGGATCATCGCGCTTGATGTCGCCATTGGCAGCCCGCCAACCAGCGTCAACAAGCTAATCCACTTCTACGTGGTCAAAGCGAACTCCCCGTACAACATCATATTGGGTCGGGATTGGCTGAATGCGGTCCGAGCCATTATCTCGCCATATCACTTGTTGCTGAAGATCCCGACCTCGGGTGGAATCCTAACTATCCGAGGCGACCAGAAAAAAGGCCAAAGAGTGCATGCAAGTTGCCCTTCGAGGCCAACCGCAAGCATAGCAATCAAAGTATCCCGAGGAGTTGGAAGAGGCGACAACGATTTCTGACGCCTCGGCGGAACAAGTCCCCTTATCCGAAGAAGACCCTACCAAATTTGTCAAGGTCGGCTTTGCAGGGGGGCCCCAAACCCGCCTGCAGATAATCCAGCTCCTTAGGGAATATCAAGACGTCTTTGCTTGGTCGCCAACGGACATGACGGGGGTGTCCTCGGACATCATTACACATAAGCTCAACATCGACCCGAGCTCCACCCCAGTTTAGCAGAAGAGAAGAACATTTGCTGCCGAGCGGAACCAGGTCATCTATGATGAGGTGCAGCAATGGCTGAAAGCAGGGCTACTATTCGAGGTCAAATACCCAATTTGGCTATCTAACCCGGTGGTAGTCAAGAAAGAAGGAGGGGAGTGGAGGATGTGTGTGGATTATACCGACCTCAATAAAGCTTGCCCAAAGGACTGCTACCCCCTCCCCAACATCGACGAGAAGATTGAATCCTTAGTAGGATACGAGGTATTCAGCTTTCTTGACCTTTACAAGGGGTACTATCAAGTCCTGATGGATGAGCAAGATGCGATCATGACAGCTTTCGCCACGAGCTTTGGGGTCTTCGCATTCAAATACATGCCCTTCGGGTTGAAGAACGCCGGAGCAACTTACCAACGAATGGTCGACTTCCTCTTCCGAGGTCACATTGACGAGATCGTCGAAGTGTATGTAGACGACATTGTCGTCAAAAGCAAGGAAAAAGCTTCAGCGGTGGTTAATCTACGAACAACACTTGACGTGCTAAGGCAGGCAAACCTCAAGCTGAACCCCAAGAAGTGCACTTTCAACGTGCGGTCGGGGAAATTGCTAGGGTGCTGGATCTCGCCGGAAGGACTCAAAGCCAACCCATTGAAAATTAAAGACGTCTAGGAAATGAAGGTACCCCGAACTATTCGCGACGTACATAAGTTGACAGGCTGCATAACCGCGCTAAGCCGTTTCCTCTCAAAAGCTGCCGAGAAACAACTTCCGTTCTTCAAAATCCTCAAGAAGGCACCGGAGTTTGGATGGGGACCAGAGCACGAACTAGCCTTCGACGAGCTAAAGCGCCACCTTGGAGACTTACCAACTTTGTCAGTTCCCAGAAAGGAAGAATCCCTATCCTTATACCTCGCAGCGTCGGAGGAAGCAATAAGCGCAGTATTGGTCCGAGATGAAGGAGATCGGCAGCTACCGGTGTACTTCGTCAGCAGAGTCCTGAAAGATCCAGAGACAAGATATCAGCCCCTCGAGAAGTTCGCTCTAACCTTGGTAAATGCAGCTTGGCGCCTAAAACCTTATTTCTAAGCTCACCCAATACAAGTTTTGACCGACCTACCACTCCCGCAAGTCCTTACTATACCGGAAGCTTCAGGAAGGATCTCAAAATGGGCAATCGAGCTCGAAGAGCATTCCATATCATTCGTCCCTCGCCGAGCTATAAAAGGCCAAGCTTTAGCAGACTTCCTCGTAGAAGCTCAGTACAACGTCGTGAATAAACCAAAAGAATCCGAGGCCAAAGCAAAACTCCAAGAAATACCAGAAAAGACTCCCCCAGACTGCTGGGAGATGTACGTGGATGAAGCCTCGGGGAAGAAAGGGAGCGGAGCTGGCATACTTCTGATCAGCCCGGAAAAAAAGGAGTTAACATACTCGCTGCGATTCGAGTTCCCCACTACGAACAACGAAGTGGAATATGAGGCCCTCATTGCCAGACTGTGTCTTGCCCAAACACTCCAGGTACGAGCTATCCAAACTTATTGTGATTCCCAAGTAGTGGTCAACCACGTGCTAGGAAAGTATGAAGCAGGGAGTGAGAAGCTGAAGAAATACCTAGAGAAAGTCAAGCTCCTAGAACAATCCTTCCAGTTCTTCAGGATAGTTCGCATTCCTCAGAGCCAAAATACCCGAGCTGACGAGCTAAGTAAGCTGGTGAACTCAACCGGCTCAACTCTAATAGAAGAAGTTCGGAATCGAAGTATAGAAGAGGCGGAAGTCAATGCAATTGAGGAAGACGACCCGAACTGGATGACCCCCCTGAAGAAATATTTGGAGAGCGGGGAGATTCCTGAGGACAAAACGGAAGCCAGAAAAATCCTGGCTAAATCCACGCAGTACGTCCTCGAAGGAGGAATCCTTTATCGAAAGTCATACCTACAGCCTCTCCTAAAGTGCGTTGGACCAAGGGAAGCGGACTACGCACTGAAAGAAGTGCACTCCGGGTCATGCGGAAGCCACATCGGAGCTCGGATGCTAGCACAGAAAATCATGCGGTGGGGGTACTATTGGCTAACAATGGTACAAGATGCGGAAGAATTCGTGAAAAAATGCCTGAAATGCCAGCTGCACGCCAAGGTGACGAGGGTACCCCAGACCGACCTCTCCACTATACAGAGCCCGTGGCCATTTGTGGAGTGGGGCATTGACATCGTGGGGCCGTTCTACCCGGCCCCAAAGCAAAAACGATTCTTAATAGTCGCCGTTGACTACTTTACCAAGTGGGTCGAAGCCGAACCTTCCACAAAAGTCACAAGTGAGAAAGCCGTCGACTTCGTTTGGAAGAACATCGTGTGCCGGTTTGGAGTTCCAAGAGTCCTCATCTCGGACAACAGGACGCAATTCACGAGCAGAGCATTCCAAGAATTTTGCGAAGGACTCAATATCCAGCAAAATTTCACCTCGGTCAACCGACCTCAAACTAATGGCCAGACCGAAGTCACCAACAGAACAATAGTGAACGGACTCAAGGCCCGCTTAGAAAAGGACAAAACGGAATGGATCTACAACCTCCAAAACGTCCTGTGGTCATACAGGACTACACCCAGAACTCCAACGGGAGAAACCCCGTACCGTTTAGTATACGGAACAGAAGCAGTCATACCCGTAGAGGTCGGGGCACCAAGCCCCCGCACTATCAACTTCTCAGCGGAAGCCAATGAAGAGCAGCGCCGAACCGACCTGGATTTACTCGAGGAGAAGCGGGAACTAGCCAGCATAAAAGAAGCTCGGTATAAACAGCAGATGACCCGATATTATAATCAAAGGGTCAAACCCCAGCAGTTCCAGATCGGTGATCTTGTGCTTAGAAACAATGAAGTAAGCCATTCGGAGAAGCTCGGCAAACTTGAAGCCACATGGGAAGGGCCCTACAGAGTGCACGAAGTCCTCGGCAAAGGAGCCTACAAAATCGCCTACCTTTCGGGCGAGCTGATACCCAGAACGTGGCACATCGCCCACCTAAAGAGGTTCTTCGTATAAGCAACAGAGTCTTGCATTTAGAGTCTTAAGTTTTTTCGTCTTTTCTTTTCTTTTTTTTAAGTAATAATGTTTTTTTCGAGCTCGTCAAAATTTGCTTCGCTTTTCCTTTAATAAAGTTTCTTTTCGTTTTGCATATTCTCGTGTCTTTTAATTTGCTTATACGAAGTATCCAAAGACAAATCCCCTCATAAGGACGAACTAAGGTTCACTTCCGAGGTCAATAATGATCCGACATGGGGTAATTATATTCTAAGAAATGCGCATAAGAAACCCCTTTTTGAGGTCCGAGCTCGTCTCCCTCAAAAAGGAAGATCCGACGAGGTCCGAGTTAAACTCCCTCCAAAGGATAAAATATTCTCAACCGGGGTTAGAACCAAGTTCCCCCGAGAGACTCATAACACGAGGTCTGAACCAAGGTTCCCTTGTCATACAAAGAGGTCCGAGTTAGACTCCCTCCCAAAAAAAAAAAAAAAAAAAAAAAAAAAGAGAAAGGCACGAATACAAGGAAGAAACCTTCACGAAAAACAGGAAATCGTAATAAACAATATATATTACTTTGTAATTGACTAATTACAACATTACATGAACATTAATTACAAGAAGAAAAAGCTACTCTATGAAGGGGGATTTGGCCTACTGAAGTTGAGCCATCGGTCTTCGAAGGAAGTATATCCCAGAAGGTCGTCAATGGATATGCGACCTCGTCCCCGACCTCGATTCCTTCCAGAGGACAAACCACGACCTCGAGACGTCGCTGAACTCCGCCCCAGGGACCAGCTACCGCGGCCCGGTCCGGCCTGACGTCCACGAGGAGCAGCTCTAGCCGCGCGAGCAGGCATAGTTCGGGAAGACAACGGAGCAGACTCATCCGCACCGTTGGACAGGAAGGCACGCAGTTTCGGCCGGTGGGATAGCACGCATTTGTACAAGCTCGCGCTTTCCTTGAGCATCTCAAAAGCCCCTTGAAGCTCAAACGACTCGGGACAGCATGCTGTTTTCAATTCAATATACTGTTCTAGTAGCTCCTTCGTCTTCTGTTCCGCCTCGGAGATGGTCATACCACCGTTGCGGCGGATGATGTCCTCGTATTCGGCATGCTCCTCAACAATCTTCTCGTGGTCCTCCAGCACGTGCCCAGCCCTACCCCGGGCTACTTCCAACTCTTCCTCTGCGTGAAGCAACTTGGCCTGAAGTAAATCCGCATGCTCTCGACAAGCGACCTGCTTGATCTCAGCCTCCGTGCAGAGCGACTCGAACTTAACCTGCCATTCCTCCAGCTCGGATTCTTTGGACCTCAACAGCGCACACTTTTCACCAAAAAGCGCCTCAGCTCGGCGACATTTATCCATCCACAACCGAGCTAGAGACCGTTGTTCAGATAAATCTTGAGATAGGAGACTTATTTGCTTATGAAAAGAAGCTATACCAAGGTTATTAGAAATCTACACACAAAAGAAAGCGAAAATTCGTTTATTCACAAATGTCTGAGTACAAGTTACAAAAAAAAAAAAAAAAATCTAAGGAGCATCGACCTCCTTGTCCTGAGAAAGTGGCTGCACGGAGGGGGGGTCCTGCGAAGAACCATCAGCGCCAGCACCACCGAGGTCCTCTCCATCAGCCGAGGCCTCGCGCTCCTCTTCATCCTTATCTTCTTCTTCGTCATCACGAAGAGAATCGAAGGCGGCATCCAGGTCGGAGTCCCGATCTACAGAGCAGTCAGCAACCTGCTCGGCAGATAGCAGCTCAGACGAGCCGGCGAGACTCTCCAAGACAGGAAGCTGACCGAGGTAATCCCGGACCACTCTGGCATACCGGGAAGGGAGAGCATCATCCCCGAGGCGCTCGAAGCCGTACTTCGCCACATCCAGATCAGGGAAATCCTCGGCGGCCTTCTCCAAAGCGGCCATGGCGAAGTTCCCATTGATGAGTAGGGCCAAGTCATTGGCTAAGCTGGAGAAGCTCTCCGACAGTAGTAGCCTCTTCGTGTAGGCCCGGAGAACCTCCCCTTGGCTCGCCGCGAGCCGGGCCTCCCGGTCCTTCGCCGCGTGCAGCTCGGACTCCAGCTTCTGAAACCGCTCGGCCTCAATCCGAGCCCTCTCTGCCTCCGCCTCGGCCTTTGCGAGCTGAGCGACCAGCTCGGATCTCGCAGCCTTCACCTCCTCCTTGGCCCCCTTCAGCTCGGCCTCAGCCTTCTTCGCCCTGGCGTTGACCACCATAAGCTTCTCAGAATACTTGTTCTTCTCGTCCACATGTCTCGCGGACATCGCCCCAACGCTGTTCTTCAGCCACCCCACGACCGTATCGATGCCCTGTCAGAGGGAGTACAGTTAGCTACACAGGCAAGAATTACAGGAAATATGTACTAAAGGCAATGTCTTCACCTCGGGAAAAGGGAAATCGGCCAACTTGTTTAGAGGAGCTGCCGGACTCGCGTCGCCGCCCGAGATCTCGAGAATCTCTACGTCGACATGCTCTCCGCCCTTGGCTCGTTTCTGGGGTGGCATAGGGGGAGTAACGCGAACGTTCGCCGCAAGCCCCGCTACCTCAGCGCGCGGAGCTAAGTAAGAGATTCCCCCGAGCTGACTCTGGTCGGAGGGGGAAGCGGATTGAGCAGTCGACCTCGCTCTCTTGGTACCGCGAGCTACGGCCTTGGCATCGCCCCCCTTTATCTTACCAAAGTTCTTCACTGCAAAAACAAGTAAGAAAGGAGTAAGGACGGCGAAAATCAAAAAAAAAAAAACAACAACCCTAAGAGGACTAGCGGGGCCTCACCTGTCGAAGGATCCACCATCCTCTGGGGCTCGTACGGGCTTAACCCCGCTTCAGCTAAGGAGTCTTCACTGTAGCAACCCTCAAAAGGACCGTGATCCCTCATCGCTCTCACAGCGGACCCTAAAGCTTTATCCACCTCGCCAATTACCCACTCGCGAGGCTTCTCTACCCTCCAAACAAGGTCGACAAAACTATGGTGACGACAAAAGAAAAACTTCGTGTGCCACTTATCCACTTTATTCTGAGTTCGCCCCTTGAACTCAGCTCGGGCAGTGGCATAGTACCAGCCCGCACTCTTTTTGAAAAGGAAGAGCTCGTGAATAAGCTCGGCAGAAATTTGATAACCCTTATCAATCGCCGCAACACCCAAGTCGGTAAACTGCCTAAAGGAATTCGGCATTATCTGCCCTAATGCTAATCCCAACTTCTTCTGGAGCTCAGAATAGGGCTCGGGGAGGGGCACGCGAAGACCAACGTGTAGGCTGTCCTCATAAATAGTAACAAACCCCATTGGGGGAGAACAGGACCTATCCTCTGGGCGCGGTTCTATTAATTCAGCATTCAAAGGAAAATTATAGGTTTGGGCAAGCCACCTAATCCTAACCTCGTCTAAGGATGAGGGGTAATCAGCCACCTTCCCCTTCACAAGTGGGGGCACTGTTAAACTTTCCATAATGGGTTCAGAAGACTCTAAGGTAAAAATCCTAAAGTCTACGCTGTCGGCGACGGCCCTTGCCGGAGGAGAGTCACTATTACTACTAAACTGAGAGGGGGAGGCCATACTTACTTGGGAAAGTGAGCAGAAGTTTTATGGAGCGGTCGTGAATGGAAGTTTCAACGGCGTGAGCACCGGTGGCACAGCGATACGGGAAATTGAAGCTTTTGGGGGGATAGAGAAAAGTAGAAAAATGATTTTCTGGGACGGAAAATTTTTGATATAGTGGCGGATGTGAAACAGCGGGATAGGGGAGACGTTTCAAATCCCACACTATACGTATTTGAATCCCGCCGCTACCCATTATACACGTGTAAACGTGGGCCCGCATTTCTCGGAATATGGACCGTCCCTCCACCAAATTCAAACGGCCCGCTACTTTTCCCTCCCTTTAAGTTCGGGTATGGGCCACGCCTATAAAGCGACCTGAGCAACATAACCAAGCCGCTGAGGGCCAAATTTAATCATCTCGTTCTATCTGTTAACTCAGCTCGGGCGATAAGTTCGGCAATCCAGTTCGTACAGGTGATTTGCGCGATCAATCACCTCGGGAAATTTGACCTCGTAGTCTACGTCTACATGTCTTCTTCTCTCTTTTTGGGGGGGATGTGATGGTACCGGCCTCTTCTTGGGCCTGATCCGAGGCCCAACCTAATTGGGCCTGTACGTTGAGCTCGGCCCAAGGACCTCGGCCCAGACGAATTATTAATTGCCTTGAAGACCAAATAATGAAGTCTTGTCCTAGAGGAGAAGGAAGTCTATTATGAAGGAGATTCAGATATGTACGAAGAATCCTAGTAGGACTAGGGCTCGATTCAAGGCTTATATATAGATGCTAGATTAGAGGTGTAAATACGTTCGAATACTCATTGTACTCTCAAGTATAATAAAAGCTCTCTATATTCTCTCCCGTGGACGTAGATCACATTGATCGAACCACGTAAATCTTTGTGTCGTCGCATTATTATTATTTTCTGCTATCTCTACTAACCCTAGATCTATCACTGAGAGTGTCAAGACGGTGGAGGTTTCATTATCAATCCCTTGTTGTTCATCATCACCGATGATTTGACTGTCGCGCCTGTTTTGACCGGCACTGTTCAAACACTCAGCAATCTTGGCATTAACGACACTCAAGGAGCAGAGATTATGCGTCTTACTTTTGATGAATATGAGGTCATGAATCTTGATTTTATCTCTTTAATCATTACTATCCTTTCCTAATTGATATATATATAATTTCAATTCTGAATGTTATTTTCCTGGATTTTGTCACCTAACTTTTTATCACTAGATTAAGGATTTGCTGAAGTTGTATTTAACTTCTTCAACCCCTCTGACCGACATGATACTCTTGAAAACTTGGACCAGAATCGCTGCTGCTGTAAACGTTGAACCTGAACAGTTTCTATTGCATCATATGCAAAAGAACAACTCGTCCCACTCTAGAAAGATGATTTTGAAAGTGTGCTTGCAGAAATCGACGGGTAAATTCTTGTTTGCGGAAGCCACGAGTGAGTTTGTAGAGTTTCTATTTAGCTTTCTCACTATTCCTTTAGGAGGAGTTGAGTTCCTTTTGGGCGGGAAAACTGGTCTAAACAATATTGACAATTTATACAAAAGCGTATCGAATGGTATTGACGCTAAGTATTTTAGGGAAACAGACACTAAAGAAAGGCTCGTGAATCCGAAGCACCATACTGTTACAACAACCAGTTTTTACCGCTCATCAGTGAAAATGGTCCTCCTAAATTATGTTACAAAGGACAGTGGAAGGGGTCAGGGTATGAAATAACTTCTCTGCATGAGAAAAATGGATCATTGGTTTCTTCATTCAAGTCCGGCCAGGATATATATGTCAAGAAACATAGAATCTTTTTTGTAGCCGATGATTTAAACGTGAGTCCTAGTTTAACTTCAAACGTTTTGTTTCTCAACGGTCTGGGCGTCCCTCTCTCTGATGTGACAGAAATGGAGTTGCAAGTTGGGCTAGAAGAGGTAATAGAGTTTGTAGAGTTTCTATTTAGGCGGTAACTTTTACAATATTATTCTATCCTGTGTGTTCTCGCAGTTAATGGACTCATGCAACTACTAGATCTTAATTAGTAGTCTTTTTACCACAGTTGTAATTTTTTTGATTGAACAACATATTTTTCTACAAAGAAATAAAAAGAAGAAACATCAGATACATGTCTAAATTAATCTAAGATTGAACATTGACCCCAAAAACTCTAAATTTCGAAGCAACCATAATTTTCCTCACAAAGGACGGATGACAAACGAATTTTGATCTTCCTAGATTAAAATATAAGGTAAGATAACTATATAAAAATTTCATTTTCGAAAATGTGGTAATATGCAGTATACCTAGGAGGAATGCCGGGTAAGTGGTAACCAAGTGTTGCATACAATTAATCTTCAATTATGGTTTAGAAATTCCGATTAGAATTTATAGTTATGATTTATGATTTAATTTTTAATTTAGATTTACTATATATAAATTAAAATTCATAAATGAATGATCTAATCAAAAATTAAAATTACTAATTAAGGGGTGTATCGCACGCGAACCTACACAAGAATTAATGACCAATAAGGGCGGGACAAAGCGGGCATCGCCATAATCATCCTTTTCTTGTGACACTTGAAAATTTCTAAACCAGTAATCATCCCTTAATTAGTAATTTTAATTGGTATCCATCGTGAGCTCACGATGGGTATCCATCGTTACCTCACGATAAAGAAGTCATCGTGAGGTCACATTTGGCGTGGTCATCGTGATCACGATGACTTTTTCACGACCATGTTCACGATGATGTTTTTATCCCATCGTGAACTAATTAACCTGATCGATTACGCCGAAAACAATGATTAATTAGTCTTGTAATGTTATATTATGTCTTAAACAACATTTGCGCATCATATTTTGCGCTCTTATATCAAAGAAATACTAAATGAGTTAATGTTAGAGGTGTATTGTTTATTAAATGCAAGAGTCATTGTATATGTAACATATAGTAATGTATTCATTGTTGTATCACAAATCTCTCCAACACTAGAATTGTGTGTTTAAATGTGTAATTTTTTATTTGTTGATGTATTTCAATGTTAAGTAGAACATATTTAACACAAACCAAAGTAATATAACCGGTTAAAATACCATAATTAGGCAAAAATCCTAAAGTCACGATGGGGTTCAACGTGTTCACTGTGAGGTCACGATAAAGCCTACCGTGAGCTCACGATGGGCTGTATCGTGACCTCACGACTGCCCCACCATCGTAAGATCACGATGACATTCCATCGTGAGCTCACGATGGCACCCTCATCGTGAGCTCACGATGGTGGGGGGCTGTCGTAACCAGACCCGTGTGTATGATAAAATACCTGCTCCAAACTATTTCATTCATGTAGTCGATAAACTAAGAAACTATACTATAAAATAAGATCCAAATACATATTTCAAACACCATAAACTCGATAAACTAACAAACTACCCCATAAAATATTATTGAAATACATAAACCAACAACTATACAAGGAAATAAGATTCAAATACATGTTTCATACACCATACATAAAACTAGATGTTGTCAAGTACTGCAAGCTAATGAAACCTAGTCGCTACGAGCCACCGATATCTTTGAATGTAGCATTTGGTGATGTTGCCCCAGTGTCTCGGCTTACTACTAATCAAACGATCCAGATACAAGCATGCAAAGGGGCCGCAACTGTGACTGTCTGTCTGGACAAACTGATCTTTGATCGGCATCTTCAAAAGCTTTATTTCACCATCTTGCTTTGTCATTGTTGAAATGTTCTTTCAATAGCCTGAGAGAGCTAGTAGACGAGGAACGAGACAAGTAATGGGCTTGAGCTCGTAATCAATAGGTGCGACTCTTTGCTGATCATATCTGTGTGACATTGAGTCGTACAACTCAACCGTCCAATCAGCAATACTTATCCAAATCGTGACCCAATAATTTTTAAAAATATTACACACAACGCAGATCTGTTTAAATGCAAAAATAAAATAATTTAAATCAATGAATGGTTATAAACATGAAATATATTTCATTAAAAAACACTTACATGTTTGCAATTTGACCATGGAACAAAATTTTTGCGAGTCTAGCCCTTTCACAATGTCGTCTAATCCCGGATGTATCTTCCAATTCTTATACAAGTGCTTTCCCTTTATGTGCATGAATTTCGGATCATCTTTATAGAGGCGTCGCAGCTCGGCGTGCAAAACTTGCTATCAAATCGACAACATACAAGATAAATATTATTTTTCAATATTTATAAAAAAAAAATCAAGAAGATATATTAAAAACTTACAAGTAACTGAGTGCCGATGATGATCGTATTAGTTGGCCCAATCGTTGGAGCAGTCCTATTATGCATTCGGATCCTCGTGCAAACCGAAAGCACGTAATTGTCTACTACCTGAGACAATATAAATTCAAATCAATTTCAATATAAGTATAAACTTGCTATATAAAATTACTAACTTACTTTTTGAACAAAGTCCTCCCTCGGATTCTCCACCAGATCAAATAATTTGTTTGTTAGATGATGACCCGTCTTAATCACAGGCACATAACACTCATATCTCTGCCTCTTAAAGTCAGCATACATCATCCTCAACTTCTCCGTTCTACTTGGTCTTGCACCCTGAAAAAGAGTGCAAAGAGCAGTAGACGGTCTACGTTGCCGAGGACCCAAGGCAACATCACCTACCTCCTCACTTGCCTCATCACCACCCCCTTATCCGACTCCTCATATTGAGCATTATCCTCGTCAATCGGATCATCTACAACATGCTGTTGGGGAGTGTGTGAGCTAGAACCTTGGTGCTCACTCGGACCATAGGTCAGCTGCAAAGGTGTATGGTAAGGGAGCTGCTGCGACATCTGGTAAATGGGCTACTGCGGTGTGTCTATAATGGGCTGTTGCAGTGTCTCGTAAGAGGCCGACATCAGCATCGGCTGAAAGAGCTAGACAAACAAGTCCTGACCAATCTGCTGTGAGGACTGCGCCTCCTGATCGGCTTAGAACGACCCAAACTGCTGGTAAGGCTCATCACGAACTGTAACACCGATTTGAGGGTGTTGAGAAGGAGCTGTAAAGTTGTGAGAAGGGGCCGGCTCAGAGTGGTGAGAAGTCTGCAAGTGAGAGTGGTGGGAAGGCACCGACTCAGAGTGGTGGAAAGTCTGCCGGTGAGAGTGGTGGGAAGGCACCGGCTCAGAGTGGTGAGAAGTAGAGTGGTGAGCAGTCTGCCCGTGAGAGTTCAGAAGTCTGCCTCTCGTCGTGGTAAGACCCAACTCCAGAATGGTGTGACCGAAGTGGAGAGTGCTGGGGCCGAACTGGAGAAGTCTGCATGTGACTAAAACCTCCAGCATAAGATTGACGGGCCGGATCCAAGTCCTGGTCGATCCTATCAGCCCGCATCTGATCATTGAATGTCGAGGTAGAGTGACGGTGAGCATCTAATGCCATCCTACGAATCCTATGTTACTGTTATGGAGGACTTTCTGGGCGCCTCATAACAAAAAACTGACTCATTCTCCGAGTTAGTTTAGCAAGGAAGCCGTTCAGATTCATTGTCCAAAACTCTCCTCAACCGGCGCTCAATCTCATCCCCCTTGCTGCTCGTGCCCTTATTATGGTCTGGGCATGGTCGTCCGTGCAAACAACAGACCCTGTTTGGCTCTCTCGAGGGCTCCCACTGTGATGTACGAGGTGCTGAACTGCGAGGTGGTGTACGAAGTGGTGGGGTACCCTCCCGATGATGCTTCGCCATCTGTCGTGCTGGGTCACCACGGACCACCCCTGTTGCTAATTGCTTCAACTTTCCCATTGTCTTTTGCTTTGCATTCTTTGTAGTCGGGTTATTCCTGGAAGCAATTTGTTTAGGAGGTATGTATTTAACATCAAAAGGATCTCCATTTTGAAGCTCAATATATAATACTCTGAACACTCTGCTTCCGTAGCTTCAAAACTTTCCAATACCTGAAGCTGCAAACGTAACGAAAACGTAATATTAGAATTTTAGAAACTAATATAGATAGCATCATTGAATGAATAAAAAATATTATAAGATCATTAATGTACCCGTGGATTGTCGAAGAATTGAGTGAAATCAACTTTCATCTGTCTTGTGGTCCACATCAAGCACCGAGACACTCTCTCAATGCGATCATTGATTCCACAAAAATCTCCCAATACCGGAATCATCTCATAAGTCCGAATCTGTAGAGCCCAAAGCGGACCATAGAGGTGGTAGTCCTTGGGGACTGTCTCGGCGTTTTTTACATAGTGACACAGTACTCTCCATGTGTACGAGCCTCATGGGAAGGCATCCTAAGCCTCGAAGTCTTCAACTAACGTCCATGCCCAATTCTCTATGGTGGGTTTGTCCCAACATAGGAGGAAATAATAGTAAATGAGCAAGTTGACCGCCTTCAAATAGTCTTCGATGTCTCTCCCAAGTCCTTTTTTGTTGAACATGTCGTGCAACTCATTAGTCTTTACCGCTCGATCGTTGAAAAATCTGTAGTGAATGCCAGTTCTAGGAGGTACATGAACTGTATGTGGATTAAATGTAGTGTCACGCCCCGACTCTCGAGGTGCGACTTACGAACAATAACACAACCTAATCAACTAACAATCAACTCAAACACGGGGAAACATGCTCGGGGAAACATAAATGAAAAATAATGCACTCGAATAAGGCTTTCAAGGACATAATGAAGTAATAACCGAGCATTTCAAAATCACATGCACACAAGAATATGATAAGAATTTCATGTTGACGGGGGTAAGATTTCAACGGAAACGAGAGTGCGAAAATATACCAAGTCAACGAGAACCAGATTCAACAAAATGTTTAAAGTCAACGAGCCCATCACTCGGAAGCACAAGTCAAGAAGTTAAGAATTCAACAAGTATTCAAAATCATCGAGCACAACACTCGGAATCAAAAACATGAGTATTAGAGTATAAGTATCAACAGACATCAGTTCAAAAGAGTTGCAGCGGAAACTTGCATCAAAACCCAACATTTGCACGTATGAAGACGTACAAATGTTAGTCTGATATTTGACTCGACTCAACCAAAAGAACCACACTACACCACCAAGCATCCATGCCATCGCCATCCAGTCAACCTGCATGTTTAGAAATACACGCAGGGCTGAGTACTTCGTACTCAGTGAACACAAGCCAAAACATTTGGATAAAGATGCTTTTAAAAGCTATATCAATTAAACTTGCCTTGCCGAACATCACAAGTACTTAAACAACTTAAAACAGTTTTACTTGTGCATGTTAAAAACATTTTCTTTTAAACAAACTGTGCAGTCAAACATAACATATAATAATAGTATGCATCATCTGTCACAATCAATCTTACTGTGCCGAGAAGTAGGCCTCCTTCTCGAACACTGTGACTGGCCTAACCGAAGCAAGGCTCACAGTCACCTCAACATTCAACATACCACACGTGGGTTTCCTGCCTTTCATAGGATAATAACATCTTCACATAAACAGATGATAACACATACCAACTTCAATAAAAACGGCAAGTCAATCGCATTTAAAATCATATAATAATACTCAATAGCATAATAACTTTCATCGATAGTTTTAGTTCAGAAAAGCCCACCTGACTTCCGAAGATTCTAGCTAGGCGGTTTTAAGGGCTATTTGTCCTTGCTTAATGATCCGTCCGGCTCGATCCTTCACAGTTCGACATCGATAAAGAAAATAAGATACGCAAAGACGAACAAAAAGACGTTGGACTCAACTGAAGGACTTCTATTTGAGTCGTTTCTCTCTATGCTTTAACTTTTCTAAGGATCTCGCGCTCTCATCCTTAATCATTAATTCTACTCGATAATTGGTTAATACTATTAACTAACGTCTTAACAATTCTTGCTTTAAATTATGAAACGTCGTCTATCTACATTCTATTACTCGAGTTTTCTTTTAAAACTAAATTAATTCTCGATTTAACAATCAATAGTTCAATCATTTTGCATACAAATAATTTAGTAATTCTTCACATCATAATTAATATCATGCATTTAAACACTTATTCATCAATTTCATAACAAATCCAAATAATTTAAACACATTTCAAGACACATTAACAATTGTTCAATTTAAACATTAGAATTTAACTCGATTATGCATGTCTTTTCATAAAGACTCAAACAACATACTTTATCTTGTCTTAATTTATAGAAATTGCTTTGTTCTAAATTCGTTATCTTACGAAGCATTTTATAACTTTTATTCAATTAAAACAAATTCTCTTTAATTATAAAAAAAAAACTCTTATGAAATTGGAATTTCCTTTTCACTTCTATCTCGATTTTTATTTCTTAACTCGACTATTATTTTTCCAATTATTAACTCGGCAATTCTTCTCGGTTTATTTATAATTCGCATGGTTTGAAAACCACTTACTCGATTAATTAACTTTAATTAATTTTTTTCAAAACCATTACTCGACATCTTATTCCATTATTATTTTCTTGATTAAACATACGAGTATTAACTTAATTTGTCTAGCATCTTTTCTTCATTCGATTAAGACTTCCTTTTTACTTCTCATTAATTAATTCTTTTTCACTTGATTTTCTCAATTCTTGTTTACTTATTTAATAAATTTTTCTTCTTTTGTTCTTAATTTAAAACTACTTGCTTACTTAATAATTTCCTTTATTTTTCAATAAACATTTTTATAAAAACTAGTTATCTTATTAGTTAAATTATAAAATTTCTTTTTGATTTAGTTTATTAAAAATTCAAATCTTTAAGTTTTAATACAAGAACACTTATTAGAAAAAATTTTCTATATACTTTTCAATTTTTAATATCTTAAAAGCTTTTAAACTTCATTCTTTTATTACAAAAATTTCTCTTTTCATCTATGATTTCAATTAATATTTATACACACATTATAACATCAAAACATTCAATCTCCTATATTATCACAATTTATTTTCTTCAAAAACTTAACATGCAACTTGTTTTTCTTATACTTAATAATATGTATGATTACATCAACATATCACATAATAATTTCATGATCAAAACATCACTCAAATCATCAACAAAATCAACAAAATAATTTCTCTTTTTCTTCTTAAAATACACGGCATTTATGCATTTTTTTTGGGCAATTTGTTTCTCAATTTTTCATGCATATAACTTCATTCACAACATGATAAAAATCATAAATCAAGCATCAAGATAACAATAACTCAAGAAATTCATATTTTCCTATTTTTCTCTATTAATTTCGGCTTTCATCATTTTTTTAGGGATTTAAATTCTTTTTATTCTCTTAATTCACCGATTAAATCCTAGTGTTCGATTCTCCTAACGATTTGTTCTCATTTAATTCTTACATTAACAACCTAAGTTTGCCTAAACATAAATAAATACTCCCTCTGTCTTTTTATAAGTGTCCTCAACCGTCAAAACACACAAACCAAGGAAATTAATATATTACTATTTTCATCTATAATTATTGCCAAGGAAACTTAAAATGTAAATAATTAGCATTTATTACTTAGGTAAAATAGAAAGTTTTGCATGATTTTTCTCAAAAATTGCATCATTTTTTTCAAAATTTATGAAATACGCCACTTATTAAAAAACAAATCAAATTTCATAATAGGACACTTAATAAAAAACAGAGGGGGTACCATGCATGCATGTTTTCTTTCTTTTAAGGCTTAGAGATATACATATATACAATTAATCAAATGGAATATCATACTTTGAAAATTAAAAATGGATCTCTTCTCCTTGGCTTCTTGGAATCGAAATGAAAGGGGAATTGAGCTTCAAACTTGAGCTTGTATGAAAGGAAGAACTCTTCTTGAATCCTCAAAGAAAAGAATAACATAATGATTAATCATCCATTTCTTTAGGGCTTAAGAGCCAAAAATGAAAGAAAAATGGGGATGATTATTTGATTTTTGAATCAAAAACTTTGATGGATTTTTACCTTTTCTTGAAGATAGGGATGAACTAGATGGAGGATGATGTTCTTCACTTCATCTTCATGGATGTTAAGCTTGAAAGCCAAGATTGCATGGAAGAAAACCAAAATGTATGTGTGTGTGTGTGTGAATGCCGTGAGAGTGAGAGAGAATAGGGAGGGAGAGTTTTGTTTTTCTTGCTTGCTTGAGAGAGTTCGAAAGTGAGAGAGAGATAGTGTGAATGAATGAAATCTTCTTTCTTTGATTAGGATGCATGAATTTGAATTCCAACATAAGGAATAAAGAATGATGATAATTAGTGTTGGAACTTGGTGCGATGTGAGTGATAGATGGAGTTGATGTGATAATATTTGCATGTAATCTTTTGCTAAGATTGTGGGGAGACATAATGATTAAGCTTATAGGAAATTGGAGAGAGATGGGAGAGAGGTAGTGAGGTGGCGTGAGAGGGAGAGAGGGAGAGTGACACTTGTCTTCGTCGTGTCGTTACGGGTATTAATTACCCGGTCGTAAAGGTTTTCTGGATAAAACGATTTGTATTAATTCCTTTATGCTATAAACGGTCTAATCTCTCCTCGTCTTATTTCCGACACTAAAACATCTCAATCCTAATTCACATTTTATTCAAAAGATTAATGATTCCGATCATCTTAGTCTTTTAAATCTTAAAAGAAATTAGTCGGCTTATTAATCTGTTATTAATCCTTTAAAGATTAATTCCTCATAACTCTTCTCAAATTATTTTGGATAAGCTCTTATCCTATCTCAATGACCTTAGAAGAAATTCTAGGTTTAAAGGTTTTAATTCTACTCTATTCTAAATTCTTCGGCGCATAGAATTTTCTCGGCGATCAACATTATTCCTTCTTAAACAAACTCTTCGGGGTTTTTCTGAAAATTAATCTCATACTCATTCTCATATAAACAAACTCAACATATACATCACTTCATCATTTCAAGAATTTGAACAGATAAATTCACACAAAACGCATAAAGCATTCTAGACGTTTTACTCATTTCTTTTCAATTAGAAAGAAAATTTTTATTCCTCAAATCTCGTCATTTAAACTTACTCGGTTAATTATTACGCTTTCTAAAGGTATAAAAGCTCAGGGTATCACATGTAGAGTTTCCAAAGTGAAGCCCGGTGATGAGAGAATATTCCACTGCCGTCATACGAATGGTCGTATGACCAAGATAAAACCAAAGCTCGTTCTCTGGTAGCGGATTAGCGCCAATGCCTTGCAACTGTCGGGCTACTGTGAGATTTAGCACATTACTTGCACTCTGGTTTCTTCTCGCATCAATCAACCGCCCAACAACATCGGTTCTTAGGAATGCCTCGGCTTGATGATCACCAGAATTTCAAATAAAACTCTCCTAATTTCATCAAACACGTTTACCCTCAAGTAAAGGTTCACTTTAGTAGACGAATAGAGCATGGCGGGTCTAACAAATTGATAATGTTCCTACAAAATCAATAAAACCAAGTATTAAGTCGCGTGGTAACGTGTTATAATTCAACAAACCAACATAACATAAGAAGATGAAGGACGGGGGGACAGCCCGTGGCCATGGTCACGACGGGAGGAGGATTGGTGTGACGAGGGCGAAGGGTTCTGCCGTGGTCACGACAGCCCTCACCATCGTGAGCTCACGATAGGAAGCCCATCATGAGCACGGCAGAACCCTTCGCCATCGTCTTCCCCACTTCCATCGACCCCATAAGAACACCAAACCAACACAACAAATGTCGAACTACCCAACACACCAACAAATTCAAAAATGTCGAACTCTATACACCAAAACAATGTCGAAATCTTCCATATAAAAATCCTAACTCTGACATATAACAATTTCTAACATGTAGAACTAAATAAACATGCATTCAATTGAAGATTTAAGCATGAATTTCGAAAAAGAAAGGGCATTAACCGGTGGATTTGGGACTCGAAATTTCTCCCAGTTTTCCTCCTCTTCACTGGAGGACGTCGATGGCGACTCATTGCGGCGGCGGTTGCTCATGTTCTTCCGGTCATGACGAAGCTTCTATCGTGAAGGTTGGTGTCGTGAGAGAGGGAGGCGAAGGAGAAGGGGACGCGGCGACGGGGAGGAGAATTGGGGGAGAGAGAGAGTGTGGGGGGAGGGGGGACCACCGACAAAGTTGTGGGATGTGGGGACGGCGGTTGGGGGAGGGGGGGGGGGGGTTAGTAGGGTTTTCTTTTGTTTTTTTGTTGTTTTTTATTTAAATTTTATATTTTATTTTGTTTGTTATTTGTAAGTTAATGGTATATTAGTCTTTTAATAGATTTTGGTATATAAAAGAGTGTATTTTAAAATGAGGGTATAGAAGAATAGTGTTTTATGTTGTGGTATTTAAAAAGTTGGTCCTCATTATAATATGGACTACTCGTGTGGAGGTTCAAATTTGGGCCAAACGTGCTCGATGAGATCATTGGTAAGCCGATGGTGCTTTCGTTGATCTCTTAAGTTGTCTTCCCATTTGAAATATTCCTCAACGACGAGTGGAGTGGCCCTCTGGGATATCCCGATAGTGGACGCTGAGTCGGAGTCATCTCTCTAATTCTCCACATCCTCTCGCTCGTCTTCAATTATCATTTTGTGCAAAATAATGCCCGTGAACATGATATCTTGGAGATGCCTCATGTACCAGCACCGTGTCGGATTTCAAATTATTCCCCATCGGACTTTGAAAACTCCAAAAGCCGCTCTATCTCTTTTTTGGCTGATATCTGAATCTTCTTGAACACTACTACAAATATTCACATACATGACACCACTTTTATGACGGTTTGTACGGTAAACCGTCATGTATGTGCGTCTTTTAATATATCATGACGGTTGGAATGTATTACGTCATGTATGTCAGTACTAAATCAGTTATACATAACGAAATAATGAAGACCGACATGTATTCATTGACTTTTCTTGACAGTTATAACAACTGTTATTGTAAACCGTCATAAAAAAATTTTATTTTTTATTTTTACATTACTTTTAATATATTTTTAGCTTTTCGTGACAGTTATAAGAACTGTCATGAAGAACTGTCATAAAAATCATAGTATAACTTACTATGAAAAATATTTTAAATTCAAAAAAAATTGTCTAAAACGTGATTCTTAAAAATGAAAAGTCTGAAACCTACAATTTTCTTCTTCCTTCTTCTACTCGTTCTGCTCCGCCTCGACACTCTCTTCCACCGTGCCTCCTCCTGCCAGCCATCGTCGGCCACCGCCTCCTCCTATCAGCCACTGCCAGCCACCATAGGCCACCACCTCCTCCTATTAGCTACCGCCAGCCACCAGGTACGTAAGTTTATTTTTCTGTTAAGCTCGAACTAGGGCTCCAATTTTAGTCAAAACTATTATATATTTTGAATCAGGAAATCTATTTTGAGATTAGATTTTTCAAATAGGAATTATAATTTGAGATAATTAGCTTTGGATTCTTGTTAATCGTGGAGTTTGCTGGAAAAGTGGCGGCGGAATTTCGAAGCTTTTGCTTTACATCGTCTTTTTTTTTTTTTCTGGAATGATAAAGGTGGAAGATTGAAGGGAAAGGAAAGAAAATTCCCAATCAATACTATTCTCTCCATACCTAGGTATTCCATTTTAATTTCTTTCTGAAAACAGTAGAGTTTCATACTCTGAATTCGCATGAATTTGTGATAGTGTGGGTGTACGATTAATCAATTAGGTTATTTATATATATATATATATATATTTTTTATGATAATTTGAAATTGATGTATGGATGTAAAATCTCTTTCTTACTACGTAGGTGAGTTGGGGCAGAAATATTTTGTGGTTGGAACCATGTGAAGTTAAATATGAGGAATAGTGAATGAGAAGATGTAAAAAGGACTGTAGAAAGGAAGAAAAGAAAAGCAGGATTTGAAGGGATTATGGCCTTTATCTGATTTCTTGTTTGACATGATTTGGCTGACATTATCATCAATTTGTAAATTGGTATGGTCTAATCACTAATGCATAAGTTGGATAAGTTTTGATTATATGACAGATTAGTTTAAATTCCAGATTAAGTATGGGGCAATGTTCCTCAAATAATTGATTGTGCTCCAATTAGTTTATTTAATTCCCACAACTAATAATATTTTCTCTTCCGCCGGTCAGGTGGCTCTTAATAATTAAATAAAATTTAACATTACATCATTTATTATACCCGTAAACATACCAATTCCTTCATCTCAAAACATAAAATAAAATAACATTTCTGTAATGGATAAACAAAACAATTGGTAAGGGTTCAATTAATTTATGACATTGATGGCTATTTAGAAAGTGTAAACATTTTAATCAGATACAATGGCAGATCACGTTTCAACTTTTCTTACATTGATGGCAGATTTGTAGGGTAAAGCTTTGGCTAAGAGTAACTAAGATATGAATATTTGGCATACTTTTTGCATAAACTTCAATAATACAAACTTTCTATAATTATGCTTGCAGTTCTTATTTGTTTTTGATTTATGTGTGATTTTGTTACATTTTTCAAGTAGGTGTAGTGTAGTAGATATTTCGTTAAGAACGTGAGAAAATGGACAAGTTATGGATGTTATGGAATAGATTATTGCAAGAGTATGAAACCGGAGTTGAAGCTTTCTTGAATTTTGCATTAGAAAATGCAAGGGATCCTAGCTTAATCACTTGTGTCCTTGTATAAAATGTGGTAACACTCGCAAGAAAGCCGTTCTTATTGTTAGAGCACATTTGTTGTGCAATGGTATAGACCCCACGTACAAGCAATGGATCTGGCACGGGAAAAATGCATTCATATCATGAGTACAGTAGTGAACGCCATGGAGATACAGCTGGAGATAGTGATGCAAACTGTAACATAGATAAGCCGATAGATATGATTCATGGAGAAATGGTTTATGGAAGAATGAGGCCTACGCATCTCTCTAGATTTTCAAGTATTTGGACACGATGTCGACCTTTGAATTATGAAAGAAGATGTCATTCCTTTCTGTAACTTGTCACCTATCACAGAAAACTGAGTTTTTTGGAGTTGAGATTGGAGTTGATTCTTGTAGTTGAGTTTTAAATTGTTTTATCTTAGTCTTAAATCTTGATTGAGTGAAAAAGTTGTATCCTTTAACCTATGGAGAAAATCGGTTGAAATGGTTTTTTGCGACCTTATGAGAGTGATCATAACTATGGAAGCATTCACATTAAGATGTTTAATTAGTAATCAAGTGTATGTAAAGAAATATTACCTTGGACTAAATATGAGTAATATTGATTGTTTATGATTTTTTCTAACTTGCATATTTATGCCTTAGACTAAATATGAGTAATATTGATATGATAACTATACAAAATCTGTTTTTAATGCTTGACTGTGTTTTTTGGACAACGAACATTGGATTCTCACAATTATTTAACCATACAAAGAACAAGTCTATCACTTGCTGTATTTTGAAATATCCTTTTGTGCATTTGTTTTGTCCATAGTTTCCAACAAGTACTAGTTATTCTAAAAGCGAGATTGATGAAGTTCGGGATGAGTGAGCTACTTGTGTGATTGCTCATGTACGAGATTCAGGTATACATTATTTCATTTAATGAATGTCATGCATATTTTCTAAGGAAAGATGTTCTTAAAAATTCTAATGGGTTTCCTCTTTTTGCAAAAAAACTTTGGATTGGGCTTGAAAATTTTGTCTTTGACTAGTTGATTCATGCAGACAAGTAAGCATGACTTTACTTATATATGTCTTCGTTTTCCAGGTTAAAATAAAAACTTTTGAACTCAATTTGGAATTTCTATGCACGAGATAGTCTTCAAATCTGTTTCATGTGAGGTATGCTAGACTTTTATTGATGCTCCACTAAGAGAATAAAAAAATTCACCGTCTCTCTATTGAGAGTTCAGAAATTTTACTGATTTCTTATCTTCTTCAGATTGGATTGCCTTACTTCCCCTTGGACTTTTTTGATTGCAATGCATATTCGGAGTTCATGAAAATGGAGGCAGCTGCAGTCGACCATAAAGATATATGCTTGTTACTCCTTATAAGAGGCCAATGAAAGTTCCAATACCACCGCCATGGGACTGCGTGCTCTATAATAAAGTGCAGGAAAACACCTTGCTTTGTTCGAGTACTTCTGCATGCTTTTAAGGAAGGCGTTTTGAACAGGGAGCAATGGTTTGTGTCTGTGCACCTTTTGCTACTGACATTATATTATGGACTTCAAGGTATTTCTAGTTACATGATATACTTTGTAGTTGTGTGTCATTCGTTTGAGTTTAATTATTAATTATCTTCTACTCAATTGTTATGACATGATGCCAGCTCGGAAAGCAACGGCAAACATTTATGGATTGAGAGTGTCTTTTCATGAAATTCCTTGTCCGTCCTTATATTTGTTTGAGTTTCTTAACCCTTGAGTTTCATTTATGGAACTATTCAAGCATTAAGAATTAGTTCTAGAAAGGGGACACCAACTCCAGTGAAAGTTGATGTCTGCAGCGGAGAGGTCCAATATGAATTGGCTACTTGTATGATTGAGCATCTTAGAGTTTCAGGTGTATATACATTTTATTTAATGCTTTCATGTGTATTTTTTAATGTTAAGTATTTGATTAATATGTTGAATTTGACTATATGTATTTTCTTATATTAGGTACTTGAATCCGAGTTCCTGCTATTGTGAGCATGCGAGATCATTTTGTGGTACTATGTACTTTTAGTTATTTTTGTTGTGGACAACATACAACTTATGACGAATGTATGAAGATTATTTATTTTGATGTATCGATGACGTATTTGGATGTTTGGATGATGAATGTATGGAGATTTTAGAGTATTTAATGATTTTGAATGCTTTTATGTTTTGGTGCTTCGTTGATAGCAGGAAAAAATATTAAAACATAAAAAATATATATAAAAACTGGATAAATGATTTCTTGACGGTTAATATATAATCGTCAAGAAAATATATACGAAAATCATGACAGTTAGAATTGTAATGTACAAACAAATTTCCGTCATAAAAAGATAATAAACATAACAATTGGGCGTTATACATGACGGCGATAAAACGTCATGTAAAGGGAACTATAGATGACGGATTTTCACCGTCATGAAATATACATAACTAAAGATAAAAGCAATATTCAATTACGGTTGGACAGGCACATATTTGACGGATATTATCCGTCATGTATTGCGTTTTTTATGACAGTTGTTTACCGTCATGTATAATACACCAGTATACATTACACACAAGACAACCACATTTGGACACGCTTATACACTTGTTTACCGTCATGTATAATGACCTCGGCTTCTTCTTCTTCTTCTTCTTCTTCTTCTTCTTCTTCTTCTTCTTCTTCTTCTTCTTCGCCGCTACGCGTGCACGGATGACTTGTTCCATGTTTGCCATCATCTCCAGTACTCGTCATCGGTGCCGTGCTCTTCATATTCCACCGACGAAATTGAAGTGCTCGATGAAGAAGATATCTTTGAGATATGAATTTGAGAGAGGAAATGAGGTTGAATTTTTTTGTGGGATGAATGAGGTATGAGAGGTGTTATTTATAGTGTACAAAAAGAATAATATAAAAAAATTGGCTTGTAGCCATTGTGCAACCAACATTCGATTTTTGAATTTTTTTTCCCGTTAACACGCGCCTTTAGTTTTTTTTTATTCTTTTAGTTTTGGATAGGCACGTGCGCTTCACGCGCTGGCTCGAGCCCGCTTATCCCGCAACGCACCTGTGAGACAGTGCCCCTCGTCTCAAGCCCCCTCTCGAGACCGACTTCAAGCCCGCGTTGCTGGTAGCCTTTGTCCAAAACCAATTAACATAATTTAATCCTACAACCAATAATAATAATAATAATATTCTTAAAAGTTAGCCCTCTCTAGCAAGATGCAGCTCGAGCCCTTCGTCTTTACAACCGGGTGTTTCGACGTCGAACTGACTTGAGCTGACGATCCAAGACACCTGTTGTAGGTGATCTAAGAGACACATGAATAAAGTTCTACCCAGAAATTGAAAATTTAAACGATGAGGACTCGAGAAAATCAAAATTTAAGGCTGTACCAATAGAGGATGGGTATTGTAAGAGTGCCTCGGTTAATCTACATTGTACTTGTGACTGACGAAAATTCCAAAGTCGATGTTGGACTGGATAGAAAGACATTGGAATTCGAGAGGACAAGAGACTCTTGGTTAATCCTCTTGCCCTTACAAAACCGGAAGAAACCCAGACATCAAAGCACACGCTATTTTTCCTCTCTACCACAACTGAAACAATGTCTTACCATTCAATTCGTAATAGTGATTTCATAAACGTTTTGTTAAGCTTTCTGGCATTGCATTTGGGGAAAATTGTGATTTTTTTGAAAGAAAAATACGATGCAGTAGCAGTCCTTGGAAGCTTAAACAGTTTGTACACAGGTCTATCAGATCTGGATGTTGCCGATTTATGTGTTAAAGGCGCAAAGCAAATGCGGCACGTGTATAACTATTTGCGGAAGACATTCAGTTTTGGTCCTAAGTTGTCTCTCAAAGTTGTGGTGAACAAAGAGAAAACAAAGGTACTATTTGCAAAAGCCAACAGCGGTTTCATAAATGTTTTGTTAAGCTTCCTCGCCTTGCCTTTGGGAAAAGTGGTATCAATTCTTCGGAAACACAATGGAGAAGCGGCGCTTGCCATTGGAAGCTTAAACACTTTGTACACAAGTTTATTAAATCTGGATGAGACCTATTTCAGTGTTGGAGAGGGGCTAAGCAACTGTTGCTAAATTTACCAACTTCTCTAAAACCAGAATGTCCTAAACTAGCACTTGATATTACTGATACACTCCCAGACAACCAACACTTTGTTTGTCACGATCAAAATTGCTCTAAGTACCGATTCAAAAATATCAGTCTGTAAGAAGATAGAGAGATTTGGAGGCTGCATTTAAAATTACCCATTTTTTAGCATAAAGATAATTTTCACTATAATGCATCCATATATATATATATATATATATAGAGAGAGAGAGAGAGAGAGAATATACTCATATAGCCATAATGGGATTAAAATACAATATTTAGCTCACCCTCCTCGTAAACACAAAATTTGACCATTATTTGCAATTTGGGGCAAAAATACGCTTAATGAAGGGACGTGCGAGTTGCAGGTCGGGTACCAGGATTCTGGTACTATTGGCACTATGAGACTATTGGTACATTTGGTACAAATTTAGTCTTATTTGTCTTAAATGTCCCAAATTTGGTACAATTGGGATGAATGGTCTAATTAGTTCCAATTGTGCTAATTTATGATCGTGGTACAATTGCGACGAATAATCTAATTAGTACCAATTGTTCCAAATTATGGTTTGTTGCACCGTGGTATAATTGGGATGAACGGTTCAATTAATTCTAATTGTGTCAAAATGTTGGTACAATTGGGACGAATGACATCCATTTGACTCATTCGTACCATATGGCGAAGAATTCCAAATTTTATTAATTTCAAACATAATATTCCTAAATTGGCCTCAAATTTGAACCACAACCAATGTTAGAAAGTATCATTTAACAAGGCTAGTATAATTAACGTGCACTTGCACGTTAAAAACAATAATTATTACAAAGTTTAAAATAAAGCTCATGACTCATACTAATTAGCCATTTGATTTTAGAGTTCAAAGTATAATACACAAATCTTATCAAGGACTTACTCTGAAAAAGAAACTATTATCTCCAAGTAGATTGATATTCATGTTTTGCATTCGTTGCATGAAGAAAACACATTATAAAAAAATTATACATTATTGTCATTGTCTAATTTTAAAATCTTTTATATATGTTAATTCACCGTTCTATTAATTAAGAACATACAATTAGTTTCAATCTCTTCATGTCGTTGTAGCTGGTTTTAACTACGACACAATGTAGACTATAAAATGTATGCTTATATTAAAATGAAAGAAGAATGTAGAGCAAATTAAATTCCATCCATATCTTTAAGCAGAAGAATACTTGTTGCCAACTTATGATAGTCACACAATTATTTTATTTTTATCTCGGCTTATAAGAATGTTTATAAAATTGTCAAGTCATGTAAAACAACAAAATATGGTGTCATGATCATATATTGTCAACTTCTAATAACATAGAACAAAAGAAAAATGTAGCTATCTCCATAATCTTTTAGACATAAATAAATCATTCATCTCATATAATGAATATCATCTTGATCTTCCTAAAGTAAAAAAGAAAAAATCCTAAAGATTTCACTTTTTTTTTGTTCTTTCAAACTTGAACTTATTAAATCAAATTTTGAACGATCATATAACACATTCCAAAAGAAAAAGGGTTGTCAATAACAAATAAAATCGAGAAAAGAAAAAAAAATTATGATTGTTCTTCAAATTATTGCTCTCTTTGAATTAAGAAATTGTGTTAAGAAATTTGGTGAAAAAATTAATTTTTTTTAATAAAGTGTGGCTTTTTTTTTCATCGTTGCTTTCTTTGCATTAATAAAGTTGCTTCTTCTTGCTTCTGTCGAGAATAAAAAGAATATATTAACAAAAAAATAGTTAAGTATACTACACAAGTATATGTATAGAGAAATTACCTTAATATGGTTTATCATGAATATATACTACTATACGTTTACGTTTTTGAAATATGCAGATGCAGTAGACCTTTTTGATGGACCATGAGTGAGAATAGAATTAATGCCAAGTTTTGGTACCTCGAAATGATTAAATAATTCACACGAATTGATTGAGCCTAAAAAATATTTAAGAATTTTAAGTTGCCCAGATGGAAGATTGGAGGCAACTTGAATTTACAAAAGTAAAGAAAAAAGGATGCAAAATAACGTGAGTAAAATCACGTATGGACGAAACAACAAGATTGGTATCACATATTAACAAGGATATAAATACATGATAGATATATTAATAATATATTTCTTTCACATCATAATATAATATAAGGTAAATAATATATATTATCAATAATGTAAGTTTGTATTTCTTATGGCATATTATATATTATATCTTGTATTATGTTATTGCCCTTAATTTTGATAAATAATAAGAATATTTTAGGGATTCAAATTTTGTAAAGCAAGACTCTTTTTATATAAGCATAGATTTATGTATTTTCACTAGTCATTTTTTTTTTTCACTAGTCTTTTTAAAAGCCATATAAAAGAACATAGCTACAAAAATATTACTTGTAAAAAATAACATTACGGAAATCAAGAAACATTAGCAAACAACTACTCCAAAGTTCACCCCAGTTTCATGATATTTCCAACCTAAAGCAAGATCTTAATCTACCATTACTATGTTTTTAACTTTTTATGCATTTTTGTTTTAAAATGGGCACTTCAAAATTTTGAAATTTTATCAACTCGCCGAGTGTTTGAGTTTGTAAGCAGCTAGGTATGTAATTGAAACCCCACAACTCTCCCTATTCACGAGTACAATATATATATAGATAGATTCTGAAAAAAGTGCAAAATCGTCCTTTTACATATACATAAAAAGAAATCAAGATCTAACCACGCTTTCTCAGCCACCTCAACC
Organism: Schizonepeta tenuifolia; assembly: GCA_029490685.1. Classification (NCBI taxonomy): domain Eukaryota; kingdom Viridiplantae; phylum Streptophyta; class Magnoliopsida; order Lamiales; family Lamiaceae; genus Schizonepeta; species Schizonepeta tenuifolia. The sequence goes on from CM055955.1 coordinate 131,381,759, forward strand.
GTTTATAACTTCAAAATAATAGGCAAGATTAGTGAGCTTTCCCGCCGCGAAATTTCTTCGTATCCACCACCCAAACCTCCCACCACCGCTTTTTAATTTTCTCTGCTTTTTCTGCACTGATTACACTGACTATTGTTCCGACCAAACAAGCCGCTAAATTCTTCAAGCTCTAATTTTTGTGATTCTTGTAATTACTCTGCTTTCCATTTCCAAAATGAAGCTCCGTCCTCATGGCGATGGTGCTTCTTCCAAAGGGACGTCCTATCTTGTGTAATTTATAATTTCATTTCTTGGTTCAACTATGGATGTGTGTGGAATCTTGATGTTTGTTACTGTTTATTGACTTTTAGTGGTGAAAATGTGCAGGGCAAGAGAAACTCAAGTACACAGAAGGTTCTGATGGGGATGATTATGGAGTGGCATCGTCATCCGATTCTGATTCTAATGTGTCCAGTGATTTAGGTATGTAAATGATTTCGGATGGCTGTTTTTGATGTGTGCAACTACGCTTCTTGTTGTATTATTGACTTTGTTCAGTGATCCTCAGTGCAATGTGATAATAAAGAATATGCGAAGACGAGGGATTATGGAGCTCGTTTTGATTTTATCTTTTTCATTGTTCATATTTTCAAAGAGTTATTTAGCATCGTGGATGTTCTTAACATGTTTTTGCCGCAAACTGCCATTTGCTGTTGCTTGGGAGAAGAGTCCCTTTACTTCTGAATTAATTTTTGTTCGGAGATCCTCAGTGCCATTGCAATGTGATAATAAAGAATGCGAAGAAGAGGGATTATCGAGCTCGTTTTAGTTTTATCTTTTTGATTGTTCATGTTTTCATTATTAAGCATTGTAGATGTTCTTAATATGATCTTGCCAAAAATTGCCAATCTGCTTGTGCTCAAGAAACTGTCCTTTTACTTCTGTAATTTTAAATTTTGTCATGAGCATTACCAATTTCTTTCTAAAATCTAGTGTTTCTTAGATGCTGTGAAGTTTATCCTTGTTGAAGTCTATCACCATGTAAGAATTTGATATATCATAGTGAATGATGAATACATAAATGGACGCAAGGCAAATGGATAATGATATAGTATGACAGAACCTTGGGGGTAAATGAGATCATCACTCATACTTAAAATACAATTGTTGTTTAGCAATGATTGTTTTGCACATGGACATCTGCATACTGAAATTGGGCTATTGGAATATTCCGTTGGCTTGGGTAACTGATTTTGGATGTCTACCATCTTTTTGCTAAATGTGGTATATTGAGCAATTCTTAGTTTCCAGTAACCTATCTGTTCTATTAATATTATAGGTCCGTTTTATTTTTTTATATCCTTACAAGCTGCTCTCTTACCCCCTTCACCCCTACTTTATGTATCTTAATTTTAGGTGAAGACCTGCTTGATGCATTTGAAAACAGTAGATGGAGGGAGGCTTCCAATTTGAAGATTCTGTCGGAAACTGCACTTGGTATTAGTGATGATGATTGTGGTGTCCCGAAGTGGAGGAAAAAGAACTCCTGCAGGAAAAGTGGAAGTCAGAGTAGTAAAAAAGCTCAGGAAGATGAGGGCGAGAGATATTCTGATGCAGATGTTCAGAATTTAATTGGCATTATCCAGGAGAAATAGAATTTACAGGTGGCATGGCTGAAAAATCTGGGACGAAAAACATGGGTAAGAAGAATAATGATACACCTGTATTAATGTGGAAGTATTAGAAAGAGAAAACGGTAGATGGATTGAAGAGAATGTGCAAATAGATATGGATTTGATAAATCAGAATGAGATAGTGATGGAAACTGTTGAGCCTTCAAATGACTTGATAGTACCACTATATCGATACCAAAAAGAATGGTTAGCTTGGGCTTTGAATCAAGAGGAATCTACTGTCCGCGGAGGCATCCTTTCTGATGAGATGGGAATGGGCAAGACTCTCCAGGCAATAGCGCTCGTTCTTTCCAAAAGAAGTATCACAACAGGAATTCCTGAGCCTCACTTACCCTCATCTTCAACCAGTTTCTCAAGGGAGTTACCACCAATAAAAGGTATGTAAAACAAATAGCAATAAAACGAGAAACGAATCTAACAAGTATAAACCCTAATTTGCGTGCAAAGAAAAGAACACAAGGATTTACGTGGTTTGGCAATTGCCTAAGTCCACAGGAGAGTTAGAACTTCTTTATTATCACTCCACGAAGATGATTATAACACAAGATCACTCACCAACTACTCTACCCACAAGTTGGAAAAACTAGAACCCTAGTTCTCACAGCTCTCATGTATGCTCTCAACCCCAAATTCACACAGTCGTCTCACCTCACATCTAACACATGAAGTATATTTATATTAGGTTTTTAACTGAGCTCACTTAAACTCAACCCTCGATTTAAGGATCAACAATCAAGATCATTACCTGCATGATAAACATGCAAGCCTTGTACTTATCCAGTTGCAAGCCTTGCACTTATCCGGTCCAAGCCCATGAAGCATGCAGCCAAAATCCAACAAATCTCCACCTTGGCCAATGCTTCAACTCGTGATAACAAAAAATTAATCTTCCTCTCCACTTTGTCCCATTACAGGGCTTCACATCATAACTTAATGAGAAATCACATTCACCAACTCCAAGCAATGATTAAACTTGGAAACTGGCAATGATTTAGTGAGCATATCTGCAGCATTATTCTCAGTAGAAACCTTGACAACTCGAACAACACCCTTCTCCACCTCATCTTTTACAAAATGAAGTTTCACATCAATGTGTTTACTGCCCTCATGAAACACTTGATGCTTTGCTAGGTATAGAGCTGACTGACTATCTCAATTGATAGCAACTGTATCTTGATTGATGCCAAAATCTGCAACAATTTCTCTAAACCATATGCCTTCTTTCACTGCTTCAATTAAAGCTATGTACTCGGACTCAGTAGTAGACAACGCCACCACAGATTGCAAGCTAGACTTCCAGCTTATGGCTGAACCAAAGAGAGTGAAAATATAACCTGTTTGTGACTTTCTTGTATCCAGATTTGAAGCGGCATCACAATACCCCATTAATGGATCATCTCACTGTTTTGAACAAAATCCCTCTATTCATAACACCCTTCAAATATTTCACAATCCACTTAAGAGCAATCCAATGATCTCTTCCTGGTTCAGACATGTATCTACTCACCACACTCATTGCATGAGCTACATCAGACCTTGTGCAGACCATCATATACATGATGCTTCCTACTATGTTAGAATATGGAATCATCTGCATCTCTTTTTTCTCAGCCTCAGACTTAGGCCTGTGCTGTATAGATAATTTGAATTGTTGAGACTAAGGGATTGAAACCTCTCTCGAATCAAGCATTCTGAATTTCCTAATTATCTTCTCAACATAATTTGCTTGAACCAACCATAACTTCTTGGCTTTCGTGTCTCTGATGATATACATTCCCAAAATTCTTCTTGCATTCCCCAAGTCCTTCATCTCAAAAGTAATCTGCAGCTCCTATTTGATCAAGTCAATCTCTTCTTGCTTAGGTCCTGTTATCAACATATCATCTACATACAATAGAAGATATGCTACAGCTACACCATCTTTCTTCCTGATGTAAACCCAACTATCATGCTTAGACTTGGTGAATCTAATCTTCTTAATTTCATCATCGAACTTTCTGTTCCATTACATGCTGCTCTGCTTTAAACCATATAGGCTTTTCTTCAATAATCAGACCCTATCTTCATCTCCTGGCTTGATGAAACCCTCAGGTTGGTTCATGTAAATTGTTTCTTCAAGATTTCCATGAAGGAAAGCAGACATCCAATTACTGCAATTTTCAGTCAAACTGAGCTTCCACTGCCAATAGAATTCTTATTGAGCTATGCTTCACAATTGGAGAGAAAACTTCATTGAAGTCGATCCCTTCCTTCTGTGTAAAACCTTTTGCAACTAATCTTGCCTTGAATATGATCTAGTTCACCTCAGTAACTTTAATCTTCTTCTTGAAAATCCATTTACATCCCATTGTTTTCTGAGAAGATCTCTTTACTAAAATCCATGTTTCATTCCTTAGTAAAGACTCAATCTCTTGTCTCATGGCTCTCCACCATTTTGCTCTCTTACTGCAACTTATAGCTTCCTTAAAAGTCCTAGGTTCTGAGTACTCCAACTCTTCAGCAACACCAAATGCAAAATACACAACATCTCCATCACTATATCTTGATGGAGGTTTGATAGTTCTCCTTTCCCTATCTCTTTCCAACTGGTAGCTTCTCAGATTATCATGCTCTGCTGGATCTTCAATGACATCACCATCATCTTCATCAGAAAAGATCCGGTCCTGAAATTCACTCTTAGAGCTAGTGCTCGTTCTTCCAGACAGCTCCACCTTCAATCCAGTATCATTAGTAGTAGATTTGTCAAGTGTCACTTTAACTTTACCTTTGTCTAGGCATGGCATCTCATTCTCCACAAACACCACATCTCTACTAATAACAATCTTTTGCTTTCCAGGCTCAATACACCACAATCTGTATCCCTTAACTCATTTCTGATATCCCAGCATTACACATTTTAGAGCTCTAGGCTCTAACTTTTCTTGTTTGATGTGAGCATATGTTTTACATCCAAAAAATTAGATATGCCGCAGTTGAAGCAGCTTCACCCTAAAATCCATGTGACAAACCTGAACTAATCAACATGCTTCTAACTCTGTCTAGAACAGTTCTATTCATCCTCTCTGCAGCTCCATTTTGTTGTGGATTGTTTGGAACCATTCTATGTCTCTTCATTCCCTTCTGCCTGCAATAATCAAGAAACGTCTCAGCTAGAAACTCAAGGCCAGTGTCTGTTTTTAGACACTTCAGAGTTGTGCCTTTCTCCACCTCTACCTCAATGCACCATTCCTTGAACTTGTCAAAAGCTTCAGTCTTGTCTTTGAGTACAAACAGCCACAGTTTCCTTGAGTAATCATCGATGATACTCATAAACCATGTACCTCTTCCCAAAGACTTTGACTTGGTTGGACCTTATAGATCACTATGAGCCTAATCCAATGGTGCAGATGAAGTGTGCTTCCCTGCTGAGTATGGAGCTTTAGTGCTCTTAGCCAAGATGCACTCTTCACAAGATTCCAGCTTCTTTGACCCTTCTATCTTGATTATACCTTGTTTATTCAACTCATTAAGACCACTTTCACTGATATGAGCCAACCTCATATGCCAAAGATCAAGATTAAGACTCACTACTGTATTTGATTCACCATGAAAAACTTCAGCTATCAAGTGATATAGTTTGTTCTTCCTTACACCTTTCATCACTGCAGTAGATCCTTTGCACACATATAATTCTCCAAGATGAGAGTGAAAGCTAAAACCTTTAGCTTCCAATAGTCCAACGGAAACCATATTTCTCTTCAAGTCAGGAATATATCTCACATCAGTGAGTATTCTTACAACTCCATCATGCATTCTCATCCTGACACTACCAATTCCTCTCACTCTACATGTGTGGTCATTACCAAGGAGAATTGATCCTTCTTCTTCTGCTTGTAATTCATGGAACCAATGCTTGTTAGGAAACATATGCAAACTGCATGAATCCATTGCCCAGGCATTTTGGATCGAGTTGTCCATCACATTCATCACCTCTCCTGCTTCTTGACTATGAGTTACATCGGCAGAATTGCCTTTTTTTTTTAATAAAGTGGCTTTTTTTTCAAAGTTGATTTCGTTGCATTAATAAAGTGATTTCTTCTTGCTTCTGTCGAGAATAAAAAGAATATATTAATAAAAAATAGTTAAATATACCACACAAGTATATGTATAGAGAAATTACCTTAATATAGTTTATCATGTATATATACTACTATATGTTTACGTTTTGAAATATGCAGATGCAGTAGACCTTTTTGATGGACCATGAGTGGGAATAGAATTAGTGTCAAGTTTTGGTATCTCGAAAAGATTAAATAATTCACACTGATTGATTGAGCCTAAAAAATATTTTAGAATTTGAAGTTGTCCAGCTGGAAGATTGGAGGCAACTTGAAGTGACAAAAGTAAAGAAAAAATGTTGCACAATAACGTGAGTAAAATCACGTATGGATGAAATAATAAGATTGGTATCACATATTAACAAGGATATAAATACATGATAGATATATTAATAATATATTTCTTTCACATCATAATATAATATAATGTAAATAATATATATTATCAATAAGGTAAGTTTGTATTTCTTATGGCATATTATATACTCCCTCCGTATTAGTTATAAAGTCCCAATTTAAATGGGCATGCGTATTAAGATAACTGGTAAAATGTTTTTGAGTGGGGTAAAAGTTAAAAAGTAGGGGTAGTGGTATTGACAAAAAGGTAGTGGTATTGACAAAAGCTAGTGATAAAAGTTGTTGGAATGTGGGCCCATCAATGGCAAATGAGTGTAAATAAGAGAGATTTTTTAGAATGTATAAGTCGATAAAGTGAAATGAGACTTTTTAAAAAATAGATGTGAAATGTGTGAAATGAGACTTTATATGTAATACGGAGGGAGTATTATATCTTGTATTACGTTATTGCCCTTAATTTTGATAAGTTGATAAGTAGTAAGGATATTTTAACGATTCAAATTTTGTAAAATAAAGCTCTTTTTATATAAGTATAGATTAACGATAGGCCTAGGACTATTCTACTTCATTATATTGTTACTTTCGGCTTTCTTGTTCATTTCCGTCAATTCAATATGCTTTTCTACAGAAACTACGACATTTAAAATCTTTCATTGTGCTTTACAACGAAAATTATGATGTTGTGGCCTAACTGATTTTCCCACCACAGGCTCATCGTATTAAAGATAGACGTACCAATACAACTAGAGCTGTTCTTGTGCTACAATCTAGATATAAATGGGCTTTAAGTGGTACTCCCCTTCAGGATCGAGTGGGCGAGCTCTATTCCCTTGTAAGTTAATTTTGAAGAGTTTCACCCTCTAATATTTTGTTTTAACACTAACAGATTTGAAATTCCTTTCAGATTCGGTTTCTCCAGATAGTTCCTTACTCATATTATTTCTGCAAGGATTGCGACTGCCGTACGACTTGATTACAGGTATAGTTTGAGAACTTCGGTAATGCTTTTCAAGTGTAGGCATATCATTGTTTTCTGCTCCTTTTCTTTTCTCTTCTCCCTCACTCATCCAGGGTTGAATGTGAGGGAGAAAAATACATGCAACTCAGGCATATGTATATCTGTTCTTGTCACTGATAATCGCTAATTTGAGATGTATATCAGGTCAGACTTGTGATTTTAATCGTAATCTAGCCATATTTGCCAGTAATATCATTGGAAATCATGTGTCTCCTGTTCTAAGAATTTTTTGTTTTTCTCTTTTGTGCCAATACTTTACAAGTGCACGTTCTGACAAACTTAATTTCTTGTACTGGTTGTCATCAAATTCCTATGCTTATTTTAGTGTGTTTGCATAGGATATGTTAGACAAAGTGTTGGAAGAGTTAGGACACGAGGTAAGGTTAAGGGCTGGGGTTAAACGTCTCTCATTTGTTTCGTATGAAGGTTGGATGAGAGGACATGACGGTAGAAATAGTGAACCTTCTCACCTGTATATAGTTCAGTTCCTGCAAACGGTTTGAGAAAATAAGTCTTTATCATGGGTTTGTTTCTCTCAAGCTGGGTGAAACATTAGAACATTTACATTTCCATTTCTATTTCCATTTACCTTAACATTATATTTAATATGAGAACCAGTGCAGTGCATTTTTTTTTATCTAGTTGTGCACTAATATCATAATAACTATAGTTTTTATCTTTGGTTGTTATTTCTATTTATATACTTTGCTACATACGAATATGGAAGTGAAGTGATATTCAACTTCACCGATCTGCTTTTGTTTGCTTTTATCTTCTTCTTTGCTATATTGCAATTCCAATTTTTCCCAGCAGTTGAAATATCTGAACCACTTATGTGTTATTGACCGTGCAGAAGTTTCATTATTTCAGTATGCTTCAACACCAATACAACATAATGCCGGGGGGGGGGGGGGGGGGGGGTAGAGGTGCTATGATTTTGTTAAAGCACAAAATCTTGAAAAGCTTACTGTTCAGGCGTACGAAAAAAGTCAGAGCAGCTGATCTTGCGCTTCCACCTAGAATAGTAAGATTTTCATGTTAAACAATTTGAAGTTCATTATTGGTTTTTTCCTGTATTTTCATATATTTTGCATCTGCACTGATTCTCTGTACTTTCAGGTTACCCTTAGACGAGATTCTCTGGATGTTGTTGAAAAAGACTATTATACATCGCTAACGAGAGTCTGACAGAGTTTAATACGTATGCCATCTATTTTACCTTCTATCATTTTATGTTTGTGATGTAGGGGCTAATGTTTGTCATGATATACCTATACTATTATTACTGGTAAGGAGTTTAATTTGCTTGGAACTAGTCAAGAGGCCTGTCATTTCTTGATTACTTCTTTTGTTCGTTTACAAACGAAATCAATTCACATGCTTTCCTGATTGTTGGTGGTCATCAATTCTAGATTCTTGTTTCTGGAACTAGAGTATTTCAGTAATAATGTGCTGTTCATTGCCAAAACAAAAACTACCCTCCAAGAAGGTTCTCTTATATGATGTTATTCCTATGTTAATAAAGGTTCACTTTCTGTTGCTATACCATACTCTTGTCTTATTTGCAGATACGTTTAGGCAGGAACATTGGTGTATAACTATGCACACATATTTGATCTACTGAGACGCCTTCGTCAGGTTATTATGTAATCTGCCTCATACTAAGATCTTGGATCATTTCACGTTCAACATAGCAATATAATACGTATATGTAGTTCAAGATTTCAGAAACAGTATAAGCAGAATCTGGCATCTAATCTTAGCATGTCATGAATTTCTTTGATCATAATGTTTGTATTAAGGGCTAGTTTATTCAGGGATAGTGTAAGCTTGCAAAATTTTATGATGATTAGATACGATGAAATGCATCTGCTACACAGATCTATTTATGGCTCCTCAACTCTGTGCTGATCCTTATCTAATTCAACTATAATAACAGGCAGTTGATCGTCCTTACCTTGTGGAATATTCTCTTACTTCAATGGAAAGAAAGGGCAAAGCAATTGATACTAAAAACTATGTCAAACGTATAATGATTTTTGCAATGACCCTGAAGAAGACAGCTGTGGTAAGAATGATATAATTGTCGTAATTGGCATCCCTAAGCAGCGTCTCATTAGGCTTTTTTCTAATTTCTCTTCACTGTATTGGGCACAACAGGTCACATCATGCGGGCATGCCTTCTGCAAACCCTGTTTGATTGATTTTAGTGCTCGTGTGAGAGAAAACTCTTGCCCTTCTTGTACGAGGCCACTTACTGGTGATCTCAACACCAACAAAGATGGGAAGGAACAATGTTCAAAAACGACCATTAAAGGATTCAGATCATCAAGTATTTTGAATAGGATTCAGCTTGATAATTTTCAGACCAGCACAAAAATTGATTCTTTGGTACGTGCTCATTGAAATAATCTCTCTCTTCTTTATTAGTCAACATATTCCAGTTCTGAACATCCTTTCCTGAAGATGTGATCAGTAGTATCAAAGCTGCCTACTTCTTTCTTTTCTATTTATTATTTATTTTTCTCTGTGAGGATTTTATATGTGTCTACCACCTTATTTGAATAACTAATGGACATCCATGCCAAGCATGTATCAAGAGGTCTTTTTATTACTGCATCCAATTTGAGTTTTGTTGCTTTCTCGGTACATTCAGCAGTTCACATACTAGATCGATCTGTTTCATTTGCTCAATTGTGAGTATACTTTACTGCAGAGTGAAGAAATTAGATTTATGGTGGAAAGGGATGGTTCTGCCAATGCAATTGTCTTCAGCCAGTTCTCGGCTTTCCTGGATCACATACATTATTCACTCCAGAAGGTAAATTAATTACTTGATTGACTTGTGAAAAAATGTGTCTTGTGTTTTCAGGTTTATTATAACCCTGCAATTTTTGTTTTTCGTTAGTCTGGAGTGCACTGCGTCCAGTTAGATGGGTCCATGTCCATGGGAGCTAGAGATGCTGCTATCAAATTTTTTACTGAGGATCCTAGTTGCAGAATCCTTCTAAGAGCTAGAGGTTTTTTTAGGACATTTAAATAGGGGTAGTGCACATTCATGACACCTCATTGCGGGCCTTCGATTTGAGGACAATAAACAATTAGTAACCCCTCCGTAGGACATTTTTTGGCCCAAATGGGCCCGATTGCCACATGTCTGCCACCTCAACTGTGATACCCCGAGCTTTTATATCTTTAGAGAGCGTATAACTTACCGACTAAGTTAAAAGATGAGAATTTAGGAATAAAAATTTTCTTTTCTAAACGAAGAGAAATGAGTAAAACATTTAGAATGCTTTGTGAGTTTTGTGTGAATTTATCTGTTCTATTTCTTGAGATGATGATGATGTGATATGCTTGATGAGTTGTTTATATGAAAATGATTATAAGATTAATTTTCAGAAAAATCCCGAAGAATTTGTTTAATTGAGATAGAATAATGTTGATCGCTGAGAAATTTATTTACACCGATGAACTTAGAATAGAGTTGAATTAGAATCTTTGAACCTAGAATTGTTTCTAAGATCACTGAGATAGGGTAAGAGCTTATCCGAGAATTGAGAAGAGTAATGAGGATTTAATCTTTAAAGGATTAATAAACGGATTAATAAGCCGACTAAATTCCTTTGAGATTTAAAAGACTAAATGATCGAATTCGATAATCTTTTAATCGAAGTGTGAATTAGGATTGAGATGTTTAGTGTCGGAAATGAGACGAGAAGAGGTTAGACTCGTTTATAGCATAAGTGAATTAATACGAATCGTTTATCCGAAAAACCTTTACGACCGGATAATTACTACCCGTAACGACACGACGAGGACAAGTGTCACTCTCCCTCTCTCCCTCTCACCGCCACCTCTCTCCCTAATCTCTCTCCACACCTATCTACAAGGCTATACTTAGATGTCATCATGTTTATTCTCTAGAAATGAGCAAAATACTAAGTAAATTGTGTAATCAAAGTTTGCATGCAATCAACATCACATCAAACTATCCATCCATGTCTTAATGCAAGTTCCAACACCAAAACATCATCATTCTTATTCCTTATGTTGGAATTCAAAATGCATGCAACCTTATACAAAGAAAGAAGAATTCATTCACTTACATTCCATCTCTCTCTCTTTCGAACTCTCTCTCTCAAGCAAGAAGAAAAACAAAACACTCTCCCTCCCAATTCTCTCTCAATCTCACGGCAATCACACACACACACACACATTCATTTTGATTTTCTTCCATGCAACCTTGAATTCAAGCTTATCATCCATGGAAATGAAGTAAAGAACACCATCCTCCATCCATTCCATCCATATTTTCAAGAAAAAGGTAAAAATCCTTCAAGTTCTTGAATTTAAATTCAATAATCATCCTCCATTTTCTTCATTTTGGCTCTTAAGCCTTAAAAGAGATGGATGATTAATAGTATGTTAATCTTTTCTTTGAGGATTCAAGAAGAGTTCTTCCTTCCATTCAAGTTCAAGTTTTGAAGCTCAAATTCCCTTCCATTCGATCCCAAGAAGCCAAGAGAAGAAATCCCTTTTAAATTTTCAAAGTATGATTATTCATTTGATTAATTGTATATATGTATATCTCTAAGTCCTAAAAGAAAGAAACCATGCATGCATGATATTTATTTGTGTTTAGGCAAACTTAGGTTGTGCTTGTGAAAATCGAGTGAGAAGAAATCGTTAGGAGAATCGAACATTAGGTTTTAATCGGTGAATTAAGAGAAGAAAAAGAAATTAAAACCCTAAAAAAAATCTAGTGAGTGCCGAAAATAATAAGAAAAATAGGAAAATGTGAATCCTTTGAGTTATTGATATTTTGATGCTTGATTTATTATTTTTACCATGTTGAGAATGAGATTATATGCATGAAAAATTGAGAAATAAAATGCATAAAAATATGCATGTATGCCGTGTGTTTTTGGGAAGAAAAGAAGAATTTATCTTGTTGATTTTGTTGATGAATTGAGTGATGTTTTAATCATGAAATGATTGTATGATATGTTGATGTAATCATACATGTTGTTAAGTTAAGAAAATGGAATTGCATGTTAAGATTTTAAAGAAATTAAAATGTGATAGTATAGAGAAGATTGGATGTTTAGATGTTTTAATGTGTGTATAAATACTAGTTTAAATTATGGATAAAGGATAGAAATTTTTATAATAAAAAGAATGAAGTCTAAAAGGTTTTAAAGTAATTGAGAATTGAAAAATGCATAAAAGATATGTTTAATAAATTTTCTTAGATTAAAGTTTGAAGACTTGAAATTTTAATAAACTACAACAAAAAGATATTTTATAACTTATCTAATAAAATGAACTAGTTTATAAAAGTGTTTATTGAATAATAAAGAAAATTATTAAGTAAGAAAGTAGTTTAAAAGTTAAAGAACAAAAAAGAAGACTTTATTAAATAAATAAGCAAGAATTGAGAAAACCGAGTTTTAAAGAATTAATCGAGAAGAAGTAAAAAGGAAGTTTTAATCGAATGGAGAAAAGATACTAGACGAGTTAAGTTAAATACTCGTATAAGTTAATAAAAAAAAAAAAATAATAGAATAAGATGTCGAGTAATGGGTTTGAAAGAAACTAATTAAAAATAATTAATTGAGTACGTTGTTTTCAAACCATGCGAATTAAAATTAAACCGAGAGAAATTACCGAGTTAATAATTAGAAAAATAATAGTCTAGTTAAGAAATGAGAATCGAATTAGAAATGGATAAGAAATTCCAATTTCATAAGAGATTAATAGTAATTAAAGAGAATTTATATTAATTGAGTAAAAGTTATAAAATAAGAAAAGATAGAGTAAATTGTTTGAATCTTATGAAAAGAAATGCATAATTGAGTTAAGTTCTAATGTTTAAAATTAAATAAATGTTAATGTGTCTTGAAGTTTGTTTGATTTATTTGAATTCATTATATGATTGAATAAGTGTTTAAATGCATGATATTAGTTATGATGTGAAGAATAATTAAATTATTTGTATGCAAAATGATTGAATTATTGATTGTTAAATCGAGAATCGATTAAAGTCCTCGAAAGAAAACTCGAGTAATGGAATGTAGATAGACGACGTTTATTAATTAAAGTGAGAAAGTGTTAAGACGTTGATTAGTAATATTAACCAATTCGAGTAGAGTTAATGATTTAAAGACGAGAACGCGAGATCCTTTAGAAAAGTTAAAGCGAAGAGAGGAACGACTCAAGTAGAAGTCCTTCAGTTGAATCCAACACCTTTATGTCCGTCTTTTGCGTATCTTATTTTTCCTTTATCGATGTCGAACTGTGAAGGATCGAGCCGGACGGATCACTAAGCAAGGACAAATAGCCCTTAAACCGCCTAGCTAGAATCTTCGGAAGTCAGGTGGGCTTTTCTGAACCAAAACTATCGATGAGAATTAGTTATGCTATTGAGTATTATGATATGATTTTAAATGCGATTGACTTGCCGTTTTTATTAAGTTGGTATGTGTTATCATGTGTTTATGTGAAGATGTTATCACCTTGTGAAAAGCAGGAAACCTACATGTGGTATGTTAAATGTTGAGGTGACTGTGAGCCTTGCTTCGGTTAGGCCGGTCACAGTGTTCGAGAAGGATGCCTACTTCTCGGCACAGTAAGATTGTTTGTGACAGATGATGCATACTATTATATTATATGTTATATTTGACTGCGCAGTCTGTTTAAAAGAAAATGTTTTTAACATGCACAAGTAAAATTATTTTTAACTGCTTAAATACTTGTGATGTTCGGCAAGGCAAGTTCAATTATTATAGCTTTAAAAAGCATCTTTATTTAAATGTTTTGGCTTGTGTTCATTGAGTACGAAGTACTCAGCCCTGCGTGTGTTTCTAAACATGCAGGGGTTGACTGGATGGCGATGGCATGGATACTTGGTGGTGTGGTGTGGTTCTTTTGGTTGAGTCGAGTTGAATATCAGACTGGCATTTGTACGTCTTCATAAGTGCAGATGTTGGGTTTTGATGCAAGTTTCCGCTGCAACCCTTTTGAATTAATGTCTGTTGATGCTTATACTTTGATACTTATGTTTTTGATTCCGAGTGTTGTACTCGATGATTTTGAACGATTGTTGAATTCTTAACTTCTTGACTTGTGCTCCCGAGCCTTAGGCTCGTTGACTTTAAAAACTTTGTTGAATTTGGTTCTCTCGACTTGGTATTGCTGACTTGATATACTTTTGGGAATCTCGTATTTGTTGAAATTTTACCCCCGTCAGCATGAATGCTTGTCATATTCTTGCTATAAGTGTTTTTGAGATGCTCGGACCTTACTTCGTTATGTTTTTGAAAGCCTAACTCGATTGCCTTATTTTTCATTATCGTTTTCCCCGAGCATGTTTCCCCATATTTGAGCTGATTGCTAGTTGTTTAGGTTGTGTTGTTATTCGTAAGTCGCACCTCGACAGTTGGGGTGTGACATCAACCTCCAGTCATCCTCCACTAACCTGTCTCTCACCCCTCTCTCTCTATCACTACGGGCGAAAGCCTCCGATTCCAATGCGTCGACAACATGGGATTCACCGTCTTGGATTCGTAGAGAAATCCAGCATAATGCCTGCGAGGTGTCTGCTAAAATGCCGTAGAGAAATCCATCACCGTCAGAGAGGGCGGCCATCGGAGGGAGAGCGGTGGAGTATTGCGACGAGCGCGAGGCGGTGAATGAGCTGTTGTCGGTGTCCCAGGATACGAATCCCAGGCGGTGGAGCTGTTGCTGGTGTACAGGACATGGGGTTGAATCCCATGTTGTCGACGCATTGGAATCAGAGGCTTTTGCCCGTAGTGATAGAGAGCGAGGTGTGAGAGAGGGGTTAGTGGAGGATGACTGGAGGCTGAGGTGGCAGACATGTGGCAATCGGGCCCGTTCGGGCCAAAAAATATCCTACGGAGGGGTTACTAATTGTTTACTGTCCTCAAATCGAAGGCCGCAACGAGGTGTCCTGAATGTGCACTACCTCCTATTTAAGTGCCCTAAAAAAGCCTCTAGCTCTCCTTCTAATGAGCTTAAGGGCTGGGGATGTTGCCCTCGGTCTCACAGTAGCATCTCAATGTAAGAATTCATTTTCTGTGTTCTATTTCAATGCATTTTTTCTTCTCTTATTAGTGCACCCGTTGATTGGTTAAGCATGGTCAACTCTTACGTTGATGAAAGATGATTATATCAGTAGTGTTGCCTGTGTATAAAATATTTCTGCTTTTGCTGCTCTTTGGATCTTTTAGTGCCGCCCTCTCATATCTTAAACATACTGCTAACACATAAGCTTGATCCTTTGGCTTCAAGATAAGAGAAGATGTTGACTTTCATCATCACTTGTAACATCTCTGGATCGAGTTTGCATAATTTGATGTATACTAAATGTGTGATGCTAATATTTCTGGTGATAAGTTAATTAACGACTGTTATTTTGATGTCGCTAGGTTTTCTTGATGGATCCGTGGTGGAATCCTGATGTGGAGCGGCAGGCACAATATAGAATACATCGAATAGACCAATCCAAACCAACTCGGTAAATTAAATGCATTCCTGAAAATTCATATCGTTTAAAGGGTGGTGTATATATATGTTTGCACATTGATTCACATTGGTTCTAATCTTCTATTTCCATTTCTTCTTTTTATGGATCGTGAGGTTTATTATTAAAAACACCGTTGAGGAGAGGATTTTAAAGTTGCAGGAGAAGAAGGAATTAGGTTATGGGCGGTAAGTTGGTATTCTCCTCTAAGTTTCCTTTATTGTACTTCAGAATATGCAACGTAGATCTCATATGTGAAATATGACAAGCTCAAAAAGAATGATATCGATTTCTGTGATCTCCTCTTGTACGGGAATGTCTCGATTTGTTCTGGTTTGCTTGTTCGTTTGATGATGCTGAGCTTCTTCTCCAATTCAACCGGCACATATATATTCTTAATCGAGTTATTCTGATGCAGCACGGTTGGTGGATTAGGACTAGCTGATCTGAGATTTCTGTTTGCGACCTAAGTTCTGGAGAATTGCCAGATTTTGTCGTGTCAATCGGGTTAGTTTCCTTTTTGATGAACAGATTGCTAAAACTAGTCTGGAATTTTTGGCTCCTTTTGGCAAAGAAGGCTCACCGCCTAGTTTGTATATATGCAACAGATGATACAAGGCATGAATGTGGGTGAAGGTACTGTAAATGCTGTCTAAATGTTGCTGTTAGTATTCGATTTATTGACTTGGTTTTACTGTTTCGATACCGAACCGAACAAAACTGGTTAAACGTTGCTCACTAAATTGAATTCAGCAAGAATGCCATATGTAACTTATAACCAAAATAAATGGTTGTTTTGGTTAATTCGAATAAGGAAAAAGAACTTGAGAGTATAATACTCAGTTAATTCGATTTGTTTGGTTTTGAAATCTTTTAATGGTAAATTGACTGATGTTTATTTTGTTTTCAATGAGGAACATCGAACGGCAACTGGAATTCGTTAAATTTAAAAAACTAAATTGCATTTTTTCATAATTTAATTGGATTAATCGAGAATGGGAGTGTTTTTGCCTTTTGGGTTTAGCAACATTGAAACTCCTGCACGGGCGCTTGCAATCAAGGCTAATTAAGGATTTTGGTGTAATTAGAATTTTAATTAGGGTTTATTAATCCTTAATTAAGTTCATCGATATATAGTTATGTTATATTTAATATAGTTATGGTATATTAATCTATTTTATTTATATTTCTATTATAAAAGAGTTGATTCTTACAAAATTTGATTTGCCTAATATATCCCTCTTATTATATATATTTTAATGACAATATTGTAAATTAATATTTTATATTCTAATTGAATTTACTAATAGACTCTTCACATACACGAATCCAAGCTTATCTAATGAAACTCGTGATAATGGAAAAATCATTCCTATTGAGTATTGAGTAAATTGATTAAAATATTACTTTTAATGAGGATTAAATTTGTTACTAATTGATATAATGTCCAATTCAAAATTTAGGTAGATTGTGGTGCTTGAATAGAATCTTGACTTACTCACATATATTTTTCATCTAATCATTATAATACAACGAACTAAATTAAAGTTTAATTTAAAACAATCTCGATTATATTTAATATGTAAAATAAAAAATATATACCTATTTTAGAATAAATAAAGGAAATGGAGATTGTGTGAGAAATTATAGCATGAAACTTGAGACACTTAGTAATTATTATATTCTTTAGTTAAACAATTATTTATTATATAAATTCTTTAACTATCTAGAAATACGAGAACAATCAAAGAGATTGAAGAAAAAAATTGAATAATATTTGATTTAATCATTCAAAGAATACAATACTTAACATTTTCTTCTCTAATGTTAAATTTCAATATTCAAATATTTTGTTGATTAATTGAAATCAAATAAAGATATTAATCAAACTAAATTAGACTATCTGCAACGCTTATCGAGCGGGGGGTGCTCGAGTCCACATCGAGCAGGGGGTGGCTCGAGCACCCCGCGTGGCAGACGGCGTTGGCTCGAGCCGTGCCTGAGCGCTCGAGCGCTGCTCGAGCACGGCGCGAGGCTTCACGCGCTAGCCGCTTTCATTACAAATAAATAAATAAATAATGGCGCGTGCATTGCACGGGCCTAACGTAAATTTTTTTGAAAATTCGACCGTTTTCGGCAACGGCTTAAAACAGCCGATTTTAATTTTTTTTTTATTTTCCTCTACTATAAATACCACCTCAATCCTCATTCTTCTCACAACATTTTATCATCCTCTTTCTCTCTCAAATTCATCTACAAAAAAAATGTCTTCATCTTCGTTGACTTTTTCCAATTCGTCGGTGGAATATGTCGAGGGCGGCACCGACGACGAGGTACTGGAGATGATGACGGACGTGGATCGCTACATACGTGCACACATAGCGGAGCAGAAAAAGAAGAAGAAGAGGGCGCGAGGGTTCGTCGACCGCGACCGAGAAGTGGCGTGTGCACTCCTACACGCCGACTACTTCACCGACAACCCCACCTACGGCGAGCATTTTTTCCGTCGCCGTTTCCGGATGCACAAGCATCTGTTCTTGCACATCTGCAGGACGTTGGAGGAAAACGTCCACTTCTTCACGCATCGACAAGATGCACTCGGGCGTTGGGGGCTGACGTCGGTGCAAAAATGCACGATGGCGGTGCGTCAACTGGCCACCGGTGGTGCTGCGGACGCCTTCGACGAGTGCCTGAAGATTGTCGATAGCACGGGGCGACTTTGCCTCACAAAATTTTGCCGGGCAATGATCGACCTCTTCGGCGAGCGATACCTGCGGAAGCCCAACGCTGCCGACACTGCACGTCTGCTCCAAATGCACGAGGAGCGGCATGGGTTTCCAGGGATGCTAGAGAGCTTAGATTGCATGCACTGGGCTTGGAGGAACTGCCCAAAAGGGTGGGCGGGTGTCCACACTCGCGGCGTCAAGGCGTGCCTACCTTGATCTTGGAGGCGGTGGCGTTGCAAGATTTGTGGATCTGACATGCCTTTTTTGGGTGTGCCGGCTCCAACAACGACATCAACGTCCTCAATCAGTCGCCCCTGTTCACCGACGTGCTTGAGGATAGAGCTCCGCCGTGCAAGTTCACCGTCAACGAAAATCGCTACGACAAGGGGTACTACTTGACCGACGGGATCTACCCTTCTTGGGCAACACTGATCAAAGCACCGAGGGTTGAATCTGACGAAAAGACGGCGAGGTTCAAGAGGATGCAGGAGGCGGCGAGAAAGGACATAGAGCGGGCCTTTGGAGTGCTCCAAGCCCGATGGGGAATAATACGCGCTCCGGGTCGGTACTGGTACAAGAAGCATCTCCGAGACATCATGTTCGAGTGCATTATTTTGCACAACATGATCATCGAAAACGAGCGGGAAGATGTGGAGAATTGGAGAGAAGACTCCGATTCTCCGTCCACTAGCGGGATATCCCGGAGGTACTGTCCGATCGCCTTTAGGACCTATCTCGCTCGCGAAGTTGACTTGAGAGATCAACGGAAGCACACCCGACTTACCTATGATTTCATTGAGCACGTTTACCAGAAATTTGGACCTCTACGGGAGTAGTCGAGCATTTTTAATTAGTGTAATTTTTTTTAAGTAATGTAATGTTTTTTATTTTAATTAATGTAAAATTTTATTTTTTTTAAATTAATGTATTGTTTAATGTTTATTTTCTCATAAATGAAATTTTATGAATTAATTAAATAAATGAAAATGAGGAATTGTTTAATATTAAAAATAGAGCACCCTTAGAGCACCCTTGGGATGCAGGGGTAGAGGTCTCTAAGGGTGCTCACCCTGAGGGTGCTCTAAGGGTTGCAGATAGCCTTATAGGCATACCCAAATTGGAGGATAACCTTCAAAATACTCATGATTAATGCAAAGATGGCAAAAGTTCACTGCTAAAATGTGTTGATTAGATGTTAATAACAAGGTCTAACACATGTGTTACTTGCATATCTTAAGCTAGAGCGATTTTTTAATTCTGTACATGATATGAGAATTGATGATATCATGCGTTCAAATTAAAATGTATAAGGTTCTTTCTTGGAAATGCAAGAGGGTAATACTCTCTCCGTCCCGGTCATTTTGTGCCCTTACTATTGAGCACGAAGATTAAGAATAAGGGTAAAAGGATAGGAAGTGGGTAGGTCTCACCACTTTTAAAGAATTTTGAAGAGTAAATTTTTTCCTTATTTGGTATATAACAAATTGAGTGGGACATTAATTTAAGAAAAGTGAGATAAAATGAACGGGACAGAAAGAGTAGCAGACTACAAGATAAATTGGATATTCAAAAGGCCGAGATATTCCCTTATTAGATGTTTACTACAACATTGATGGTGTTGTTTATTAACTTAGGCTATCTGCATCCCTTGGAGACCATTAGTGATCTCCAAGGGTGTCTCCAGCACTAGAAATCCCTCAGAGATCCCTACCCCTGCAACCCAACGGTCTCCAAGGGGTCTCCAGCACCATATTAAACAATTTCCCATTTCCATTTATTAAATTAATTCATGTATTTGTAAATAAATTAAAATACGCTAATTGAAAACAATCACGCCCCTTTTAGATAATTTTCATGTCGATGACATATTGTTTCGTTAATTAAGCCCCGTCGGCGTGTAGACATAAATATTCTCGGACATGTCGGGAAACCACGCCGACAAAAAGGAATTATTGAGACCCATTTTTTCAAGAAAGGAAAAATGAGTTAAAAATAGTGGTATTTATTATAATAAATAAAATTAATATATATGTTTATATATATAAAGAAAAAAGAAAAAAAAAGAACGAGACTGTCTCGAAGAGTCGAGACCAAACTCGAGACATGTGAGGCTGCAACGCATGGTCTCCAAGGGGAGGGTGTCTCGAGACCCCTTCGAGACCCCCTTGGAGACCCAATGCAGGTAGTCTTAGGAAGAAAAGCAAAAGTGTTTATAATATATAGTTGGAGCAATAGATTACACGCTACAAGACAACTTAATAAGTAATTAATCCTAAAATGGTCTTCCATTATACTAGCCTCCCTTCACTTCGAAAATACATTTTATGTATAGATAACTCTCTTTTTATATGACTAATATAAGTAACGTGCACGTTAAAAAAAATGATTCTATTAAATAAATATTAACAAGTTAATCTATATTTAATTTATTTTTTATTGAATTTTTTTGCAATTTCTAAAAATTTAATATTCGATCACTAATGAAAAAAAAATAAAGAACAACAAAAATATTTTATTGTAAAGAGCACTTTCGTTATTTCTTGTATTATTGAACTTTCACGAATTACAAAATAATTGTAAGTGATAAAGTTCTATGTATACCCAAATATAGTAATTATTATTTACATTTTAATTCAATTATTCTTTTAGTATCATTATAAAAGTGAATAAAATTTTTGTGCAGTCTCTTGAAAAGTTATAAACGAAGTTAAAATATCAATAGTTTAATTTCACTAGGATTTTTTTCATCTAAAAGATAAATTATATGAATATCTAAAATTGAAAAATATACTAATTATTTTAATCAAAAATGTCAACTTCGAAAACTATACGTACTATTTATTTTATTCTTTTAAAAATGTCCAGTCTTCAAAATTTTGATACATTTTTAATATTCTTTCTAAGTTTATGTTTATGCATCCCAAATACTATTTAACTAGTTTAATAACTGAAAGTATTAATTTTAATCAACTCATTATAAATAAGCCGAGATAATATATGAGTTATGCTCCAAGTTTATGATCTCTAGCTTAATTCGACTTATTTATACCCATTTCTTTATTAATCAATATCTAATATACAATTGAAAGTTTTATCAACAATAAGAATTCAAGTGTATTTGAAAATTAATTAATTAAATGATAAACACCCATTTTGTAGCAACTAATCGCATTTTTATAGCACAAAGTGCGTTGCTTTGCCCTTAGATGTGAGTGGTTTTGTATTGTTTTTACTATATTGAATGGATCTCACGTTTTGGTAGAGTTTATGCATGTGTGTAGGTTGAACATGGGACGCCAAGTCGAGAAGGAAAGGACGTAGAAGAGCGGAGACGAAGAAACGGGACGAAAAAGTGGAAAACGGGACAGAACGGAGCAATACAGTGAAAACCGGCGGTCCGGGCATCAAAACCTGCGGTTCGAGCCGGACCGCCAGAAATCGCCTCAAATCCGCCGAGCCAACCGCCGAAATTCACTGTAATTTCAGCCCATGAAGAAAGTCGAAATCGGCGGTCAGGTCGGCGCTTTGGCCTGGACCGCCGATTTCCGAGCTGGACCGTCGAAAACACAGGGGTAAACCGCCGAGTTTCCCTGTTTTGGCCCAAACTCGCGTTTTTCTCCCATTTTTGCGATTTTAACATGTATCGACACCTTTTCTTCCCTATATATAGTCTAAGGGAGCCCCAAAACGTAATACCCTCCTTTCCTACCCTAATTCTCAATTCAAAAACTTGCTATTTAGGGTTCTAAACACTATTTTCAATTATTGTAATAGAGATTAGCTTGGAATTGAAGATTTGTGGAGATTTCAACACTGGGTCCTTAGTTTTCTAGCTATGCAATCCTTTTCCTTTCATTTTGTGTTGATTTTATTCATGTCTAACTAAGTTTCTTTGTTGGTTTGAGGGATTTGTATTGATTTGTGGATGGTTTGATCACCTTTTACTACTTCTTCTATCATTTCTCATCATGGTTGTGATTTTGGAGCTTTAATTCATGTTAGAATTGTTGATCACCTTTCTTGCATGCCTAGTGTTTGTGAAAATTCCTAATAGGTTTTCATATGCATGGAATCCCATTTTCACTTCATGTTTTGACTTGAGACCTAGTAAGTGATTGTTCATTGCATAGAAGTTGATGATCCTTGAGCTCTTGGGAGGTGTTTAATTGGCTAGAGTCTTAATAAGAGATAGTTGATTAATTAATCTTCTTTTGCTAATTTTCGAGAGAGATTAGTAAATATTTTTGTGGATCTCTTCCTATGATGAGGATTAAAAGTAGTTTGAATGACTTAGTAAGTGTTGATCAAGCTATCTAGAATCAAGCAAATCCATAGAACCAACCATTTCCCTCAATTGTCCTTTAATCGTTTATTTGATCGTTTTCTTGTTGTTCTTGCTTGATTTTGAGTCTTAATTGCTTGTTTGTCTTTAATTTCTTGTTTATTAAGTGTATAAATCCCAAAATTGATTTGTTGAAGAGCTTGAATAATAGGAATGCGCATGAATTTTATTTTCATTAAAAACTCGTTTCAATAGTCCTTGAAGATACGATAACTCGATTGCTAAACTACAATAACCCGTTTAAAGTGCGGTATAAATTGCTTAAGTAAAGTAGCGATCATTAAATACTAAATATAGATACTTAATTCCTAATAAATTCTATATTTTATTTAAAAAGTTAGGATGGGAAGGATAAAAATTTCCTAATAAAGATTTAATTAGTTGAACATGGTTGGATCTAAAAATTATTTAAGTTTTTAAGAAGAATCTCTTGGAAGAGGAAGCCAACTTTGAGTTGAAAAAATAGAGGAAAAAACACAATAATACATGTTAAAATTCACATACGAACTTAAAACCATATTGGTATAAAATATCAATAAGATAAATCGCAAGATGGATATATCATTTAAATATTAATAAGGTAATTTTGATTTTCACTAAACTAATATATTTTATACATAAGGTAAATAATAAACTATAAATAAGGTAAATTTGTATTTCTTGTAATTAATAATATATTACAATATTAACATTATTGTATTATGCTATTGCCTTTAATTTTGCTTTATTATAAGGATATTTTAGGCGATTCAAATTTTGTAAAATAAAGCTCTTTTTATATAAGTATAGATATAGATATAGATAGATAACTATGGTTAACTGCAACCAAAATTACAATTATCTTTGTATATATATTGTATATAATTTAGAATGATTTATTTGAATAACTCAAACTATATTAGATGAGAGCAACTTTTCTACCTTATGATTGAAACACCATAATGTATGTTATGTTTTAAAGTTTATTCTAAGGTTGTTAATTAAATTAATTACATTATACCAGATCTTTGATCATCTCTACCACCGTAATACAACCTTAACTTTTTTCAAGTATATTAATAAATTTATTATCTTAAACAAGAGATTATACGTGCAACCAAAAATTGCCTTCACCTAAAATATACCTATTATTTTATTCATTTAAGGGTAAAAGTGTTAATATGTACTCCCTCTGTCCTGTTCAACTTGTCCCATTTTGTCATTTTAGGTGTCCCGTTCAACTTGTCTCATTTCCTTTTAAGAAATTACTAAGAAATTACTTTATTCACTTTATATCACTTCAAAACCACTTTGTATCACTTTATATCACTTTATCAATTAAAAAATATTTTATATCGCTTTATTCACTACACTAAACACACATTTTATTATCTAATACTCTTATTCTTAATCTCCGTGCCGATCCCAAATGGGACAAGTTTAACAGGACGGAGGGAGTATTATTTAGTCATAGTACGCATATATTTATTTTATTTAACCATAATTATCATGCATACGGGATTTGTAGAAAACAAGGATATCTATGCCACCTCAACTCATCAGATTTAAATTTCAATGTATAGGTGTTTTCTTTTGATGTATCATTCAATTTTATACTGCCAATATTTGTCTGCTAGGGATGCTTTTCTCTTGATAAATTCTTTTCCAAATCTTGAGTTGGGCAATTGTATTTATTTGAACAAGAACAGAAGTCACCAAAACAAATATTTAGGTACTACCTATTTTGATTGTTTCTGGGGCTATACAACCTTTGTTAATGATATGATCGATTTGGTCTTGTAATTTTTTTTTTCTAACTCAGAGTCATTATTTAATTTAATTGTGAAGTACTTTTAGATCAATTCTTTTATTCTTAAATCTTGAGCAGTTGCATCATTGAGATTAGAAAGGACTATGCATATATGAGACGGGATAAGCTTGTTCCTTGGGTGCCATTAAAGGAATACTCACTTCAGATCTCAACCCGACAAAATATGCACCTAATGAAGCAGAAAATAGCCTGAACATGAGGATAAATTTGCAGTAGATTGATAGTTGTTCACGACAATATATTGACAGCTAATAATTTGCTAAAAAATAATAGCAATACAGCATAGTTCCATAGCTAGTAGCTAAAAACCTGCCATCAGGAAACAAGTTCTAAATCACCACACAAGCAGACATGAAATATTGTACAAGCAAAGTTAACCAAGCAGTCTTGCCTGCAATAGTCCATTAGGTGTTGTAAGCAGAAAACTAAATGAAGAAGGCAATGTCACTTAATACTTTCCAGTAGGTGCTGCACATACTCGGCTTTCGCTTCCTCGGGTAGGCCCTTGAACATTTGGTATCGCTCGGTTTGAAGCACAAAAATCTCCGCAACTTCAAACCTTTGCTTCATGTTCAGATCCTTCACAGAGCGCAAACATGAGCAGGCATCTCGTCTTGCTTCATCGACGTAGATTTCGTAGCCTATGCGAGCAGCAATCGTATCTAGCCTCTGGGACGTGCTTTGACTTATTTCTGATATCATATCTGCTACCATGCTTATGTTGTCAGTGTGCTTACATGCCGACTTCGACTGCTCATCTTTGGACGAATGATGGATGCCGCTGTTTTCCCCATCGTCATCAGCGGTAAAGTCTTTGGGCCTCTAACTACCCTGCTCATCACCCTTCTCTTCTCCTTGAGTGTCGTCTACGTTGTCGTTTGCCATGTCGGCCACATCTTCGGCATGATCCCCCGTCGCACGGTCCTTCCCAAAGATCTCATTCCAGTCATCGAGCAAAGACCATGATTTGTAGCGCATGGCCTTGGCACTCGGATCTTTCTGCAAAAGAAGCCAGCATGCAGACAACGAAATTACACAGTTAAAGCACGAGAGTTATGTTGTATGCATGGTACATAAAAAGATAAGCTGCCGAGTAGGAGACAATGCACAGGACAGGACTTCATAACAGACAACCAAATAGGACAGTAGGAAATTCATCTTATAAGATATAGTTGATTACTTAGAAAAAGCACAGAATTATTACCTTCACAATATCCTCCCATTGGTGGTCTTCACAATCAATCATGTACTTCCCATCCCTATTGAAGCCGACGCCACTCGTACCCAATATGATGTTCAATGTAAGGTGTTGTTTCTTCCAAGTTTGAAGCTTGGAGTTTATGTGAGGAGACATTTTGATATATGTTCCAGGGAATTCCTTTGATATCATTTCTTCTAGGCGTTGTTGGTATCCCATCCTGAACCCATTATCACCCATCCAAGATTGTGCCACCAGTTCTTTCAGACATGCAATCAGGAATAATTCTTCCTGCGGGGACCAGCTACGGCGAGTCTGCTTCTCACCATGTTGAGACTTGTAACTCTTACCACGTCCAGGGCAGCTGCTACCTGTGACGAAGAATGCAACGCACAAACTTTCAGTAAGGAGGAGACCCCAATAGAGTTTTTTAAATTATTTCCATCGCAACACATCAATTATAGTTGTGAGATGAATATGCTAAAAAACTACATGCTTCATACTGTGAAAAATAGGCTCATAAGCTTATAATTTGATAAGCATATAATGATAGCAACGCATCAATTCCTCATTCTTTTTGAAAACGACATCTTTTAGTTTGAAATTTGAACTAATAGATGGGCAGGGGAGGTGTATTGGACAAATTAGCATAAGTCTCTTAACCAATAATTCAATCAAATTCCTGAAAATGACCACCTGTCTCAAATTTTCGCCAGCAACATGTGGGTCTTTTGTGTGTGAATTCAACGCTAATGATAAGTTTCAAACAACAATAAATTTCGTAAACTCCATATATGCAGGGATGGGTATTTGTCCAACACGTGATAAGTGAATATGTAATCAAACAAATTCTGATTTCTCATCAAAATTATGTAGGAAACGTGTGAAGGATGAAGATTGGAGCTAACTATTCATCATTGAGAAATCTTCAACTCATGCAGAAGAGAAAGAAGATATAGATGACATTTCATTCGAAATCTCCACAATCCTAGAAGCTGCGCTACGAAGCAGTGAATGAACAAAAACGATGACTGAGAGTATGGATTCAGAGGCCGTGGGGAAATACGCACAATAAATTACACAAAGTGGCAAACATTCAATTATACAAACATGTTAATTCGTCGATGTAACCCTGACAATAAAAGTGCAAAATTATGTGCCCTAATTCAACATTTGAACCCAGGAAAAAGGGTGCTAACAACAATTTCACGACACACAAGAACCCCTATAAATATCGTGAACCGAAAAGGAGAATTTGGGGGAAAAACATGCCAAAGTAGGAACGAAAATACCCCAATCACTCACACCCCTTGCGTTGATAAAGCCTGAAGATCTAACCTGCGTTGACAGAACTCATTTGACTCAGGCCACGAAGTCGGAAACCTGCGCAGAAGATTTATCGCCGTCACCCTTACTTCATGTCCGCTCGGCAATTAGGTTTTGGGTCGAATGAAGCTCGTTTATGCATCGTGCTCTGTATATTTATGTGAGGGTGTATTTGTAATTATCAAATCAGTGGAAGGTCTAAATTGGAACAACAAAAGTTAATACCGATGTTAATAGATACTACTAAACGTGCGGACAAGATAAACCGTTATTTTTAAAAGGTTACCAAACGGAAATCCTACACTAAATTTATCTCATCTCTCCACATTATTAATCCAAAATTATTAATCTTACCTAATCTAGTGTGGGTTACCAAACACCCCCTTACTATGTTAGATTTTTTTATATATGAGATTCTCCAATTAAACACGAGTCTTATGATTTTGGGTAATGGACTAAGGGTAATGCAATATCGCCTTTACAATAATAATTTGAAAAGCAATTTACAGTTGCATTTATTTGAATATAAACGTAAAATATCTACTTAATTAGGTATATAATACTATGGGATATTAATTTTGAAAAAGAACTATGGAATAATTTAGTAGCATTTTGAAGTGATATTGTACTCTATCTTCGCCAGTAACTTGTTGATTGACCATTCTACAATTCATGCACTTTTGATTGACGTGTTTTTTAGATCAGTCATATATTAACAAGTTACATTTTAAAGAATATGTGCTACACATAGTTATAGCCTTGCTATGTGAATCCCTCTTTTTTCTTTCAAATTTTTTGTTGCATGGATGCATGTTTCTATTATAACCCATCTATCCAAAATTTGATGACATATATGCTTAACGTGTAATTCTACATTTGTAGAGTTAGAGACTTTTTCACGACAGTATCTTATTACAGAGTACGAATTGAGGATAATTTTCTCACGGACTTCGATTTAAGGACACTAGCTTGTTAATTGCCACTCCGTAGGATAAATTTTGGCCCGAATTAACCACGTGATCATTAATTTTTGGCCCGTTTGGTATTTTTGTTGGGAAAATTCGTCGAACAGTTGGTAGGCTAAGATTAATATATTGTTTATTATTGTAACCTCCAACTCAAAATCAAACATTTACACACAGGTGCACGCGGAGGTTGGCGGTTGTCCGTGGCGGTGCGCGAGTGGCCTCCAATGAATCTGAACCATTTTTATCAGCCGCTTGTGATTCATAAGTTATGAGATCTGAGGGCTTCTTTTCGTAGATCTGAATTTTAGTTTTTCTTACTTTGTATAAGGATTGGTTTTCTGTGTTTGTGATTCTGTATTGTTATGCCTATTTTCCCAGTGATGCTTGAGTTAATATACAAAGAAATTGTAGCTTTGATTTCCTTCAGTAGCCTCCCCCCTCAATGAACCTGGCTGTTCTTCTTGTCCTTCTTCTTCTTCTCCTTCTTCTTCTCCTTCTTCTTCTTCTTCTTCTTCATCTCCTCCATCACCATCATTATCGTCGTCGTCGTCGTCTCATTTAGCTGCTGCTGCTGCTGCTTGTTGTTGTTGTTGTTGTTATTATTATTATTATTATTATGAAAAATGCATAGTCGTGGTCATATTGATGGTGTGGGACTGGTTTAGTTGGAATTACCATATCTGCATATGCGCATTCTGAGGGAATTAATTATTTTTAGATCCCCTTCACGAAGATCCTCCTATATTATAAACTCCAACCTTCTCGAGCCATGCTTCAATATATTAGTCTTAGCTTACCAACTGTTCGACGAATTGTCCCAACGAAAATCACCAAACGGGCCAAAATTAACAATCACGTGCGGAACACGTGATTGAATTGTTAATTCGGAACAAAATTTGTCCTACGGAGTGGCAATTAACAAGTTAGTGTCCTTAAATCGAAGCCCACGAGGAAATTGTCCTCAATTTGAACTGTGTAATAAGATACTGTCCTGAAAAAGGTCTTTAACTCATGTAAGATGTTTCACATTAATTGGTTGGAGGAGAAGCTAACATGAGCCACTTTATATTAGTGAACTATCTCTCTCCTTACAAATCACAGGAATTGAGCTCAACATATATCCAAGTTTTTACATGGTGTATAATAGATGAGTTGATGTAATTCAATGACGGCCCCAATATAAATGTCATTAAATGGTGGTTGATAAATTTTAGTAATGCTTACATGGACATTATCGATTCTCTTAAAAGTAAATTTTAATACATTAGTATGTATGTGAAATCACTAACTTATACTCTCTCAGTCCCAGAAAAATATTCGACATCTTTTGTGGCATGCGTTTTAGAAAATATTAGATGAGTTAGTGTGTATAGTGAGTAAAGAAGGAATCCCACTTTGTATTGAATTATGTGAGGGTGAGGCATGCAAAGGGAGATATGTGGCGCAACAAGAAGTTTTATAGAAACAATAATGCATTGTCGTGGTTGTCGGCTAAGATTTTAAAATCTATAGAAACTAATTCACTGTCTATATATGTGGTTCTATATTACAATTATAGGTTAATTGTTATAAAAAGGTTTGCATACTTTCATATAGTATAGAAATATTCACTCATTAATTGGATTTTTACGGGAACTCTTACCTATCAAATCCTAATAAGACGTATTTGTAAAGGGTTTGAGAAAACATTGATATCCATGACGGGTTTGGGACATGCTTTGAAAACTATCTATGATTCCCGCTATCCAAACATACTTATAATGTAGTTATTAATAATAGTATATTAAGAGTTTTAATTCCTATTCATTCACATATTAAAAATCGTCTCTTCAAAGTAAGGACTTGTCACTTTCGCACTTCAATCCATGTCAGTCGCTGAGTCACAAATTAGTCAGATTTATAAATGTATTGTAATTTTATGCATACTATATTTTATGAGATATCGATTGTGTCACTCATGTTAGATTTTTCGTTAGTAAGTATTTGTTTAGAGATTAATTTTAATAAGATTTTATACTAACATTGTAATTTAGTGATAATATTTTATTCATTTTCCTATGTAATGTTAATTTTATAGTATTTGAATTTTTAATAGATGATTAACGGGCATTATCAACGGGCTTGAGGCGGGTTTGGCAATTTTAATTAGGTTTGGAACCAATATGAATAAACAAAAACCTAAATAGGGTCGGATTTGAAAAATATTAATGAGTGAGTACCTGACCCATTGTCATATTCCTAACGTACACCAAATAAATGTTTTTTTAAAGACTCATACCAATTTATTGTACTTCACTAAGTATCAAGCCAACTATTACATAATTTAGGGGCAGCTAGCAGAGTTCATTATCAATAAATGATAAATTTTTGTATTCAATTTATAATGTCTTAATATTGACCAAGCAATCAAAAATCATATGATTTTTTTATTTTATTTTATTAAAATTTAAAAAATGCAATGATTTCACGTGCGTTGCACGAGTCTCTCTACTAGTTCTATAAGGGTGCATTTACTTTGATGGGAAAAGGGTGGAAAAGGAAAATTTTCATCCCTTTTCCATCATTTTCACATGTTTACTGTGATGAAAAATTTTCTACGGGCAGGTTGAAAATTTTTCTCATGCAGCCCTTTTTCACTCTTTTTCTTTCAATGTTGAATAATATTATCCTTAGCTTTTGGTGTGAAAATATTTTCCAATGGATAAAAGACATATAATGGGGATTTATAATAATCAGAATTTGAGGTGATTTACTAGTAAGCAATAATTGATAATTAAACAAGAAGAGCAAATAATAAACAAAGAATGGTATGCAAGGTACAAGAGAGAAAAGGGTCGATTCTAGGGAATGCTTCCAATCGGAAACAGTGATGGTCTAATCCTATTAATCTATTCAACAAATTTTAATCCAAAACATGAGGAACAATCATACAAGTAATTACACTCCACCTTTCGATGAGAATGTAAAAGTAGATTAGTAAAAAGCTCTCTCTGGTTAGGATTCGAGACAATCAACTAACTCCAAAGAGAACAAGTAGATTAAAGGTTCCTATGCTTGCAAATATCTCCACTAGGTCTCAATTGCTTGCATATTGATAGTTCTTGAATTCAATGAACATATAAATCGGCTAGGACTTTATACGAACACTTGCATGTATAGAAAAGTGGCCTACTATTCTAACATTAAAATCAAGTACCAAAAACCACAATCATGAAATGGAAGGCAAAACAATATTAATAGATTAACACCATTATCATCTATGAGTTTCAACAATTCCCTAAAACCAACTAAGAGATTTAGCTAATCATGTTCATAATCAATAAAGTACCCAAGTCTTAAATACAAAAAAATAGGAGTAGAGAAATTATATTCTAATCTTGAATCTTCAATGTTGTTCACTTGTCTCCTTCTTCCCCAAGCTCCAAGCTCGAACAATATTGAAAATGGAGTAGTGTGTGAAAAAATGTGTTGGTGTGTGTAGGAGGTGGGTTTGTATGTGGATGGATGGCTAGGGCTTGTGTTTAGAAGAGGTATATATAGTGTTGATAGTTGAGAACAATTTTAGGAAGTTCAAAATCTGAAAATATGAGGAAACAATGGAATAAATCGTGTTTTGGAGGAAAGAAGTGCACCGCAAGCGGGTGCTCATGCGAGTTGCTTATGGACTTCATGAAAATAGCTCTTAGAAGCAGGTGGATAAGCGGGTGCTTATGAAGACCAAGCAACCCACTCAAAACGGTCTTTTTTGTTCTTTATTAGAGCGCTCGCGCTCACGTTGCTTATGGTTGCACGACCTTTTTATTTTGGTCCGTTCTCTCTCGTCCGAACTCCAATTTGCCTCCCGTTTTTTCCTACAAACTCGTATCGATCTCCTCTCTCTGATTCCAAGATTATTTTCTTCAATTATAACTTCATTTTCATGAAACTTGAATGAAACAAGCAACCAAGTGTAACTTTACAATAACAACACTTATGCAATATTACTCAAACAAAGCATGATTTTCTTGAAATAAATAGCATCAAGTGCACCCTTAAAGCATAGAAAATTCATGTTTGTCAGTGATGCATCTCACTATATAGTGTGGTGCATATGAACTGACCGTTAAAAAAAGATTAAAAAAAAAGTCAACGGTTTGACCCTGTAAAATCTGACCATCTATTCCTCCTAAATCTATATATGGTGGAGATTACTACACATTTTTTAGGATAAGATCCATTTTTATTGGAACATTACTCTCTCTATATATATCTATTTATTTATTTATATATAAGCTTTAAGTAATAGGTATCCATAAATAATTGTCCAAAGTCCATCACAAGCTTGAATGTTTCTAGCCAAATCTATCCTAATACTCCCTCCGTCCATGAAATGGTTGCCACTTTTATCATTTAAGTTTGTCCATAAAATGGTTGCCACATTTACTATTCCACTCACATTTATTGTGAGACCCTTACTCCACGCACTATAATTCACTACTACCTACCATTTTCTTAAAACCCGTGTCGTTCAAAATGTGGCAACCATTTCATGGACGGAAGGAGTATCATTTAGGGCCCATTTGATATTCATATAGTACTCCCTCCGTCCCTCGTTAGTATGGTGCGGGGGTCGTGCAGAAGAAAAAGTAGATAAATATTTGGTAGGGATAATTTAAGTGGAGGAAGGGACCCACTTATGATGTGTTGTTAATTTTTTAATGGATGAAGAAACTTTATTGAAGTAAATATGTTGAACTTTTAAGGGTAAAAAGGTAAAAGACATGTCTTAAAATGGAAACACCATACTAACCAGGGACGGCTAAAAAATGAAAGTAACCATACTAACCTGGGACGGAGGGAGTAGTATATATAAGATATTTGGTGTGTGTATGAGAATCAGATTATGGGTATGAAATTGATATTCGATTTTCTTGTTTGATATATGTTGAAGATATTCATTGATGAAAAATATAATATTAAATATAATGTATCATGTAAGTCCTATTATATTTATGGATACCAAACAATAATTCTCAAACCCGACCAATTATTAACTCTTATAGGATACACATTTACAATCTGCTCCAATTCTTTACATAAATCAGCACTAACTCTTCCTCTCTCTAACGACTCTGAGAATGTCTAACCCTAGTGGTCATAAGCTGTCCCTCAATGTTGTGATCAACAAAGACAAAACAAAGGTACTGTTTGCGGAAGCCAACAGGGATTTCGTAGACGTTTTGTTAAGCTTCCTAACGTTGCCTTTGGGAAAAGTAGTAACAAATCTCCAGACAAACATGGGACAAGAGGCAGCGCTCATTGGAAGCTTGAACTCTCTTCGCACAGGTATATCAAATCTCAACCATACCTATTTTTCTGTGCGAGGCGCCAAGCAAATGTTGCTAAATCCACGCAGCCCGTTGGGAGCTGGATGCCGTGAACTAGCGATTGATATTACTGATACCCCTAACAAATTGCAGAGAAAACATTGAAGCAAAATTAGAGAGAGAGAGTTGGGGAATTTTCTGTTGCATTTCTGTAGAATGAATTGCTTTTACAAAACAGAGCTAAAAGGCTAATATACAGTAGCCCAAAACTAACTATGACTAACTATGACTCATTATCTTACAAACTAACCAAACAAAAGTTGCCAAGTCAGCTATAATGCCAACTCAGCTCACCAACTAAACTATTTGAAGAATATACATTTTAACACGCCCCCTCAAGATGGAAGGTAGATACTGTGAAACCCCATCTTGCTAAGAATATTGTTGAAAGCAGGAGCAGCCAAAGGTTTTGTCAGAATATCAGCTAACTGAAGATCATTTCTGACATGCAACGAATGCACAACTCCTTGAAGAAACTTGTCACGAACTGTGTCACAGTCAATTTCTATGTGTTTTGTTCACTCATGAAAAACAGGATTAGAGCAAATATAAACCGCAGCTTTAATATCACAATATAGAGGTGTAGCCTTGGTTTGAGAGACACCAAAATCCAGCAACAAATTTCTCACCCAAGTTACTTCACAACTAACCTGTGCCATGGCTCGATACTCCACTTCAGCAGAGGACCTGGAGATAGTTGCTTGCTTCTTTGATCGCCAAGACACCAATGAAGATCCAAGAAACACAGCAAAGCCAGTGACAGAACGTCTAGTGATAGGACAAGCTGCCCAATCAGCATCACAAAAGGCACTCAAATCAAGAGAAGAAGTGCTATCAAAGAAAAGACCATGACCTAAATTGCCTTTTAGATATCTCAGTACTCTTTCTGCAGCAACCATATGCCCCTCACAAGGTTTAGCTAGGAACTGACTAAGGTTGTGAACAGCAAAAGTAATATCCGGTCTAGTGATACAGAGATATAACAATCTTCCAACCAAGCGTCGATATGAAGTGGAATCTTCAAGAGGTTTCCCTTCCTCAAGAGTTAAATGCTTACCTGATTCCATGGGAGTTGAACAAGGCCTGCATTCAAGTAAACCTGCTTCTTTAACCAAGTCCATAGCATATTTTCTTTGGCACAAGTGAATCCCTTTCACACTTCCAGCAATTTCCAGTCCAAGGAAATAAGAAGGTTTCCCCAAATCTTTGTATTTAAATCTTGTATGAAGAAAATCCTTGAAGGACTGAACTAAAACTGAATCATTGCTAGCAAGTAGAATGTCATCTACATAAACCACCAAGCCCAGAAAACTATCTTGATCTTTCTTGAAGAAGAAAGAATGATCACATGCTGACTGAACCAGACCAAAAGCAGTGAGAGCTTCTGAAAACTTGAGATACCATTGTCTGGAAGCCTGTTTAAGTCCATACAATGACTTATTTAGCTTACAAACTGAACCAGTTGGATATGGATTACCCTTTTCATCAACCAATCCAGGGGGTAAATCCATATAGATGTCTTCATCCAACTCTCCATATAAGAAAGCATTATTGATATCCAAATGACACAAATCCCAACCATGAACAGCTGCAAGAGATAACATGAGTTTAACAGTAACAAGTTTGGCAACATGTGAGAAAGTATCCAAGAAATCCACTCCAGCCTGTTGAGTGTAACCTTTGGCCACCAATCTGGCTTTATACCTGTCTAAACTGCCATCAGCAAAAAATTTTGACTTGGATGCTTGGTGATAAAAGGATGGTTCAGGGATAGAAGAAAGAGAGCAGATCAATCTGTAATAGGCTGAGGATAACCTAGAATAGGAAATATATTTATGAATAGGATATTGAGTGTAAACTACTGAATTACACTCATATCCTGAAAGATGGGCAGGAGGTTTGATCACTCTACCAGATCTTGTGGTTGGAAGTGATGGATCACTAGTGTGAGGTATGATGGAAGAAGTATTAGAAACAGGATGAACAAACTGAGTAGATGAAAGATGAGAAGTAGAATCCACCGGA
Source organism: Schizonepeta tenuifolia (assembly GCA_029490685.1). Taxonomy (NCBI): domain Eukaryota; kingdom Viridiplantae; phylum Streptophyta; class Magnoliopsida; order Lamiales; family Lamiaceae; genus Schizonepeta; species Schizonepeta tenuifolia. The sequence goes on from CM055955.1 coordinate 131,417,210, forward strand.
AAAGTGAACTATGGCTCTGGAAAAGAAGTAACACGCAGATGAGAAAAAGGAAACACAGATTCATGAAAAACAACATCTCTACTGATACTGATCTCATGAGTGTCAAGATTCATAACTTTGTATCCTTTATAACCAGAGGGATACCCAAGAAAGACACATTTTGTGGCTCGAGGAGAAAATTTATTTCGGTTTCTGTCTAAGGTAGAAGCAAAGCATAGACAACCAAACACCTTTAAATGATCATAAGAAGGAGATTTCTGGAAGAGAAGCTCAAAAGGAGTAATATTGTGAGGAAGAACAGATGAGGGAGTTCTATTGATCAAATAGGAAGCAGTAAGGATACAATCCCCCCAATATGCCACAGGCAGATGAGATTGAAACATGAGACTCCGAGCAACATTAAGCAAATGCTGATGCTTACGTTCTACCCTGGCATTTTGTTGTGGTGTAGACACACAGGAATGATGAATCAAAGTGCCATACTTAGTATATAATTCCCCAAGACTAAATTCAGGACCATTATCACACCTAAGCACTTTGATGTGTTTATTAAACTGAGTAAGCATTGTACTGAAAAATTTGGTGAGAATATCTTTAGTATCAGATTTGCACTTCATCAAAAAGGTCCATACAAACCTAGAATAGTCATCTACAATGGTAAGAAATATGAATAACCATTGACAGTAGGCACAGAATAGGGACCCCAGATATCACAATGGATGAGATCAAATTTTTCATTGGAAACATGTGAAGAATATGGAAAAGAGAGCCGTTTTTGTTTGGCCAAAGGACAAATCTCACACAGAGTTTGTTTACAAGTGGAGAGGGACAAAACCCTTGCTAACAATTGCAATTTCTTCAAGGATAAATGTCCTAATCTATGATGCCAAACATCAGCATTTACTACAGCAGAAACACTAGGAGAAGTGGAAACAATTGAGGAGATATTGGATACATCTAGAGCATACAAGTTGCCAAGTCTTCTACCCCTCCCAATCATAGTTCCCTGAGAAGCTTCCTGGATAACAAAGGAAGTAGGAGTAAATTTTACCTCACATTGTAAAGAAGTGGTAAGAGAACTAACTGAGATAAGGTTATAGGCAAAAGATGGCACACAAAGAATAGAAGAAAGCTGAAGAGAAGAAGTTAATGGTATAGTGCCAAGGCCTGTAACTTGAGCACTATTACCATAAGGAAGATTGACATGAGTATAGTAAGGTTCACTGGAGCGAGTAAACAAGGAAGGATCATGACAAACATGATGAGTTGCACCAGTATCCATCAACCAAAGAGTAGACTGAGCAGAAGTTGAACAAATAAGTGTTTCAACACGAGTTTTAGGTTGAAGAGATATATTACCACTGAATGGAGAAGAGGCAGCCGAAGATCCAGAAGAATCAGTCACATTCTGAGAAGCCATAGCTGCAGAGGAGGAAGAGGCAGGAGAGAGCAACTGAGATTGCTGCATCTGAGCTTGCAAGTACTGCAACATGTGAGCCATGTTTGCTGGAGTCAGAGCTCCAGGAGTTGGAGTTGGAGATGATTGAGTTGGCTCTGTTGCACTCACTTGATTAACAAATCTAGCACCATTCCCATAACCAGCTCCATTTCCATTGGTAGGTCTGCCTCTACCTCCACCATAACCAGGAGGATAGCCAATGATCTCAAAGCACTTATCCACAGTGTGATTTGTTTTACCACACTTTGTGCACAGGAATTTGCCTTTTGCACCTCTGCCACGACCACCAGCTGTTGCATTGATCTTAGATCCAGACTGATCAACAAGTGTAGGAGGAGATGAATGAAACACTGACTCAATAGATCTCTGCCGTTCCTCTTGCAGCACTAAGGAAAAAAAAATTGGCAAAGGAGGAAGTGGAGTTAGAGAGACAATGTGTGAACGAAGCTGAGAGAAGGAAGGATGCAAGCCAATCAGAAACTGCATTGCACACTCTTGTCCTTGAAACTCCATCCATTTCTTTGCACTTCCACACTTACAGGTCTCGCATGAGCACCAAGCAGTAGGTTTAAAATCACGTGACTCATCCCATAGAATTCGAAGCTTAGTGTAGTACGCACCGACATCATCAGTGCCCTGCCTTAGGTTCATCAACTGTTGTTTCAACTGATAAATCCTTGCCAAATCTCCTTGTGAGAATCGATCCTTTAGATCCTCCCAAATAAGAGCAGCATTCTCCAAATACATGATACTGGAACTGATCTCATGAATTAGTGAATTTCGCAGCCATGAAATCACCATGCTATTACAGCGAAGCCATTGCAAATACAGCAAATCACCAGAATGAGGTTTGGATAAAACTCCATTGACGAAATCTAGCTTGTTCTTCGCCATCAACGCAGTAGTCATGGAACGATACCAACTATTGTAATTGGATCCATTCAGCTGCTGCGTGACCAATTGAACGCCAGGATTATCGCTCGGAGAGAGAAAATAAGGACTGCTATGATCTTCATAGGCAGCACCTTGAAAAACATTGGTTTTGGTATGCTTATTCGCCATGAATTGAAGACGAAAAAGAAGAGAAAATCAGCGGAAACTGAGCTCTGATACCATAACAAATTGCAGAGAAAACATTGAAGCAAAATTAGAGAGAGAGAGTTGGGGAATTTTCTGTTGCATTTCTGTAGAATGAATTGCGTTTACAAAACAGAGCTAAAAGGCTAATATACAGTAGCCCAAAACTAACTATGACTAACTATGACTCATTATCTTACAAACTAACCAAACAAAAGTTGCCAAGTCAGCTATAATGCCAACTCAGCTCACCAACTAAACTATTTGAAGAATATACATTTTAACAACCCCTAACAATTACTTCATTTGTCAAGACCCCGAATGTCTAGGGCTTGTGTTTAGAGAGGTATATATAGTGTTGATAGTTGAGAACAATTTTAGGAAGTTCAAAATCTGAAAATATGAGGAAACAATGGAATAAATCGTGTTTTGGAGGAAAGAAGTGCACCGCAAGCGGGTGCTCATGCGAGTTGCTTATGGACTTCATGAAAATAGCTCTTAGAAGCAGGTGGATAAGCGGGTGCTTATGAAGACCAAGAAACCCACTCAAAACGGCCTTTTTTGTTCTTTATTAGAGCGCTTGCGCTCACGTTGCTTCTGGCTGCACGACCTTTTTACTTTGGTCCGTTCTCTCTCGTCCGAACTCCAATTTCCCTCCCGTTTTTTCCTACAAACTCGTATCGATCTCCTCTCTCTAATTCCAAGATTATTTTCTTCAATTATAACTTCATTTTCATGAAACTTGAATGAAACAAGCAACCAAGTGTAACTTCACAATAACAACACTTATGAAATATTACTCAAACAAAGCATGATTTTCTTGAAATAAATAGCATCAAGTGCACCCTTAAAGCATAGAAAATTCATGTTTGTCAGTGATGCATCTCACTATATAGTGTGGTGCATATGAACTGACCGTTAAAAAAAGATTAAAAAAAAAAGTCAACGGTTTGACCCTGTAAAATCTGACCATCTATTCCTCCTAAATCTATATATGGTGGAGATTACTACACATTTTTTAGGATAAGATCCATTTTTATTGGAACATTACTCTCTCTATATATATATATTTATTTATTTATATATAAGCTTTAGGTAATAGGTATCCATAAATAATTGTCCAAAGTCCATCACAAGCTTGAATGTTTCTAGCCAAATCTATCCTAATACTCCCTCCGTCCATGAAATGGTTGCCACTTTTATCATTTAAGTTTGTCCATGAAATGGTTGTCACGTTTACTATTCCACTCACGTTTATTGTGAGACCCTTACTCTACTCACTATAATTCACTACTACCTACCATTTTCTTAAAACCCGTGTCGTTCAAAATGTGGCAACTATTTCATGGACGGAAGGAGTATCATTTAGGGCCCATTTGATATTCATATAGTACTCCCTCCGTCCCTCGTTAGTATGGTGCGGGGTCGTGCAGAAGAAAAAATAGATAAATATTTGGTAGGGATAATTTAAGTGGAGGAAGGGACCCACTTATGATGTGTTGTTAATTTTTTAATGGATGAAGAAACTTTATTGAAGTAAATATGTTGAACTTTTAAGGGTAAAAAGGTAAAAGACATGTCTTAAAATGGAAACACCAGGGACGGCTAAAAAATGAAAGTAACCATACTAACCTCGGACGGAGGGAGTAGTATATATAAGATATTTGGTGTGTGTATGAGAATCAGATTATGGGTATGAAATTGATATTCGATTTTCTTGTTTGATATATGTTGAAGATATTCATTGATGAAAAATATAATATTAAATATAATGTATCATGTAAGTCCTATTATATTTATGGATACCAAACAATAATTCTCAAACCCGACCAATTATTAACTCTTATGGGATACACATTTACAATCTGCTCCAATTCTTTACATAAATCAGCACTAACTCTTCCTCTCTCTAACGACTCTGAGAATGTCTAACCCTAGTGGTCATAAGCTGTCCCTCAATGTTGTGATCAACAAAGACAAAACCAAGGTACTGTTTGCGGAAGCCAACAGCGATTTCGTAGACGTTTTGTTAAGCTTCCTAACGTTGCCTTTGGGAAAAGTAGTAACAAATCTCCAGACAAACATGGGACAAGAAGCAGCGCTCATTGGAAGCTTGAACTCTCTTCGCACAGGTTTATCAAATCTCAACCATACCTATTTTTCTGTGCGAGGCGCCAAGCAAATGTTGCTAAATCCACGCAGCCCGTTGGGAGCTGGATGCCGTGAACTAGCGATTGATATTACTGATACCCCTAACAATTACTTCATTTGTCAAGACCCCGAATGTCCATTTGAAAACTATATGAATATCAGCATGTATTCTGATATTGCTAAATGTGATTGTGGGAAATGGTTGAACAGAGAAATCCTTGTTGGGGAAAGTCTTGATGGTGAAGTTTTCACGAGTGGTCCAACGACTTTCACTGTCACCGATGATCTCTTTGTCTCGCCTAGTGTGAGTGGAACCAAAGCAACGCTCAGTAATCTTAACTGTGATGTCACTCAAGGGATCGAGATGCAGTTTTTGAGTTTTGGTATTGATGAGGTGAGTTGACTCTTCAATCCATCTCTTCAAGTTTTTCCATTGTATATATGATTAATCTAAGTTGTTTCTTTAATAGATACGGGATTTGCTCAAGTTCTCATTAATTTCTGCTACCCCTTTGACCGATTTGATAATCAAGAAAACTGGGATGAGGCATTCTGTAACGAACCTTGGTTTTTGTTTTCTAAAATCCCGAATGAGAAACTGCACTCTAGAAAAGTGGTTTTGAATGTGTGCTTGCAGAAATCAACGAATAAATTTCTGTATGCAGAAGCTACTGCTGAGTTTGTAGAGCTACTTTTCAGTTTCCTCACTATTCCTCTAGGAAGAATCGAGTTCCTTTTGGGCGGGAAAATTGGTCTGAAAAATATCGACAATCTATACTGGAGTGTGACAGATTTGATCGAGGATGAGTATTTTAAGACTCCGGACATGAGAAGTAAGCTTATAAATCCGAAACTACCTCATGGTTATGTTTCCAGAAATCAGTTTCTACCTCTCAGTGAAGAAGCTCCTCCTAAACTATATTACCAATTAAGGTGGAACAAACAGCGCAAACGTAACGAATGTTCTTTTAATGATAAACGAGGAACATCGATTTCTTCCTTCAAGTCGTGTGAGGATTTATATGTCCGGAAACAAATAAAGTGTATTGTAACTGATGATTTAACCGTTTCTTCTGGTGTAGCTACTAGCTTATCGATTCTCAGTGGTCTTGGAATCTATCTCTGGGATGTAAAAGAAATGAAGTTGCAAATTGGACTTGAAGAGGTATACATAATGCTATCTTTTTTCTATTTTTTTGGATAATGACAGGAAACAACAACGGTCGAGTCGCCTTATTATATAAATCCTTTCGATTGAGCTCCACTAATGGTTGTTTGGTGTTTATTAAAGACTTGTGTTTGTTATTGCAGGCCTTAAGAATGCTGACGGCTTCACTTACATCTAAGACAGTTATAACTGATGTTCTCATCAATCCCATGCTAAACTAGAGCACAAACGGAATCAAGGATTCTGAGTTTCTTTCTGTTGGTGGGCCAAACCATCTTTTCGTTTGTTATGTCTTTATAACTAAGCTTAGTTTTCTATGACAATACGTATCATGTTCTAGACATTATATTAGTTGTCCGATTTGAAATGGTATTTCTATAAAAATTATTTTATCATGTTTGTGCGTTTAGCTGAGATTTAGAAGTTCATCCAACGTCAAACTCAATAATAAGGCTTTTGGAAATTTTGTCGCAAACGTCCGGCATGGAGTAAATTTTTCAAGAGTTGGTGTGTGGCCGAGTTAGGGCTCTAAGGTGGGTTCGAGTTGCAAATGGAAGGACAATCTCGACAATAGAGAGTTAAAATGCGCTTAATCAATCTTGAGTTTCAATGTGGGATCCAAGTATAAATCTCAACTTTTCAAGAATGATCTTAGTTGTGATATTGTCCTGTATCGTGTCGTGACTAGCTTATCGATTCTTGGTGGTCTCTTGGAATCGCTCTCTGGGTTCTGGGATGTAAAAGAAACCAAGTTGCGAAAATAACAATTTTTTTTATTTTATGTGGGACCCACGTCCTCTCCTTACTAATTCCGGCAAGCGCATCTGGAGCAACATTCGGACAACAATTTTCTTAATCGAGAACTGCAGTTCCAACAACATTTGGTCGTCTTCTAACAAATATTAATGCCGACATGGTGGAGACGGGCGAGCGACTACATGTGTGGAAGAGATGGGGTGGTAGGTGGAGCATGGAGGGCAGGTTCAGAAATTGGGTAATGGATTCCACCACTGAGGCTTCCGTCATGATTTGACAATGGTGACATCGCTGATTTATTGTGTGTGTGAGAGAGAGAGGTGGTGATGATGATGGTGGTTGAAGGGGGTAGTGGAATGAGAAGACGAGGTTGATGGCTGTTTTCAATTAAGGGTATTTATATTAATATAAAAACAGTCTTGTTTTACAAAATTTGTTTTATTTAAAATATTCTTGTTATATAACTAAATTAAGAACAATATCGTAATACAATATATGTATTATATTTATAAGTAATATATAATATAACATAATTTGTTATAACAAAATATTAAATCATATGGAATGAAATTTACCTTTTTAATAATTTATCTAACCTAATTTATTTGATTTAGTATATAGACTACTATATTCTTTCTCTTTAAAATCAAATTATCTTTATTTAATAATTAATAATACCTATGCTAATTGAAACGACAAATTTGAGAGTTTCTGATATAATTAGTTGAGAGAGTTGGGTAGCTATTTGACGGCTATAATTGGTCCTTTGATGAAATTATCAAAATGGACTCCTAGCACTAGCAACTCTTATGGAATACTAGCAGAGACAACGTGCGTTGCACGTATTTTTTTTTTTAATAAAGAGCGAAAATTAATACAATTACATCATTTTTATTAATTTCTGTAATATATTATCAAATCTACATGTGAAATTATATTAATTTATTCACATAAGCATGTCTTTTATTATATTGTTAATATTAAGATTATAAATCAAGATATACAAAATAGATGGATATTACAACCAAGTCATATATACTATTGAAAATTACACAAATTTAGTTTCTATTCAAAAAAAGAAAAAGAAAAACAGTAATTATTTTAGTAAAATATGTCAATAATTTTAACTATATAAATTTTCAAATTCTGCAATCAAACTAATTACAATTAATTTTGAGAAATTATTACTTTTGTTAGTTGTGCTTCGTCCAAAAGACAAATATTATTAAAGTGGCAGATATATAGATTGTAATATTCCGGATATTTCTTTCCATCGCGAAAATAAAAATTTTCGTTTTAATTAAGGCTTAGCACTTCTAAATTAAAGAAATACAGTTATAAGAATAACGGCGAAGTCCGTTTCTGAAAATAAGTTGCAAAAGTCGTTCAACCGACTACTATATTAGGGTTTTGGCGCCCGATAAAATTTTCGTTAGAGATCTCAAATCAGTATGGCGTCTGCATTTACATTCACTTATTTTGCGATACGAGTATTTTTTATTTTTCCGGGTGAAAATATTGTACTGTCACGTCTCGACTTTTGAAGTTTTTCGGGAAACGAATCGTCCTTTCCGACTAAGTGAAATATTCCAGAACTAATGGTCGTATCCTTTTTTGCCGAAAATGTGTCCATCTAATAAAGTAATTGTTCGTTTCTAGTTTGCAGTATTAGACCCGGAAAAATAGATATTTTGTAGAGAAGGTGTACAACTTGATTTTCTCTTCTACTATATAAATATCACCCTTTATCACCATAATATCTCTCTCCCTCTCACTCCCCAAACCGCCACCCTCCCTTTTCTCTCTTCTCTCTCTTGTTCTTCAAGTGTTCTTCATATCTTCAAGTTTTTCTTCAAGTTCTTCAAGCTTCTAAGTTCCATAACTTATTCGATTCTCGATTAAAGTCAATTCCGATTGCATATTTGATAAGGTATGAACTTTAGCTTCATTTCTATCCAAACAAGAATCATCTCCTTTGAAGTTTGATAGATGTCAAAATTTATGAGGTGTAGGATATGATGTTTAAAGTTTTATTTCATGTTATTTTGATGTTAGAAGTAAGAATCCATGGTTGAAATCGAGTTAGAAACATGTTAAGTATTTATTTGGAATTTTCGAAAATTATGATGAAGGTTTCGAAATTTCTGCACTTCTTAGATGTTTTGATTGAGCTTGAATTCTCATAAATGGTTTGTGGAATATGATTCTAGGTATTGATACATGATTGTATGAATTGTTTGAGAATTTTCTAAAAATATTTCTATGTTCATTGGAAATGAAGAAGTATGATTTTGATTGAGCAAGTGAGATGATATGGATGTGGTAATGATATAAATGTGTTGTAGGAAGCATGTAGTTGATCATATATTTATGTTAGACTTTTCGAAAAATAAAATGATAATCGTTGGAGACGAACATTCGATCGAATTTTTAAGGATAGAATTTATTTGATAATGTTGTTTGCATAAATGAGAAGTTGTATGCATGTTAATCAACATATAATTTAGTTAGAATTTTCCGACCACTTTTTATTTTTCGTTGGAGACGAAGAATTGAGACTATGTTAAGTATGAATGATGATATGAATATGTGGTTTGTATATTAGTTGATCTAAGTGTTTAAGGATCTTAAATTGAAAGTTTGGAAGATTTCTAAGAACATTTATCTTTGTGTAAGAGACAAGGAATCGAGCATAAGTCTTGACGGTTAAATGAAATGAGAAAACTAATTGGATATTAGTGATTTAGTATGCTTAGGGTTCATTGTGTAAGTTTTGAGAATTTCATGTTATATATGAATGAGTGATTATGGATTTGAGTATGATATGAGTGAATGATCATATGTTAATTGGAATGATATCATTTGATGATTTGATTCGAGAGTTAAGAAATTGATTGATATGTTGTTGAGGTTTTCTTTGAAATTGTTAAGTATAGAAGTCGAGGACAAGAGATGATAATGTTTGTCGTTTATTTTAATCGAGAACTCAAGTATATGTGAATGTGAGTTGTATGGTTTGCTTGGTTGAATTTTCAAGGTTTTAAGAGTTGTGAAATGTTTTGACAAACATAAGAAAGTGTGGTTTGAAGTTTAGACCCGTAGGGTTTTTCTATCAGTTTGCGACCCTTCACGAAAACGGCCATAACTCTTTACTCGTTTAACAAAGTCGAGATCCGTAAATTGTGCAGTAAACTAGACATCTGTATCTTTCTTTTGGTACCAAGCACCTCCCCTGTTTCTCAGCAGTCTGCGTGAGCTTTTGAATCTTCAGCAGTTGTGAAGATTCTTCGGCAGCTCTATTTCTTAAGTGAAATCTTTTCTTAACTTGAATTCTTTGAAACACCTAAGTCATTTAGAGTTATTGACTTCCATTATTATGTTCTAAATGTCGAGTAAAGAACCAAGTCAGGTTTTAGCGAGATGTGTTCGAGTCGCGTTTCGTTTAGTAAAAGACTAGTTAAAGTGCAAAGGCCTAAACTTGTTCAATCGTTATCGAGTCCGTTTCTCTTAAACCGCCTCGATCATTTACTAAAGTTTGATTATTTGCGATAAAAGGAGGAAGTCGCGACTAGAAGAAAGGACGGAAGACAGAAGGTTAAAGTAGTTCTGTAATTCGTATAAGGTGGGCTTTCTATCTATCGAAATAAAATGTTGGCTTTTCTATATAACAAAATAAAGTGAGCGTTGCTTAAAATGTTTACTTATTGCTTTATAAATTTGTTTTGAAAGTGATTATCAGTGCATAAAAGAATTGTTTTTGTGAGTTCTTTTGTGCCATTCTGAGTTGGTTCGCCAACTAATCGATCGGACTCTGAGTTAGTGACACCGTTAGGTGCTTTCCAGGGTTAGTTTACACGGTAGCCGTTGTGTGTGGTACTCTGTTGAGGGGTAGCCAGCCACGGTGAGGAACGTGCACGGGAGAAGTTAACTCTCCCCCGGCGTTGAAACAGAAGTTGGGCAATTTGAACGAAACAACAGAAAAATCTTGATCAAGTAAAGTTTGAGAAAATGTTTTAGTAAGCACGGGCCTTTGAAAGAAAAACCCCGTTGTGTTACTTTGAGAATGCCTGATGAATCTATAAAACCTATGATATGATTTTGACAAAGTGCCCACTAAGTGCTTTTGTACTTAGCCCTGTATGTATTTATAAATGTGCAGGTTGAGTGACGAAGGCGGCGGAGGTTGAGTGATGGTTGTAATTAAGGAAAGAAAGCTAGTTGAGCCTCGATTCCATATCTTCTTATGTGAAATCAATCTACGTTTTTTCCGCTGCAAGACACTCTTTTTGGTGTATTAACTTTCGGTTTAAGTATTATGTACTTGAAACCCTAGAGATCTCATAGACAACTTTTGTCGAGCGATCTTTCTAGATCGACTCTCTTTTGATTAATTGAAGTACTTCATGTTTACCATCTTATCAAAGTTATGTCAGTTTATCATTTATTCAGTAATTCCCCCTTTCTTCCCCGTTTCTTTAATCCAACCCCTAGTCACACCCCGGCTTAGCCGTCCCTCGGGATTTGGGGCTGTGACATAGATAACATCTTATATAGTGTATGCAGTTTATCTTTAAGGTTCTTCACGTTACTTCCTTTGCGTTTACTATTTTTCTGATTATTTTTATCTTTAAGGTCTTCCAAAGTTACTTCCTTAGCACTTGCTATTTTTTGAATCATTTTTGCCGACACAATTTATAATAGATCATAAATTTCATTTGAACTATATAGTATATAACAAAAGAATAATAAAAGTAAGTTGATCAATTACATGACTATATATAAAAATGAAATAAATGAAAATTACAATTTTCATACATTTGAACACTGTCGATTCATTTCGTTGACATTACTGTGAAATTGCAATATTGATCTTATTGTACTTTATAATTCCAAACCACATGTATACAATGTATGTGGTAGTAGTAGTTAATAATGCATAATGCTTCATTTATGTTGTAGCCATATCTTCCAAAGGCATAATATGTTCATATATTGATTTCCGTAAATATAAGAAATAAAAGTTATTAAATTTGTTTATGAATATAATACTCTCTCCATCCACTATATTCTTGCCACATCGTGAACTGCTGTTGTTGTGTGTAAGAGAATAAATACGATCAACACAATTTAGTACGCAAGTGCATGTAGTCTCAACAAGTAATAAATGGAAGTATTCCAAGATCGTCTCCACAGGGAATGCAAACTAGAAAATATGCTATTTCAATTACTTAAAAACTAAAACAAAAATAACCAGTAAATCAAGCAGGTGGATTTCGGGAACTTAAACTAAAATACAAAATGCAACAACTACTGAACTAAAGCTAGGAAAACTGATGATAAAATATTTAAACTAGAAAACGATAATAAGAAACGGGCTTGGATTATTAACTCCTTCTATGTCTTTCACACAGAACAAAATGCTGCAGCAATATTCCAACAAAAACTCTGATTCAACGTGATTTCACATAAACCATAAAACTTTTCCAAATCCTATGGTATTAAACTCTTCCCCTAATTAATCATATTCCTATGCATTAACAGGTTCAGAATTACCAAAATCAAGCTCAAACCACATAAGTCACACAAGGCAAACAACATATTCCTATGCCATTCAAACACACAATCAAACAAAGATCATGTTCTTGTGTCATTCAAATCTTTCCACTACATTTAACCTTTCTAGAATTAAACATAGTTATTCTCCTTGCTATTGGTGATCAAGCAACAACAAGAAATAACAAGAAACCCATTTTAATGAACAAAGAGAGAATCACTAGAATAAAGTGCAATAGAATTACAAAACTAAGACATAGAGTTCATCAATAATCCAAGCCTCACTTGATTTAGCTCATGACTAAATCAAATGAAGAAAAAACACAAGTAATTTCGACCATGAATGAATAAACAAAAGAGTAAGAAGGAGAAACAAGCCGGAATTGATTATTCTAAGGTAGGTCTGCTTCTTCTCCTCCTCTTCTCCAAAAATGGTGGATGTTGCTCTCAATTTCGTGCTCTCCTTCTCTCTCGTTTTCTGGGTATGTTTTCTGCTCTCCTTCAATTGCAGCTGCTTTCTTTTTTTGTAGTAGCTAGGTTTCCACATTTGGTTGACAAAATGACTCTCTTTCCCTTCATTAGCTCTTACACGTGAGATGCTCTTGCTTCTTCAATTGAATTCAGCCAAATTCTTCTCTTCAAATGCCACATCAGCTCACTTTTCTTCTTTAAGTCGGGTCCCGTTCTTTTCTTTTAAGTGAAAATCGCAGTTAGACTGCTCCAGTTTTTCTCCAGCAAAATCACAGCAAAATGTATTTTCTGCACCAGATCAACAAACAAATTCCTTATTTCCCTTTTATGAAATTATCACCAATGAAACTCGTGTTTTCATGAATCTCAGCTCTCTTCAATATAAAAATAAAAGACACGACGACAACACAAAAGTGACAACATAAATAAGAAATATGCGACAAAAACGAGCAACAAACACTCTATTTCTTAATTTAAAACTTGAAAGAAAAGGAAATAACTCTTTATTCAAGATTTATCAATTGCACATGTTTTAAGAAATAGGTGGGTAATATTGGGTAGTAGTGAGTATTATAGTTAGTGGGAGAACTATAAATAGTAGGGAATATATGGTTGAGAAGATGATGTGTTATGTTAACCCTACTACTAAAAATGGAAAATGGCAAGTATATCGCAGACAAAAGAAAAGGGTAAAAATGGCAAGGATATCGTGAATGAACAGAGTATATATCATTTGAAATTAATTTAAAATAAAACAATTTACTGTTTGCATTTTTACCAAAATAAATAAATAAAAATTACAACAAAATATATGAATTAGATAAATGACATACTCTTTCTTTATTATAGTTATGTTGCTCACAACTTTTGATCTTATAGACAATGGACCTGCTGCCATCTAACTATTTTTAATTTGTACCAGAGTTGTATAAATATTTGCCTAGTATAAACATCCAAATGCTAATATGTCCTAATTAGTTATAATAAGAAAAAGTAGGTCTTTGAGATTTACGAAATACTTCTTCTTTCTTTATCTTTGAAATAAACGAAATTGTAATTTATCTTGAGATGAATACTATTCATTTTTCACTCACGACTATATTTTTTTTAGATTTAATCAATTATTTTTCTAAATGTATACTCAGATAGCTTTTATCAACTTTCTTAATCTCTGCAGGTGAGACCAAATATGTTTTGTTTACCTGAATTTTTCGTGCAAAATTATCAATATCACCATTCAACATTATATATAAGTCGAATTTGGACCTTGTAAAAATAAAAAAAAATTATAATTTAGTATATAAGTTAAACTACAATTACACTTTTGGAATTTATTATTTAAAATTGCAATCAATTTAAAATTGGAAGTTTCAAACCTTGCATATTACTTAGCTTATAGTTCATCATCATCATCATTTCTTAACCTTTGCATCTAAGCTACTTTCACAAGCTATTTTTAAGTCATTCGTAAAGTACTCAATTTTATTAAGAATGATGTTCGATCTATTTGTAAAGTGTTTCTGTTAATCATCCAGCTTAAAAAAAAATTTACAGTGTATTGAGTTAAAAAGTTATACCACAATGCATAATTCAACCAACAATTGTGTATGTATATAGTTGTAATACCCCGGATATTCTCTTCCGACGAAAAATAAATTTTTTTTTATTAATTAAGGCTTTGCACGCCTAAATTAAGGATTTTCGATTCTAAGATTTGCGGTGAAATCCGTTTCTGAAAATAAATTCCAGAAGTTGGTCGAACGACTACTGTATTAGGGTTTTCGCGTCTGATAGAATTTTCGTCCGAAAACTCAAATCGAAAAACCGTCAGGATTTACATTCACTTTTTCTTCGATACGAGATCACCGGAGAAAGTCAATTTTTATGATTTTTCTGGGCAAATCTTAGACTGTCTTATCCCGACTTTTTCTAGGATTTTGAAAAACGAATTAGGTTTTCTGAGTATGTGATTTATTTCTATTCTAACGGTCGAATTAGATTTTGTCGAATACGTAATCACCTAAGAAAGTTTTTCTCGACTTTTATATCGACGTTCTAGACCCGGAAACGAGATATTTCCGTCAAATAAATTCCCACCCAAACGCACCTTAGTGAGTCAGCCCCTTTGCTGGATATTTTCTTTACTTTATGGAATAGTAAGTGGTTAGTCATCCTCTCTCCCTCTCTCCCCCATAACCGCCACTCTATCTCTCTCTTTCTCCCATTCTCTCTCAAATCTCCATTAAAGTTCATCTCATTCAAGCTTTCTCAAGATCATAAGTCTTCCGTCTACCGATCGATTTCATTTCCGAGTTCATATTTCGCAAGGTAGGATCATCGTCTACGTTATGAACCGAACAAAATCTTGATTCCATTAATTTCTTTTTTTTTTTCAAAAGTTAAGAGGTGAATGAGCATGATGATTATTTGATGAATACATGATATAGTATGCGTAGAATTAGATTTTATGGATTGAAATCGAAGAAAATCAATCCCTCCTAACCTAATGTCATTACCGATATTTTCTTGAAGTTTAGGGGTTTTTGCTAGCTTGATTTTATTGATGTTTAATTAATGGATTAGTGTTAAATTGGAATTTTCTAAAAATAAAAGTAGGAATGTAAGAGATGAAGAATGGATGATTTGATGAAGAAGATGTTATGATATGCATGATTTGTTAATGGAAATTGTATGTAGTATGTTGTAGGATGAATATATAATTAATTGAGATTTTTCTAAAAATAAATTGAAAAACGTAAGAGACGGAAACTTGTCGATAAGTTGAAACTCGTTAATGATATGAGTATATGGTTTGCATATTAGTGATGCTTGTTAGATAATGATTGATGTTGTAAAATTTAAATGAAAACGGAGAACGTAGGATTTTTAGTAAGAGACGAGCAATCGACGATAAGTCGAGAATAGATAATGATTTAGGTTTGTGATTCAAACCTATGATAATCTTGTTGGTTAATGGTCATAACCGTAAAATTTGAACAAATTCTAAGAAGATTTGATTTTTGATAAGAGACGGAGAATCGAGATTAAAAGCTGATAGAGAAGTCGAATAAGGAAAACCTTTTTAATAATAATGATTGATATTGATTAACGAACAATAGTGTAGTTGACGACATTTCCATCCGAGATACAAGATGTTATGAGTTATAGTTAAGAAACGAGAAGTTGATAAACGAAAATGAAATAGGAATTAAATTTGAAATTTGATTTGGTATAGTAATTGGTTAGTTGAAAATGACGAGGAAATGCTCGTTGTTTGTTTAATCAAAAGACGTGAATGTGAACCCAATTAAGGGATATTGCATGTTGACTGTATTGAGATGGAAATTTAGTGAAAATAAAAGTGGAATAGTATTGATCGAACCTAGGGAATCGTGCGTCGAGATTTGTCAAGCATTAGGGTTTCGCGCGACTGTTTTGCGACGTTTCACGGAAACTGTCATAACTTCTAGCTCGCTTAACGAAATCGAGATCCGTAAATTGGAGAGTAAACTAGACACCCATGGATTTCTTTTGGTATAAATTACATCCGCTGTTTAAGAATTCTCTGTTCTGTGAGAACTCTAGAACTACTGTATTGTGCAGTAAGTTTCCAAAACGTAGTTTCTTAAGTTGAATCCTTTTCAACTTTGTTCCTTGTGAACTTTTAAGTCATTATAATTTATCAACATCCATTATCTACTGACCTAAGTGCTGAGTAATGAGCTGAGTCAGTTTGTAGATGAGAATTTATCGAAGTCTCGTTTATTCGTTAATCAAAAGAAAGTAGTAAAGTGCAAAGGCCTAAAAGTCTAAAACGAATTCAATTTCTTCTCTTTAATTGTCTTGATCGATTACTAAAGTTTGACTATTTGCGATAAAAGAAGGAAGTCGGAGTTGAAGACAGGACGGAAGACCGAAGGTTCAAGTTTGTTCTGTAAACGATTGAGGTGGGCTTTTCTATATACAAAATAAAATGAGTGATGCTCGAAAATCTTTATTTACAGCTTTGATAATTGTGTTTTCAAAGTGATAAACAGGGCATGAAATATTTGTTTTATGTGAGTTCTTTTGTGCCATTCTGAGTTAGCCGACTGCTTTCCAGAAATTATGAGTTAGATACAATGAGGCTAACTAAATCGATCGTACTCTGAGTTAGTATACAAGGGGGACTTTCCAGAGTTTGTGTACACGGTAGCCGGTGTGTGTGGTACCCTGTTGAGGGGTAGCCAGCCACGGTGAGAAATGTTGGGAAAATGCTCGGCCGAGTGATTTATGAGAAAAGAAAATGTTTTAGTAGGCACGGGTATTTATGAAAAACCTCGATGCGCTATTTATAAGATGCTTGATTAATCTATACTTATGATATGTTTTCGGCAACGTGCCCACTAAGTATTTTTATACTTAGCCCTGCATATGTTTTATAAATGTGCAGGTTGAGTGATGGGAGCGGCTGTGGTTAATGTTGAGTTAAGAAGTCGTATTTAGAATAAAGGACTTGTATGTCAAGCTTTACGCTTTCCGCTGCCAATCCTTTTGAGATAATGTATCTATCTGTTGGGTCTAAGCCCGTACAATATATGGGGCTTTCGATTTGAGGGCCGATCCTGGTTCTAAGTTGATTGAGAAATCTATGTGACGGTCGGGTGATAAACCAGGTAATATTTCTGGAAAGACGTCTTTATATTCGTTAATAACTTTCACGTCTTGAATGGTCTTCTCGGCTCCTGGTTCTCCAACTAGGTATACGAGGTAGGCTGTGCAACCCTTCTTCTTCATCAACTTTTTGGCTTGTAGGGTGGATATTATCGATACTCTCTTGCCCATTGCAATCCCATGAAATTATGTCGGTTCTTTTCCTGGTGGTTGGAAAGAGATTTTCCTTTCGTTGCAGAGAATCGTGGCACAATTCTCAAACAACCAGTCCATTCCTAAGATTATATCTACGTCCCACATTATCATAACGTTCAAGTTGTTCGCCTTAACTTTAAGAGTTCCAATTTCTAATTCTAGGTTAGAGCAAACATGCGTGGAAGTAGTGATCTCTCCTGAAGGTGTAGCTACTCTCATAGCGTGTTCAGCTCGTACAGGTCTGATATCTAAGTTATCCGCACAAGAACCAGCAATAAAAGAATGCGATGCGCCAGTATCAAACAGTATCTTGATAAGGATATTATGAAGTTTACCCATACCTGCCAGGTTTCCTTTTCCTTTATTCTGCGCACCCTTTTTGATCGCACATGCCCTTGCATTCTGTTGCTGTTGAGCGTGCTGCTGGAACTGCTGCTGGGTCATCTGCTGCTGTGGCTGCGCTTGAATTGCCCTCAAAGGCTGGGGCTGTCCATACTGGTTCTGTCCTGCCGCTTGCAGTGGCTTCGGGCATTCTCTCTTCATATGCCCTTTCTGTCCGTAGTTAAAGCAAACACCCATGCCTGCTTGACAAACACCGGGATGCGTCCTATTACACTTAGGGCAAACAGGAATGGTAACCCTCCCTGGGTTATTATTTCCATGGTAGAAATTCCTCTGTTGTCCTTGAGGCTGATTTTGCTGATTATTTCCTCTCCCTTGCCCTGCTTCTCTATTTCCTTGTAAAAACAACCATGACTGATTGTTTCCTCGCCACGGTTTCTTTCCATAGTTGTTGTCTTGATTAGGCTGCTGGAAGCCTTGCAGGTTGCCACTTCTCTGATTCCCTTGGTTGTTGTAGTTCTGATTATAGCCACTGCTATTTCCTCCTTCCCATTTTCTTTTCCCTTGGTAATTGCTATTGTTGTTGTTGTAATAGCCTCGGTTTTGATTTTGGGTTGGGGCTGGTGCGGTTGTTATTGCTTTTCTTTCATCAGGCACTACGGTCTCCATCTCTAGGACTCGCCCTAAAACTTCAGTGTAGCTCAGTCCTCCATGACTGGCTAACGCAATTCCAAACTCATGTTTCAGTCCCCCACGGAATTTCTTCGCTATCTTATCTTCGGTATCCACCTGAGCAGGTGCATACCTTGACAATTCACAAAACTTGGCGTCGTACTCAGTTACTGTCATCTTCCCTTGTTTTAAATTATAGAACTCAGCCTCCTTCTGAGCTCTATAGGTCTTAGGTACGTATTTATCATATAGTGCCTCCTTGAATTCTTCCCAGGTATAACGAGCCAGGTGCTCCGCAGGTATAACCTTCTGTCGAGCTTCCCACCAGTAGTCAGCTGGTCCAGAAAGCTGGAACGCGACACACAGTAGTCGCTCCTCATCAGTACATCTGAGGAGTTTGAAAATCCTTTCAATAGATCGCACCCAAAGCTCAGCATCGCTTGGGCTACCAGATCCGTTGAACATATGTGGGTTACGTTTAAGGAACAATGTCACGACGGGGTGGTGATGGAGGTGGTGATGGTGATGGTGGGGGTGGGGTATCACGATGTTCCTGTTCTTCCTCCCTTTCATTCTGTGCTGGACGTCTACCACGTCCCCTGGGCCTACCAGGTCTTCCTCGGTTGTTAACTACTCTTGGAGGCATTTATTTTTTTAAACTATAAGAACAAAACTCTCATTAGCACCTTACTTTTAAGCCTTCTTTTACTTACTAACCCTTTTTCCTTGTTTAAGTTGGGAAAAGAAAAACTGATAATAGCTTCGATACTTAGCTCTTTAAACTTTTAACTTCTCGGTTAAACCGGAATATTCATCTAAACTTTTTCTTCTAATCGCACTTAGAAGAAACTTTTCATAAGATTTAAGCCCACTCTCGGGTCATCATATATATATTATATACACGTCAAAAAGAATATTAGTTTTGCCTCCAATGAGGACTTATACAAAAAGGTTAGACTACGACTAGTCTAAACTAGGCTAACTGCCTATCTATATACCGGGTGCACTAACAAGTTGCATCTCCGTATCTACTGGAAGTACTAGAACGGAAACGATCCCAAAAACTTCATATCCGTGTAGAGTACTACAAAAGGATGGTTACTGATCCGACTATTTACAAGATAAAAAGAACTTCTACTACTACTACTACGCGTCTAAGACGCCCTGCTCAACAAGCTGCTGTAGAGTCACTACTGCCCTCTACGGCCTGCAACTCCTCGGGGTCCTCCTCAGGGTCCACCTCGGGGTTGTCCTCCATCGGATACCCTTCGGATCCTCTTCCGGATCCTCCTCAGAATCTGAACCAAAGACGAGCTGAAGTGCCTCGTCAACCCTCAAAGTAGTGCCGTCCAAAAGTGTAAGTGGTGGTGGTGAAGGCACGTCTGAAACTGTCCTCTCCGAGTCTGAAACCAAGTAGTCTGAACTGGATACCACTGCACGCTTCTTCAGGGGATGAAGGTGCTCAGGAAGTGAACTAGACGCGTACACCTCTGCAGAACGGGCCCTAGATGGCCCCGCCTCAAACTGTCCCCGAACTCTCGTCCACTCAGCACAAATCTCCTCAAGTGGTGTAAGAGGAGATGGTAACTCAAGCATCGCAGCCAGCTCTGCGTCTCTCTCTAAGTACTCGTCTCCAAGAACTAACCTCTCACTAGGTGAAAGCACTGGCAGCTCCAACAGTGCAGCAAACTCAGGGTCTAGGGCTAACGGCTCAGGCTCAAACTCGGGCACAAACTCTGTCGGAACGTGAAGGTAGGGAATGTGCTCCTCAACCGGGATAGTCCACATAACCCGACTATGAAAGAATTGCCTATGTATGGCTAGGGCAAAACCAGAGAAGTCGCCGATCGGCTCGGGGTCATCGCCGATCAGTGCGATGTGGTACCAGGATATGGCATGAGCCCAACCGTGCCACTCGTCAGGCAGCCGTACGGTCAAATCGGCCATCGCCTGACGCTCAGACATAAAGTGACAGGCTGCGTAGAAGCGTGCAGCGAATTCACTAACCAACTGCCCGATATCATGATTCGGGTCCACCTCATAGTCATAGTACTCGTCTAAGATCTCGTCTACTACTGTACGCTGTCTCAAAGTGTTGGGAAATTTATTAGTATAAGTTTTGATGAATTCCAAAACCGACTGACCCCAACCGAGTAGATGTTGCCAGAACCTAATGTTAGAATTTAGGCTCGCTGTTTGAGCAAAGTTAAGATTTTATCTTTACAGGTCTCCAGCTGAAGAAGGCAACAAGACGTCACTCAAACAGAACATCAGTTGTGAAGAAGGACAACTGAGAGTTCTTATGATCAGATGGAAACAAGGGGAAGTTTTCAGAACATCAGTTGTGAAGGAAACCAACTGAGCGTTCATCAGATGAGAAACAGTTGAAAGGAAGAGAACATCAGATGAAAAGGAAAGTCATCTGAGGGTTCAAACCCAACTGAGTAAATATAAGGAAGACAACTGAGTGTTCAGTTTCAGAACCTCAGTTGTAGAACTCGAACAAGAAGATCAACTGCTTGAAGTTCAAAGTCAGCTGAGAGTTCAACAGTTCAGAACATCAGCTAAAGACCACTCAGATGAAGATCAAGACTTTTAACCGACGAACCGAAGTTGACTGTCAGAAAGGTTAAGATTTGAATTTCAAAAGGAAGTCACATGAGGGTTGACCGTTCAGTCATTACCCCATCTGGCCCAACACAAGGCTGTCTCAGATGGAAAGCAGAAGAGCACAGATGCCATATCGGGAAAGTCTGCAGAGATGAGAGACAAGCCATCGCTATCAACCGATCAGAGATCAACTACTCCTCCAACGGCTAGTTGATTCTCTCTGCCTATAAATAGAGGCATTCTCTCATTCGAGAGATAGAAGACACACGAGACAGACTGAAGCAATAGAGAAAAGTTCAATCACAAGCGAAAGACAAATCTGCTAAACTCCTATTCTAAGAACATCAGCAGCTGAGAGTTCAAGAGTGATAGAACATTAGTAGCTGAGGATTCATAGAGTGAAAATCTGTCTTAGATCTTAGTTTGAGTGTTTATTCGTTCAAGCCTTAGATCCAGCTCTCATTCGTGATCGAGCTGTAGTTGGAAATCCCACCCCATCTCACACCCTAAAAAGTGTGCTAGGACCTTACTCTTCCTGTAATTGAGTAGTCAGGTCGTCAAGTACCCGCAAACTTGACATAGGCTGTTTAGTGCCCGGAAACTAAACTGTAAGGTCGATAAGTACCCGCAAACTTATCCTTAACAGTTGCTCAGCCCGCGTAAGCTGAGTGGTTCTGTCCAGAAGAACTTGGACTGAGGTGTGGGGATTCACATCTCCCTGTGGACGTAGGAGGGTTATCTCCGAACCACGTTAAATCCTGTGTGTCCATGTTTATTTTTATTCAGTTGCATCTGCATTTTTATCTGATCAATCTAACTGACATACAAACCTCTTTTGCACTTTTTCAACCGAGCTATTTTGGTTCTTGACCAACCGAGCTGTTTTGCTTGAGTTGTTTTAAACGAGTATAATTTTCCACCACTTTCCGCACAGCCTCACTCTTCCAGCTGAGGTCGCTTACTCAGCTCTGAGATTCCAACTGAGTCCTCTTTCACTCAGTTGAAGTGATTTTTCAGGTTTAAGTTTTTAAATCCTAACTGGTGTATCCCCCCCATACACCAGTAACTCGTTTCAGGACTATCAAGTGGTATTAGAGCAGTGGTTCAAAAGACTGCTGACTCTGTTTAACGAGGTGTGAATTCGAGAATTTTCTTCAGTGGTCAACTGAACAGATCTTTTCACGCTAGTGCATTCTTGCTCGCATTTTTGTCCTGTTTTTGTTTGTGTAGATGGACGTCAAGGACAAGATCGGAGTCATGTTCTCTGTAGTCAATTATACATCATGGAGAACTCGAATGAAGAAGATCCTTCTGTCAAAGCATCATAGGATGCAACAAGTTCTCACTTCTGGACCAATCGTCATACGAGACAGAATACTTCGCACTCCCACAAATCCCAACGATGGAGATGCAGTAGTGGAGTATGTGGAGAAACAGCCAAAAGACTACACTCCGGAGGAGGCCAAGGTGAGCCAGCTGGATATCTGGGCTCAAAGCACAATAATGTCCACGGTTGGACAAGATTATCTGCCCTGGATAGAGGAGTGTGAGACTGCAAAAGAGATGTGGGACATCCTGGCCTCACTAAGTGAAGGAAGCGACGAGACGAAGGAAAACAAGTTCTCGCATGCATGTCAAGATTTCGACAATTTCAGTCTGCGACCTGATGAGACTATCGATCAGCTAGAGCTCCAGTTTATGGACATCATCAGAAGAATCCAGTCCATCCGAAAAGGAAAATACACTCTAAGAGAAATAAACCTCAAAGTGTTGCAAGCTCTACCGGCTGAGTGGGATACTTTCACAAATATCCACGAGAGCCGAGCTGACCTTGGTGAAATGGGAACTGAAAGATTGTTCTCAATCTTGAAAGGAAATGAGTATAAGGTCAACAGAAAGAGGTCGCAGCCCTCAAGTCAGACAAATAGAATTGAGGATGTCGGCTTAGCATCAAAGTCAGTTGCCCTCCGAGCTGACTACTTAAAGTCGAGATCGTCAAGGCCAACCAGATCGGCTGACACGACTGCAAAGGAGCTGAGCAGAGAGGAACTGCAACAGAACATTGCAGCATTGTCAAAGAAGTTAGCCGATATGGATACTCGGTTCGGCAAATATAAACGTTTCTATAAATCAAACCGAACTCGAGACAGTTCAAAGCCAGTCACCAATGGTTGCTTCGAATGCAGCAAGGAAGGACACTTCAAAGCTGACTGCCCAGACCTTTCAAAGAAGGAAAGAGAAGCACTGAGGGCCAAGCAAACTGCAAAGAACAAGGCCATGGTAGCAGAAGAGGCAGCTGACGATATGGACATCTTCACAGACACTGAAGATGAGGACGAACTGACCACTACCAACAAAGTCATCAGTCCGGATCAATGCCTCATGGCACTTGGAACCGACCAAGATGATATTGAGGTACAATCTAATCTTGCTCGCTTAAATTCTTCCAATACTTCTAACCTGCAGGAATCTCTGAGCGATGAATTGGAACCCTCCTGGAATGATTTTCAAGAACTCAGTGAGGAACTGCATCAGCAGTCGGTTGAGTTTAAGAGTCTTCAAGCTCAGTTCGCCAAGCTTGAAGATTCCTTAACCGAAAAAGAGGATCTGATCACAAGCCAAACTCAGGAGATTGAGAATCTCAAGAGTCAACTGATCGAGGCTAAGGCTCCAGCTGATGAGGAGTTGACAAAGCAAAATAAAGAACAGCAAGATCAGTTGAAAAATCAAGATGCTCAGATCAAACAGCTGATAAAGAAGTCGGATGGACAAACCGTGCAGATAGTTGTACTC
Source organism: Schizonepeta tenuifolia (assembly GCA_029490685.1). Classification (NCBI taxonomy): domain Eukaryota; kingdom Viridiplantae; phylum Streptophyta; class Magnoliopsida; order Lamiales; family Lamiaceae; genus Schizonepeta; species Schizonepeta tenuifolia. The sequence continues at coordinate 131,441,110 of CM055955.1, forward strand.
ATCAAGGAGTTGCAAACTAAGAAGGACAATCTAATCAAGTTGTATCAGTCATCCAAGATCATCAAAAACCTTTTAAGTTACAGCAGACAGATGGATGACGTGTCAGGACTCAGTTATGATGTTGTCAAGGATACTGGGATTCCACCAGCAACTTTCATCAAACCATTAGAAGTTACAGCTGTAGAGCCAGACACAGCTAAGTCTCCAGAAGCTAATTCAACTTCCACCTCTCAACAAGTTCAAATGACCAATGAAATTACAACTGAGAAGGGAAAAGGAGTAGCTAATGTAGGACAGAATATTCCATCGGTTGAGGTTTCAACCGAGGGGGAATGTTCCAAAAGTCAGAAGAGGAATCAGAGGCGTCGAAAGCACAACCGCAACCGATCTCAGAACCAGAACCGACCTCTGCATCAACCTCAAAGTCAACGTCAGAAGGAATGGAACCGACCTCTGAACAAGCAAGGATTCAATCATTTGAATCAACAGCGGTTCCAACATCAGTTCGACCAAAGGTTCCAACTTAGTCAACCAATGAGGAACTGGTCAAACAACTGGAGATATTCATGCCATAATATTAATCATCAACAGGGCATGAACAGCTACAGACAACCCTCAGGAAGTTGAAATAATAATCAGCCACAAAGATTCCAACAGGGCGTCCGACCTCACAGACAAACTCAACAGGATAAGAATCACCATCAAAACAGGGGGAAAGCCTCACCTCCTAAAGCTCAACATAGGAGAAATCCAACTCCTCCCAAGAAACAGAACATCACTACTAACAACAAGCCTAAGGATAACCGAGGTGTTGTTATAGTTGATGATGAAGGAAAAGTAATTTGGAATGATAAATCCATCCGAGTTTACAGGGAAAAGTGACGCACAGTTCCAGCGGGAACTGGTTCTAACCCTCCAGGACCCAACTGAAATTGGGGACCTAAGCGAGTTTCTCTTTGCAGGTACAGGAGAAACAACTGAGGAAGAAGAAGGCGTCTACAACAATGTGGGTGATGGATAGTGGATGCTCGAAACACATGACAAATCTGAAGGATTTGCTTGGAAGTTTCGTAGAGAAAGAAGGTCCATCAATTACTTTTGGTGATAACTCAAAAGGTTATACCAGAGGTTACGGTACCCTTGAAACCAATCATGTTTCAATTTCTAATGTCTCTTATGTTGATGGATTGAAGCATAACCTGCTCTCCATCAGCCAATTCTGTGATAATGGTTTCTCTGTCAAGTTTGATGCACATGGTTGCAGAGTTAAAGATGTCGGATCAAAGCAGGTGATATTGTTGGGAAATCGATCTCAAATAGGGAATGTATACTACGCTGACTGGAACAGCAGCCTCCCTGACACTTGCCTGTTATCAAAGAGCAATTCGGATGTGAGCTGGCTGTGGCAAAAAAGGCTCAACCATCTGAACTTCAAGACGATGAACTGACTCGTCAGACAAGAACATGCAAGAGGCATACCTAACCGAGTGTTTTCAACAACACATCTGCAGTGCATGCCAGCTGGGAAAGCTCGCTAGAACCTCCTTCCGGTTGAAGTCAACTCCCTCAACCGACCGAGTGTTGTAGCTGATCCATATGGATCTCTTCGGGCTAGTTACACCAAAAAGCATTAATGGAAACGAATATACATTGGTTGTAACTGATGACTACTCAAGATATACGTGGACCATCTTCATGCGCCACAAGAGTAAAACCCGAGATGAGCTGCCCAAGCTGATGGATCGGATATCGAACCAACAAGAGATGAAGATCATATCTATCCGATCAGATCGTGGAATGGAGTTTCTAAATGAAACCATTATTGAGTATTGCGAAAAGAATGGCATAACCCATCAGACATCAGCCGCGCGTACTCCACAACAGAATGGCGTAGCTGAGCAAAGAAATAGAACTCTGAAGGATGCAGCCACATCCATGTTAGCAAGCTCAGCACTGCCAAAGAGATTTTGGGCTGAAGCGATCAACACAGCATGCTACACTCAGAATCGATCTCTTCTCACCAAGCGGTTGGGAAAGACACCATACGAGCTATAGAGACGCAGGAAGCCAGATATTTCTTATTTTCGCGTTTTTGGTTCTAAGTGTTATATTCACAACAATGGGAAGACTCAGTTGAAAACTTTTGATGCCAAAGCTTTGAAGGGCATATTTCTTGGATATGCAGCTCGGATCAAGGCATATAGAGTTTTCAAAAACAGCTCTCGTGTTGTGGAAATAACACCTCATGTTAGTTTTGATGAATCTACCTTTGAGTGCAGGGAACAGGTAAAGGAACAACACGCGGATCCAGCTGTTCTACCAGTTCTCACCAGATCGCAAGCACTTCGGGAAAAGAACCGAGCTGAACCTCTAATATGGGCAACTGAGGATGAGGATCCATACTCCTCTGAAGATGAATGCGAAGACCTCAGCTCGTCCCAAGGGGGAACTGCAGTTGATGCCCCTCCAACTGCATCAGCATCTGATGCCCAACCGAGCTCAGTTCAAACTATTGTTAATGTTGAGGATCCAGACTCAACAGCTGATCAATCACCAGCTCTGAAGACTCCAACTCAGATTTCTGAACACCCACAGTTGGAAGAAGAAGGAAGACGCAACCGAAGATGGTATGAAGTTCATTCCACCAACGACATCATCGGAGATCCAACCGACGGTGTGCGCACACGGAGCAGAGTTGCAAATCCAGAATCAACCGAGGAAGATTCCAACACTTATGCCCAATATGCTGAGGAATTGACAGTTCTAGAGGAGTTCGAGCAAGCTGGAGATGTTGCCATGATTTCTTGCTTTGTAGCTGATGTTCCAAAACCGAAGAATGTTGGGAAAGCTCTCAACTGTGTCCACTGGACAACAGCTATGCAAGAAGAATTGAATGAGTTTCTACGCAACTGTGTATGGGAGTTGGTAGAAAGACCAAATGGTGTCAAGGTGATTGGATTGAAGTGGATTTTTAAAAACAAGAGAGACGCCATTGGATTCATTGTGAGGAATAAAGCAAGGTTGGTAGCTTAAGGATACTGCCAACAAGAAGGAATTGACTTTGAAGATTCCTTTGCACCAGTTGCAAGGCTGGAAGCCATCCGGATCTTTCTAGCTTATGCCGCACATCACAAGTTCAAAGTATATCAGATGGATGTGAAGTGTGCATTCCTCAATGGAGATATCAAAGAAGATGTATATGTTGAACAGCCTCCTGGTTTTGAGACTGGAGATGGAAGAGTGTACAAGCTGAAGAAAGCTATCTATGGTCTAAAGCAAGCGCCAAGAGCATGGTATGACACTCTGTGTGGATTTCTTCTGGACTCGGGGTTCAAACGAGGTTTTGTTGATAAAACTCTGTTCACCATCAAAGTTGGAGAAGATATACTTGTTGTGCAAATTTATGTCGATGACATCATTTTCGGCTCCAAGTCGGAGGAGCTGTGCAAGAAATTCTCCGATCTTATGAAGGAGAAGTTCGAGATGTCAATGATGAGCGAGATGAATTATTTCCTTGGATTACAAGTAAAGCAGTCACCTGAAGGGATTTTCATCAACCAGTCTAAATATACAAAGGAGCTCATCACCAAGTTCGGATTGCAGACAAGTAAGACAACGAAGATCCCTATGAACACGAAGTGGAAGATCGAACCAGGAGCTGACGGAAAGCTCGTTGATGCCAGCCAGTATAGAGGGATCATCGGTTCGCTGCTCTATCTAACTGCCAGCCGACCAGACATTTCATACGCAGTTGGAGTGTGTGCTCGTTTTCAAGTCCAACCAAGAGAAGCACACATGTTGGCAGCAAAGAACATCATTAAGTATCTGAAGGGAACTGTCAATGTTGGGTTGTGGTACCCAACTGATGACAATATCCAGCTGACTGGATACTCAGATGCCGACCTAGCAGGAGATCGGTTGGATAGGAAGTCTACGTCTGGACACTGTCAGTTCATGGGAAGCAAGCTGGTTTCATGGTTCTCCAAGAAACAAGCGTGTGTTGCTACTTCGACAACCGAGTCAGAGTATATGGCTGCCGGAGGCTGTTGCATGCAAGTATTGTGGCTGAAGCAGCAGCTGAGAGATTATGAAGTCTCAACTGGACAGGTTCCCATTCATTGTGATAGCTCGAGTGCTATAGCTATCTCTCTGAACCCTGTTCACCACTCTCGGACTAAGCATATCGATATTCGTCATCATTTCATCCGAGATCATATTGAGAAGAAGGATGTGTCCATGGAGAAGATCCCAACTGAGATTCAGAGAGCTGACATATTCACCAAACCTCTTCCTGAAGCCCGGTTCAAGATGCTATGTGATCTTCTAGGACTCTTGGATCCAAGCTAAAAACTCATCCGAGCAGAAGAGTCATCCGAGATGAAGAGTCATCCGAGCTGAAGAATCGGATATCTATCTGAGGGGGAAGCTCAGATGGAGGGGGAAGCTCAGCTGAAGGGGGAATCTCAGATACTGATTGCCAACTGAAGACGTCAAACGTCAGCTGAACAGACGAACTCGAGTCAGCTGATGGTATGCTGCAACAATGGATCAGACGTCAGCTGAACAGACGAACTCGAGTCAGCTGATGGTATGCGGCAACTGAGGAACTCGACTAATGAACACAGCTGATTCAGACATCAGCTGGCAGGTATCATTTATGACTGAAGGTGTTATGTTCTTAAATGAGAATGTTTAAAATAAATTCAAACATTCCTGAGCTAGTCAGTTACATTAAAAATAGCCATCACGTCGCATTAAATGTAAAGTACGGCTGAGCATCTATAGCCTACTTTATAGTGCGACTGGGCTGACATGAAACTGTACATCTTCTCATGCGCTGGTTGGAACTCGGATCAAAACGTCAAGTGAAAGATAGTCAACAGTCGCGTAATCCCAGCCATTGATGGATTCACGCCATTTAACCCCAGCCGTTGATCTCATCCGAGTCAAAGACCTATATAAGGCGAAAAATCAGGAAGATATCTCCTACTTTCCTCATTCGTGCTTATCAATTATAACTATTCATCGTCTTCCAGTTTTTCTGCCTAACCCGTTTCTGCAAATAGATTTCTTTCCTCTCCTATATATATATTACTTTTGCAGTGATTTAATGGCACCCAAAAGCAAGAGAATGGCATCATCCGGACCTTCCCTCGTGCCTACCACATATGAAGAGTCATTCGATATGTTAGTATTGAAGATTCACTTCGAGTAGATCCTCTCCGACGAGGATCTAGAGTCGCCGGTCCTAGCCCCTCTCGCCAACACTCTCCGTGAGAACGGACTTCTGGAATGGGCCAAGCTCTGCCTCTCCCACTTGCTCAGGCGCCAAGTCGGAGAATTCTACGTCAATCTCGTTCGCCCCCTTGACATTTCAGAGGGAGTTTCCACGGTGGTGTCGTGTCGACAAAGAGATGTTCCGGCAAGGACGATACGTCGTGTCTCCTTCTCCATCGACGTGTCCGATGTTCTCCGGTACATCATACCAATCAACCACGCCGCCACCGAGTTCCTGGAGAATATTACCGACGATCAAGCTGATGAATTTCTTCAGGATGCTCTGATCGAGCCAGAGCGGTTGAGGAGCAACATGCAAAGGACTAAGCTGAAGCCGGAACACCGCCTGCTGTTCGACGCCGTGTCGAAGGTCGTGTTCGGATACAGTGGCGCGTTCGGCGACATCAGCCGACCTAAGCTGAAGCAGCTGGTGGCCTTGGAGCACCAACACCAAATCAACTGGTTCCAATATTTTCTGAACCAGTTGATGGTGGAAAAGTCGAAGATCTCTGAGACTACAACCGAGTCTGGAGAGAAGCTGCTGAGTGTGAAGGGCACGCTCAATTTCGGCTGCAAAATCTCCGCCCTCATCCTCCTCGCAACAAAGGACCGCAACATGGTCTGGGCTGACTACGAGGAGATGCCACTGAAGAAGCTGTTGCTGTTCCCGACGGCCAAGAAAGCACAGGAGGTGCTGAGGACCTAAGGACAAAAGGGAGTCGAGAAAGCCAGCTGAGTCAGCAGCTGAGGGGGAACAAGCTGCTGCTCGCCCCACAAAATCCAAAGCCTCACGTCGCCGAGCTGACGCTGAGAAGGAGTCGACTGACGAACCTGCCCAGAAAAAGTTAAGGGTAAGGTTCAAGAAGGCAATCAAGAAGGCAGCTGAGGTGCTAGCTGATGAGCCAACTGATGTTCCAGCTGATGAGTCAGCTGATGAGCCAGTTGAGGTTCCAGCTGAGGAGCCAGCTGAGGAACAAACTCCAGACAAGGAGGGAGCGCAGGTCGAGTCCACACCTGCTGAGGAACGCTCCGAATCCAGCCGCTCAGCTGAGGCCGCATCGCTCGAGATTGTCCCTCGAGCCCCCGGAGCTGATGAGGCTGAGGGCATGGAGACGTCGGTTGCATCCTCCTCATCTGAGGACCTCGAAGATGTTACCACCTCCCCCACAGCTGGAGTGAATGTTGTACTGCCCCCAGAGCCTCTTGCTCTCTCTACCCAAATCGAGCCAGAAATTCCGAGCTCTCAGCTTGATGCCAACATCGTGACCGCTCCTTCGGCCGATGTTGAGGAAACCATTCCACCCTCTTCCCTAACTGAATCCCAAATTCCAAGCTCTCAGCTCGATGCCGATGTTGTGACCGAATCTTTGGCCAACATCGATGAACCTCTAGAACCCGAACCATACAATCTCACCCCCTCCCCGATCAACGAAGCGGAGGACGTGCAGGCTGTTGCTGACGAGCACGAAGGCAGGGTGGCCTACTGCTTTCAAAAGCTGTTGGGTCTGTTCCCTGCGGCTCGCGACATGCCCATCTTCGCCACAATGGGAACCGAGCTACTGTACCAATTCCACCTGATCTTTAGCCAGTGGTATGTCAAGGAGGACACGATCAGGGTACTGAGCTGGGACAGGCTGAAATCTGATGAGTCCCGCATCCGAGTCTACTTCAACTATTCCAACTTGGAGGTGGCATACAACAACCGGATCGCGCTGCTCACTAGACGGATGGACCAGAGTCTAGCTGAAGGGAAGGACACAAGGGAGGCAGCTGGTAAGGAGTGTGTCGACTTCCTTGATAGCATGTTGGTGAAATCAGCTGACTTCCTTGAAGATGTCGATGCAGCAGCTGTCGCCGCAAAGGAAGAAGAGGAAAACCTGAAGCTGTACCTGGAAAACCGTCAAGCCATGGTCACAGCTGAGCCTCTAGCTCAGTCTTCTCAAGCCTTTCCAGCTGCTCAGCTCGCTCCTTCAACAGAATAAATCTGCGAGCTAGTGGCTGAGAGGGTCAACCAGTTGAGGACCGAGCTGCTCGCCAACCTCCAGCACCAACAAGATGACCAGCTGAGGGAGTTGGCAGCTCAAGAAGTGAAGTACCAACAACTGGTGGAGGAGAATGCCGAGCTGAAGATGAAGCTGAATGATCTCTCCTCCTCCACCAGTCAGGACGTGTCGGAGCTAAAATCCACTCTGTTGGGCTTGAAGTCGGAAGTGAATGTCTTCAAGTCCTTGGCTGACTCAAATCTGGCCAAGTCCCAACAGACGCAGGATGCTGAATGGGAGTCCCGGTTCGAGTCGCGTTGGGCTGAGTTCGTTGCCTTTCAGACAGAGGTCAACGACAACCTCTCTGTCTTGAAGAAGGCAGAACAAGAGCGCCAGGACTCCGAACTGGCAAAGAAGATCGAGCTGGAGTGTGCGGTCGATGAACTCTTCAACTGTGTTCAATCCACCGAGGCCAAACTCAACTCTCTGGACGGTTCAGTAGCAAGCCTTGTTGTTGATGCCAAAAAGAGGGAAGAGAAGGAGACGGAGGGTGAAGCACAGGAAGAAGAAGAGACCCAAGAAGGAGTGCCAGCTGCTCAACCATCCAAATCTCAGCTGAGGAGGAGGAAGTCTGCTGCTGCCAAGTCAACCAAAGTCGGTGGAGCCGAAATGTCAAAGGACTTGGAGCAGGCAAAGAAGATTGGAGTTTCCTACAGCTCCATAGCCGAGATCGCAGCCGAGCTGGATTCTGAACTCGACGGGATAACAACCGAAGAGTGCATTGCAGCGGCTAAGGCTATGGATGTAGAGGAGAAGGACTACATGAACCCGAGCTGGATCAGAAAGTTTGCCGCCAGCCAGGCGAGGAGGGTGAACCAGTTCGAGGATGAGCTGAAGAAGGTTTCTCAGAACCTGGACCGCAACATTGCCTCCCGCAGCCGACGCCGCATCAATAAAATCCAATCAAAGGCGGAAGCTCGGTTGAAGCAACAAAGGTTGCCTCTAAAGTCCAAGGTTGAGAGTCGGTTCAGGCAAACCGACAAGTGGATGCCGACCGAGTGGAATGAGGAGTGAGAGCTGTTCAAGCAGGAGTTCGTGAACGACTTCTATTACAGGAAGGTTTACGCAACTGACGACCCAAGGAGAGCGTTCAAGGAGGCGCTGACTGAGTTGCACTCTGGTGACCCGGGCATGTTCAGTCAATTCAGGAGGGCCATGATTGACGCCAACCTGGACTTGAACACTGTTCCAGTTCCCAAGAGGGTTACTTATCGGCCACCTCTTCTCCCGGATTCCAGCAACCCGAACCGCACCAAGATTGCATCTGAGGTGAGGCAGGTCTGCAAGGAGCATGGAGTGGACATCTCCAAGGAGTCACCTGCTAAGAGGGAAATTTTTGTAAGGATTTTTGGCAAGTATGGGCTACAATACTAGCTTAGTTAGTTTTCTAGCAACTGTTGTAATTTTCGGTTTTTGAGCCTATCTTTTGTAACAATCAGTTGTAATGAAAACTATTCAGTTATAAGATTCACCTTGATGAACAATCCCTCATTGTCCAAGCTCTGAATCATAAAGTCTTTTAAATACCATGTTATAACTGTGCTAACCCTTTGATGTTTTATCTTATAGACTGTCTAGAATTTCAGCTGAGATTTTAGATAATTTAGTGAGGTTTAGATCAGTAGTGGTTTCAAGTTGTAAGTGGTTTTGGCATCATCAAAAAGGGGGAAATTGTTGGAAAATTTATTAGTATAAGTTTTGATGAATTCCAAAACCGACTGACCCCAACCGAGTAGATGTTGCCAGAACCTAATGTTAGAATTTAGGCTCGCTGTTTGAGCAAAGTTAAGATTTTATCTTTACAGGTTTCCAGCTGAAGAAGGCAACAAAGCGTCACTCAAACAGAACATCAAATGTGAAGAAGGACAACTGAGAGTTCTTATGATCAGATGGAAACAAGGAGAAGTCTTCAGAACATCAGTTGTGAAGGAAACCAACTGAGCGTTCATCAGATGAGAAACAGTTGAAAGGAAGAGAACATCAGATGAAAAGGAAAGTCATATGAGGGTTCAAACCCAACTGAGTAAATACAAGGAAGACAACTGAGTGTTTAGTTTTAGAACCTCAGTTGTAGAACTCGAACAAGAAGATCAACTGCTTGAAGTTCAAAGTCAGCTGAGAGTTCAACAGTTCAGAACATCAGCTGAAGACCACTCAGATGAAGATCAAGACTTTCAACCGACGAACCGAAGTTGACTGTCAGAAAGGTTAAGATTTGAATTTCAAAAGGAAGTCACATGAGGGTTGACCGTTCAGTCATTACCCCATCTGGCCAAACACAAGGCTGTCTCAGATGGAAAGCAGAAGAGCACAGATGCCATATCGGGAAAGTCTGCAGAGATGAGAGACAAGCTAGTTGATTCTCTCTGCCTATAAATAGAGGCATTCTCTCATTCGAGAGATAGAAGACACACGAGACAGACTGAAGCAATAGAGAAAAGTTCAATCACAAGCGAAAGAAAAATCTGCTAAACTCCTATTCTAAGAACATCAGCAGCTGAGAGTTCAAGAGTGATAGAACATTAGTAGCTGAGGGTTCATAGAGTGAAAATTTGTCTTAGATCTTAGTTTGAGTGTTTATTCGTTCAAGCCTTAGATCCAGCTCTCATTCGTGATCGAGCTGTAGTTGGAAATCCCACCCCATCTCACACCCTAAAAAGTGTGCTAGGACCTTACTCTTCCTGTAATTGAGTAGTCAGGTCGTCAAGTACCCGCAAACTTGACATAGGCTGTTTAGTGCCCGGAAACTAAACTGTAAGGTCGATAAGTACCCGCAAACTTATCCTTAACGGTTGCTCAGCCCGCGTAAGCTGAGTGGTTCTGTCCAGAAGAACTTGGACTGAAGTGTGAGGATTCACATCTCCCCGTGGACGTAGGAGGGTTATCTCCGAACCACGTTAAATCCTGTATGTCCGTGTTTGTTTTTATTCAGTTGCATCTGCATTTTTATATGATCAATCTAACTGACATACAAACCTCTTTTGCACTTTTTCAACCGACCTGTTTTGGTTCTTGACCAACCGAGCTATTTTGCGTGAGTTGTTTTAAACGAGTATAATTTTCCACCACTTTCCGCACAGCCTCACTCTTCCAGCTGAGGTCGCTTACTCAGCTGTGAGATTCCAACTGAGTCCTCTTTCACTCAGTTGAAGTGATTTTTCAGGTTTAAGTTTTTAAATCCTAACTGGTGTATTCCCCCCCCCCCCCATACACCAGTAACTCGTTTCGGGACTATCACAAAGGTCGACTCTTTCGAGCCGTAACACGTGTAGCAGGCATCCTACAAAGTTTTAAGAGAACACGGATCAGTAACTGGTAAGGTAATTAACATATCTTAAAGAATTCTTAAATTACAATTAGAATATTCCATTATTCAAATTGCAATACTTAAACCACTTAACAACTTATCTTAAATATCTAGCAATTTCAAGAAATTGCACTCAACAATCACATAAAAAAAAATTAAGATTTCGTTTTCATCCTTTTACTTATTATTCTTTTACTTTTTCACTTTATTTCTTCCTCGAAGAAAATTTCTTAACGATTTCTTTCCATTCTTTTACTTTTCAACTTATTCATTCTTATTCTTCCTGTTATTCTTTATTTTATTTCCTTAAAAGGAAATCTCACGGCTTTCATTTTCAAAAACAAGTCGACTCCAACGAGTCTGTTGTTCATGTCACTTTACGCAGGTGACATTCGTTTATTCTCTTTGATTCCCTTTATTTTGTCCTTTCCGATCCGATCGTTTCTTGGAAATTTTGGAACCAACGTTTCTTAGAACGTCTATGTTCTCAAAGAATCGGGAAGGCCTTAGAATTCGTCTAAATTCTCATGCCAACAAAAACATTTTGAATAAAGAAATTATAATTCACATAATTTCACATACTTTCACTTAGTATAGCATTCATGCTTTCACATAGTTCACGTAATATCACAAAGTATAATCTTTATACTTTAATCAAATCATACTTGGCATACTTAATCTCATCATACTTTCATACTTTATTCACAAATTCTTGCATACTTAATCAAAAATTTCTTCTTAAAAGAAATCATACTTCTGAAATTATTTCCTTACTTTTCTTCTTTGGTTGAGTCGACGTAGCGGGAGGTTGAGTTGTCGTCTACACTCTTATACTTAGTGTTACGACTTAACTTTATTTGAAAGAAGACTCGGGTATAGAGTATATACAAATACTCTATCTTACTACTTGAAAGAAATTCGTATGCAGAGCAGAAACAATTGCTCTGATACCACTATGTCACAGCCCGAAATCCCGAGGGACGGCAAAGCCGGGGTGTGACTAGGGGTTGGATTAAAGAAGCGGGGAAGAAGGGGGATGAATAAGAATGAACAAACATTAATAACGGAATAACTTCTATGAACGAGACTTCATTTAAAAGAAAGAGTTGATCTCGAAGGATCACTCGACAAGTTATTCAAAAAGGAACTGAGTTCATTGTACGGGGCTTAGACCCAACAGATAGATACATGAACTCAAAAAGATTGGCAGCGGAAAGCGTAAAGCTTGATACAAGTTCTTTATTCTAATTACGAACTGAGTTTATTCTTCATTTCTTTAGCATATCGGGGTTTTTCAATAAATTCCCGTGTCTACTAAACATTTTCTTTCTCATTTTCACAATATAGCTTGCGCAAGCATTTTTCTCAAATGTTACGTTCAATCTTGCCCAATAATTATCACCGTGGCTGGCCACCCCTCAATAGGGTTCCACACACAACGGCTACTGTATACATTAATTTTGGATAGCAAGTCGGCTAACTCAAAGTCCGATCGTTTTAGTTAGCAGGTCGGCAAACTAATAATTCTGGATAGCAGGTCGGCTAACTCAGAAGGGTACAAGAAAACTCACATAAAAACAAAACATTTCATGCTCTGATTATCACGTTGAAAACATAATTATCAAAGCTGTAAATAAAGATTTTCGAGCATCGCTCATTTTATTTCGTATATAGAAAAGCCCACCTTAAAGATTACAGAACTATAATACGAGCTTCCGTCCTATCCTTGGCGCTGACTTCCTCCTTTTATCGTAAATAAACAAACTTAAATAACTTGATCGCAACGATAAAAGAAACATGAAATCGAAATCGGTTTTAGTCTTTTAGGCTTTTGCACTTTACTACTTTCTTTTGATTAACTAATAAACGAGACTTCGATCAATTCTTGATTATAAACTGACTCGGCTCATTACTCGACACTTAGGTCAGTAGATAAATGGATGTCGATAACTTATAACGACTTAAAATTTCACGAGGAACGAAGTTGAAAAGGATTCAACTTAAGAAATTAAGTTTTTGGAAACTTTCTGCACAAGGCAGTGGTTCTGGAGTTCGCACAGAACAGAGAACTTTAAAACAGGGGATGAAATTTATACCAAAAGAAAGCTACGGATATCTAGTTTACTCTACAATTTACGGATCTCAATTTCGTTAAGCGAGCTAGGAGTTATGACAGTTTCCGTGAAATGTCGCAAAACAGTCCGCGCGAAACCCTGATGCTCGATAAAACTCGACGCACGATTCCCTAGGTTCGATCAATGCTATTCCACTTTTATTTTTACGAAATTTTCATCTCAAGGCAGTCTACATGCATGTCCCTTAATCGGGTACACATTCACGTCTTTTGATTAAACAAACGACGAGCCTATCCTTGTCCTTTTTCAACTAACCATTTACTAAACCAATTCAATTTCCAATTAAATTTCTATTTCAACTTCTCATAACATCTCGTATCTCGGATGGAAATGTCGTCAACTACAATATCGTTCGTCAAACGACAACAATCATTATTATCAAAATGGTTTTCCTTATTCGACTTTTCTATCGACGTTTAATCTCGTTTCTTCGTCTCTTATTAAAATTTCGATCTTCTTAGAATTCGTTCAAATTTTATGGTTACGATCATTAACTATCAAGATTATCATATATTCAAATCATAGACCTAAATCATTATTCATTCTCGACTTATCGACGATTCTTCGTCTCTTAGCGAAAATCCGACGTTCTCCAATTTCGTTCAAACTCTACAATATCGATCATCATCTATTTAGCATCACTAATACGTAAACCATATACTCATATCATTAACGAATCTTGACTTATCGATGGATTTTCGTCTCTTACGATTTTCATTTTATTTTTAGAAAAATTCCAATAAATTATATACTCATCCTTATACATACTACATACAATTTCTATTATCATTTCATGCAATTCATAACATATACTACATCAAAACATCGATTCTTTCTCTCTTACATTTCTACTTTTATTTTTAGAAAATTCTAAATTAATTCATGTAGTCATCTAACATCATATAGAATACTAATCCATCAATTAATCCTCAAGAAAATCGAACTACATCAAACCCCTAATCTTTCTTAAAATTCCGGTAATAACATATTAAGGGGGGGGGGGATGATTTCTTCATGATTTCAATCCATAAAACCTAATTCTAAGCATACTATAACATGTATTAAACATAGGTTCATCATACTTCTTCACCTCCAATGTTTCGAAAAAAATGAAGTTGATGGAAAATGATTTTTGTTTGGTTCATAACGTAGAAGAAGTTCTTACCTTGTCGAATATGGAATCGGATCTAAAATCGATCGGTAGACGGATGACTTGAGAGCTTGAGAAAAGCTTGAAGATGATTCTTTAATGGAGGATTGAGAGAGAGAAATGAGAGAGAATAGAGAGGGGGGGGGACAAGAAGGGAGAGAGGGAGAGAGGATGACTAAGGCTTTTACTATTTGATAAAGTGTGAAATATCTAACAAAAGGATGACTCATGGTGTAGGTGGCGGTTTGGGTGTGTTTTAATTGCCGGAAATATCTCGTTTACGGGTCTAGAACGACGTTATAAAAGTCGAGAAATAATTTCTTAGATGGTTACGTATTCGACGAAATCTAATTCAACCGTTAGATTAGAAATAAATCACATACTCGGAAAACCTAATTCGTTTTTCAAAATACGAAAAAAAGTCGGGATAAGACAGTCTAAAATTTGCCTGGAAAAATCATAAAAACTGACTTTCTCCGGTGAACTCGTATCAAAGAAAAAGTGAATGTAAAATCTGATGGTTTTTCGATCTGAGTTTTCGGACGAAAAATCTATCGGACGCGAAAACCCTAATACAGTAGTCGTTCGACCGACTTCTGGAATTTATTTTCAGAAACGGATTTCACCGTTAATCTTAGAATCGAAAATCCTTAACTTAGGCATGCAAAGCCTTAATTAATAACTAAATTTTTATTTTGACGACGGAAGAATTAGCTGGGGTATTACAGGAACACACATGTTGTTATTTGAATTATGTTAGGTGACTGTAAGCATACTTCGGTTAGGCCAGTCACAATATTTGAGAAGGAGGCCTACTGCTTGACACAGAGTTAATATGGTAGATTGATTCATACCTCTCTATTGTTATATATATTTGACTGCGCAGTCGTTTGAAGAAAAGAAAATGATTTTTTCATTCACAAGTAAAATGTTTTAAATCGTACTAACACTTTGTGATGCAGTGGCAAGACAAGTTCAATTATATAGTTCTAATGAGCAAGTTTTAAATTATTTTAGCATGTGTTCACTGAGTACGAAGTACTCCAGCCCTGCATGTATTTCTAAATGTGCAGGTTAGCTTGGATGAAGAAGGCAGAGGGTACTCGGCAGTGGGTTAAAATAAGTCGAGTCTTTTGTTTAAGCTTGCAGTTGCATGTCTTCATACATGTAATTGATGGACCTAAGTTTGAGATTCCGCAGCAAAACAAACATGTATATTTGCTTTAAAACTATTACTCTGATATTGGTGTCGATACAAAGAGCTTTGTGCTCAAAACTATTTCCCATTTTTTCCTATTTTCTACTTGACTTGGAATCGAGATACATGATTTACTTCCGGCACTTAAATTATCTATTAAATGCTTGTTTATTTGAATTAAGATTTGAAAGCATGTCGTTAATTGTCATAGCTTTCAATCTATATTCCCTTGTTCCCAAACATATTCCATTATTGAGTCGAGTATATTTCATGGTTTTACCTTCACTATCCAATGAATTATAGTCGTTCCTACACATTTGAATTCAAGCTGTTACAGGTGGATGAAGTGGAGTGGGAGCGGCTGGAGCAGAGAGATATTGAGCGGCTAGAGTAAAAGATAAGGGTGAATTTAAGGCATGGGGGGTATTCATAATTACCCCAATTCGGCGTCCATCCCAGTGGTCGCTCGCTTCCAGCGATCATTGGGGCTGCTTCAGTGATGGCTGGGATCCAGCGGTAGCTGGGGTACATTGGGCTCTCGCTGAGCGCTGGGATAATGGATTTCGAATCCAACAAAGTCCACAAAAATCCATCCGAAATCCACCCCCAAATCCCACAAACTCCACGCCCAAAATCTCACGAAACCGATCCAAAAATCCATGGATGTCCCAAATCCTTGAACTTATAAAGTCCATTAAAATCTATCACAATCCTATTGAATACACCCCCTTAAGACTCAGACAATCATCTGCTCGGTTGGGATTCAGTTGGGATTTTGGCATTAATCAAAACTTTCTTCCCAACATATATTTATCAAAAGATATTCAATAATTAACCAATATATATATATATATATATATATATATATATATACATATATGTTGGGAAATTTAAGTAAAAGTTTTGATTGATTCCAAAACCAACTGACCCCAACCAAGTAGATGTTGTCAGTTCCTGATGTCAGTAGTTAGGCTCGCTGTTTTAGCATTGTTAAGATTTTATCTTTACAGGACTCCAGCTGAAGACGGCAACAAGGCTTCACTCAGATAGAACATCAGTTGTAAAGAAGACAACTGAGCGTTCATCATATGAAGCATTGGGAAAGGGGGAAGTTAATCTCAACAGATAGAACATCAGTTGTGAGGAACACAACTGAGCGTTCATTCCATGTGAATTCAAAAAGGGAGAAGATACAAGGAAGACAACTGAGCGTTCAGTTTCAGAACATCAGTTGTATAACTCAACCCAGAAGATCAATAGCATGAAGTAGAAGTCAGCTGAGAGTTCAATTGTCAGCAGTCAGATAGAACATCAGCTGAAGAACAAGCTAGTTGAAGATCGAAAGTCTTAACCGACCACTCCTTGTTGGAAGTCTGTTGTTAAGATTTGAATTTTAAAAAGGAAGTCACGTGAGGGTTTGACCGTTCAGTCATTACCCCATTTGGCCCAACACAAGGTTGTCTCAGATGAAAAGCAGAAGAATACAGATGCCAAATCCAGAAAGTCTGCAGAGATGAGAGACAAGCCATCACTTTCAAAGAACAGAGATCAACAGCTCCTCCAACGGCTAGTTGATACTCTCCGCCTATAAATAGAGGCCTTCATTCATTCGGAAAAGAAATAAGACACACGAGAGAAGACACACAAGACAAGACACACACGCGAGAAGAAACCAGAGAGCGAAAGAAAGAGCAAAATTCTTCACGAGCTGAACTGCATTTAATCCTTTAGAACATCACTTGTTGAGAGTTCTAGAGTTAGTTTCTGTGTCTTTAGATCGAACCTTGAGAACATCACTTGGTGAGAGTTCGTAGAGTGTTAGATCAAAGCTCACCTCATGTTCGAGCTTTTAGTTGGAACCCCATTTTCTTTCACCTGAAAAGGTTTAGGATCCTACTCTTCCTGGAACTAAGTAGATAGGTTATTTAGTACCCGAAAACTAAACTGTAAGGTTGATAAGCACCCGCAAACTTATCCTTAACGGTTGCTCAGCCCGCGTAAGCTGAGTGGTTTGTCCAGAAGAACTTGGACAGAGTTGTGTGGACTCACAACTCCCCGTGGACGTAGGAGGTTTCTCCGAACCACGTAAATTTCTGTGTGCTTGAGTTTATTTTTCAGTTATTTATCGCATATTCAACTGACCCAACTAACCAGCATACAAACTGCATCTTAGCATTCTCAAGTGTCTTGGTTCTTGACCGACCGTGCATAAAAGCGTGAGTTATTTTTTAAACGAGTTATTTTCCACCACATTCCGCACAGCACTTCACTTCCAACTGAGTGTTTCTTCCTCAGTTGTGAGTCCAGCTGAGTATTTCTACTCAGTTGTGATTCCATCCAAGTCTTCTTACTTGGTTGTGATATTTTCAGGGGGTTGAATTTTTAAAAGCTTTATCTGGTGTATTTCCCCCCCCCCCCCATACACCAGAACTCGTTTCGGGACCATCAAGTGGTATCAGAGCAGTGGTTCAAAAGACTACTGACTCTGTTTCACAAGGTGTGAATTCGAGGTATTTTATTCAGTGGTCAACTGAACAGATCTCTTTATCACGCTAGTGCATATTTTCTTACATATTTCTGTTGCTACTGTGTGCAGATGGACGTCAAAGATAAGATCGTGGTCATGTTCTCGGTAGTAAATTATACATCCTGGAGGACACGGATGAAGAAGATCTTACTGTCGAAGCATCATAGGATGCATCAAGTACTCTCGTCCGGACCGATCATCATCAAAGAGAGAATCGCTCGCACTCCTACAAATCCCAACGATGGGGATACAGTTGTGGAGTTTGTGGAGAAGCAGCCGGAAGACTACACTCCAGAGGAAGCCAAGGTGAGCCAGTTAGACATCTGGGCTCAGAGCACAATTATGTCAACTGTTGGACAAGATTACCTCCCTTGGATAGAAGAGTGCGAGACTGCAAAAGAGATGTGGGATATCTTGGCATCGCTGAGTGAAGGAAGCGATGAGATGAAGGAGAACAAGTTCTCACATGCATGCCAAGACTTCGACAACTTTTGTCTGAGATCTGATGAAACAATTGATCAGCTAGAGCTCCGGTTTATGGACATCCTCAGAAGAATCCAGTCCATCCGAAGAGGAAAATACACACTAAGAGAAATCAATCTCAAAGTGTTGCAAGCTCTACCGGCTGAGTGGGATACCTTCACCAATATCCACGAGAGCCGAGCTGACCTTGGTGAAATGGGAACTGAAAGATTGTTCTCAATTTTAAAGGGAAATGAGTATAAGGTGAACCGAAGAAGATCTCAATCCTCGGTTCAGACGAGTCGACATGAAGATGTTGGCTCAGCCACAAAGTCAGTTGCACTTCGAGCTGACTACTCCAAGTCAAGAACATCAAGGCCAACCAGGTCTGCAGATACAGCTGCAAAGGAGCCAAGCAGAGAGAAACTGCAACAGAACATAGCCGTCCTGTCAAAGAAGCTAGCTGACATGGATACTCGGTTCGGGAAATACAAAAGATTCTACAAATCCAACCGAACTTGAGACAGTTCAAAGCCTGTGACCAACGGCTGCTTTGAATGCGGCAAGGAAGGACATTTCAAAGCTGACTGTCCAGAACTCTCAAAGAAAAAGAGAGAAGCGTTGAGGGCCAAACAAGCTGGAAAGAATAAGGCCATGGTAGCAGAAGAAGCAGCTGACGACATGGACATCTTCACTGACACTGAAGATGAGGATGAGCTGACTTCTACCA
Organism: Schizonepeta tenuifolia; assembly: GCA_029490685.1. Lineage (NCBI taxonomy): Eukaryota > Viridiplantae > Streptophyta > Magnoliopsida > Lamiales > Lamiaceae > Schizonepeta > Schizonepeta tenuifolia. Next base: position 131,459,938 of record CM055955.1, read on the forward strand.
ACAACGCCATCAGTCAGGATCAATGCCTCATGGCACTTGGAACCGACCAAGATGATACTGAGGTACACTCTAATCCTGCTGAGTTAAATTCTTCCAATACTTTTAACATGCAGGAATCACTGGACGAAGAGTTGGAACCCTCCTGGAGTGACTTTCAAGAACTCAATGAGGAACTACATCAGCAATCGGTAAGAGTCTTCAAGAACATTTCTCAAAACTTGAAGAATCCTTAACTGTGAAGGACGATCTGATCAAAAGTCAAACAGAGGAGATTGAGATCTCAAGAGTTAACTGAATGCGGTCAACCGAACTAATGCTCCAACCAACGAGGAGTTGACAAAGCAGATCAAGGACTAGGAAGATCAGTTGAAAAATCAAGAGACTCAGATCGACCAGCTGATAAAGAAGTCAGATGGACAAACCGAGCAGATAACTGTCCTCCTCAAGGAGTTGCAAACTGAGAAGGACAATCTAATCAAGCTGTATCAGTCATCCAAGATCATCGAGAATCTTATCAGTTACAGTAGACAGATGGATGACGTGTCAGGACTCGATTATGATGTCATTAAAGTTAGTGGAATTCCTCCAGCAACCTTCATCAAAGCTGTTGAGGTCAAGGTTGTCGAACCTAACACGGTGGAACCTGAGTCACCACAAAGTAATTCAACCTCCACCTCTCAGCAAGCTCAACCGACCAAGGCAACCACAACTGAGAAGGGAAAAGGAGCAGTAGATGGAGGACAGAATGTTCCATCGGTTGGGACATCAACCGAGGGGGAATGTTCCAAAAGTCAGAAGAGGAATCAGAGGCGTCGAAGGCATAATCGCAACCGAACTCAGAATCAGAACCGACCTCTGCATCAACCTCAGAGTCAACATCAGAAAGAATGGAACCGACCGCAGAACCAACAAGGATCCAACCATCTGAATCAACAGCGGTTCCATCATCAGTTCAACCAAAGGTTCCAACCGAGTCAACCGATAAGGAACAGGTCGAACAACTGGAGATATTCATGCCACAACATGAACCACCAACAGAGCATGGACAACTACAAACAATATTCAAGGAGTTGGAATCAGAATCAGCCATAGAGATTCCAACAAGGAGTCCGACCTTACAGACAAATTCAACAGGATAAGAATCGCCATCAAAACAGGGGGAAAGCCTCTCCTCTGAAAGCTCGCAATGGGAGAAATCCAACTCCTCCCAAGAAACAGAACATCACTACTAACAACAAGCCTAAGGATAACCGAGGTGTTGTTATAGTTGATGATGAAGGAAAAGTGATCTGGAATGATAAATTCATCCGAGTATACAGGGAAAAGCGTCACACAGTTCCAAGGGGAACTGGTTCTAACCCTCCAGGACCCAACTGAAATTGGGGACCTAAGCGAGTTTCTCTTTGCAGGTACAGGAGAAACAGCTAAGGAAGAATAAAGCGTCTGCAACAATGTGGGTGATGGACAGTGGATGCTCGAAACACATGACAAATCTGAAGGATTTGCTTGGAAGTTTCGTGGAGAAAGAAGGTCCATCAGTTACTTTTGGTGACAACTCAAAAGGTTACACCAGAGGTTACGGTACCCTTGAAACCAATCACGTTTCTATTTCTAATGTATCATATGTTGATGGATTGAAGCATAACTTGCTCTCCATCAGCCAATTCTGTGATAATGGTTTCTCTGTCAAGTTTGATGCACAGGGTTGCAGGGTTAAAAATGTCGGATCAAAGCAGGTGATATTGTTGGGAAATTGATCGCCAACCGGGAATGTCCACTACGCTGACTGGAACAGCAGTCTTCCTGACACCTGCATGTTATCAAAGAGCAGTTCAGATGTGAGCTGGCTGTGGCACAAAAGGCTCAACCATCTGAACTTCAAGACAATGAACCGACTTGCCAGACAAGAACATGCAAGAGGCATACCAAACCGAGTGTTTTCAACAACACATATTTGCAGTGCATGCCAGTTGGGAAAGCTCGCTAGATCCTCCTTCCGGTTGAAGACAACTCTCTCAACCGACCGAGTGTTACAGCTGATCCACATGGATCTCTTCGGGCCAGTTACACCAAAGAGCATGAATGGTAACGAGTACACCCTGGTTGTAACTGATGACTACTCAAGATATACGTGGACCATCTTCATGCGCCACAAGAGTGAAACCCGAGATGAGCTACCCAAGTTAATGGATCGGATATCGAACCAACAAGAGATGAAGATCATTTCTATCTGATCAGATCGTGGAACTGAGTTTCTAAATGAAACCATCATCGAGTACTGCGAGAAGCATGGAATTACACATCAAACATCAGCTGCGCGTACTCCGCAACAGAATGGAGTAGCTGAGCGAAGGAACCGAAGGCTGAAGGATGCAGCTACATCCATGTTAACCAGCTCAGCTCTACCAAAGAGATTTTGGGCTGAGGCCATCAACACTGCATGCTACACTCAGAACCGGTCTCTTCTGACCAAGCGGTTGGGAAAGACACCATACGAGCTATAGAGACGCAGGAAGCCAGATATTTCTTATTTTCGCGTTTTTGGTTCTAAGTGTTATATTCACAACAATGGGAAGATTCAGTTGAAAACTTTTGATGCCAAAGCTTCGAAAGGTATATTTCTCGGATATGCCGCTCGGATCAAGGCTTATAGAGTTTTCAACAATAGCTCTCGTGTTGTGGAGATAACACCTCATGTTAGTTTTGATGAATCTACTTTTGAGTGCAGGGAACAGGCTAAAGGACAACATGCTGATCCACAAGTTCCACTAGCCCTCACAAAATCTCAGATTTTAAGGCAAAAGAATCTAGCTGAACCACTGGTTTGGGCAACTGAGGATGAGGATCCATACTCCTCTGAAGATGAATGCGAGGACCCCAGCTCATCTTAAGGGGGAACTCCAGCTGATGCCCCTCCAACTGCATCAGCATCTGAAGCCCAACCGAGCCCAATTCGAAATGTTATCAATGTTGAGGATCCAGACTCAACAATTGATAAATCACCAGCTCATAAGAGTCCAGCATCTCCCACAGCTCAGATCACGGAACAGCCACAGATGGAAGAAGAAGGAAGACGCAACCGAAGATGGTATGAAGGTCATTCCACTAACAACATCATCGGAGATCCAACCAAAGGTGTGCGTACAAGGAGCCGAGTTGCAAATCAAGATTCAACCGAGGAAAATTCCAACACTTACGCTCAATATGCTGAGGAGTTGGCAGTTCTAGAGGAGTTCGAGCAAGCTGGAGATGTTGCCATGATTTCTTGCTTTGTAGCTGATGTGCCAGAACCGAAGAACGTTGTGGAAGCTCTCAACTGTGTTCACTGGACAACAGCCATGCAAGAAGAACTGAATAAGTTTCTACGCAACTGTGTATGGGAGTTGGTAGAAAGACCAAATGGTGTTAAGGTTATTGGATTGAAGTGGATTTTCAAAAACAAGAGAGACGCCATTGGATTCATAGTGAGGAATAAGGCAAGGTTGGTAGCTCAAGGATATTGCCAACAAGAAGGAATCGATTTCGAGGACTCTTTCGCGCCAGTTGCAAGACTGGAAGCCATCCGAATCTCTCTAGCCTATGCCGCATTTCACAAGTTCAAGGTCTATCAGATGGATGTGAAGTGTGCCTTCCTTAACGGTGATATCAAGGAAGATGTTTATGTTGAATAGCCTCCCGATTTTGAAACTGGAGATGGAAGAGTGTACAAGTTGAAGAAAGCAATCTATGGACTGAAACAAGCACCCAGGGCTTGGTATGACACTCTTTGTGGTTTTCTTCTGAACTCGGGATTCAAACGAGGGTCAGTTGACAAAACACTGTTCACCATCAAAGTTGGAGAAGATATATTTGTTGTGCAAATCTACGTCGACGACATCATATTCGGTTCTAAGTCGGAGGAACTGTGTGAAAATTTTGCAAATCTCATGAAGGAGAAGTTCGAGATGCCCATGATGGGCGAGATGAACTATTTTCTTGGACTTCAAGTGAAGCAGTCACCAGAAGGGATTTTCATCAATCAGTCTAAATATACTAAGGAGCTCATCACTAAGTTCGGATTGCAAACAAGTTAGACAACTAGGATCCCGATGAATACTAACTGGAAGATTGAACCTAGAACTGAGGGAAAGCTCGTGGATGCCAGTAAGTATAGAGGGATCATCGGTTCTTTGCTCTATCTAACTGCCAGTCGGCCAGACATATCATACGCAGTTGAAGTGTGTGCTCAGTTCCAAGTTCAACCCAGGGAAACACACATGTTGGCAGCAAAGAACATCATCAAGTATCTGAAGGGAACTGTTAATGTTGGGTTGTGGTATCCAACCGACGACAACATCCAACTGACCGGATACTCAGATGCAGATCTAGCAGGAGATCGGTTGGACAGGAAATCCACATCTGGACATTGTCAGTTCATGGGAAGCAAGCTAGTTTCATGGTTCTCCAAGAAACAAGCATGTGTTGCCACTTCTACAACCGACTCAGAATATATGGCTGCCGGAAGCTGTTGCATGCAAGTGTTATGGCTCAAGCAACAGCTGAGAGATTATGAAGTCTCAACTGGACAGGTTCCCATTCATTGCGATAGCTCAAGTGCCATTGCTATCTCTTTGAATCCTGTTCATCACTCTCGGATAAAGCATATCGACATCAGTCATCATTTTATCCGAGATCATATTGAGAAGAAGGATGTATCCATGGAGAAGATTCCAACTGAGATTCAGAGAGCTGATATCTTCATCAAACCTCTAGTTGAAGCACGGTTCAAGATGCTATGTGACCTCCTTGGATTGTTGGATCCATCAGATGAGGAGTCAACTGAGGTGAAGAGATAGATATCCATCTGAGGGGGAAGCTCAGATGAAGGGGGAATCTTAGATGCGGATCGCCAACTGAAGACATCAGACGTCAGCTGAACAGACGAACTTAAGTCAGCTGATGGTATGCCGATCAGATGCAGATTGCCAACCAAAAGAATCAGATGTCAGCTGAACAGACGAACTCGAGTCAGCTGATGGTATGCCGCAACATGGGAACACAGCTGATTTCGACATCAGCTGAAGGTGTTATGATCTTAAATGAGAATGTTTAAAATAAATTCAAACATTCCTTAACATGTCAGTTACATTAAAAATAGCCATCATGTCGCATTAAATGTAAAGTACGGCTGAACATCAATAGCCTACTTTATAGTGCGACTGGGCTGACATGAAAACTGTACACCTTCTCACGCGCTGGTTGGAACTCGGTTCGTGACGTCAAGTCAAAGATAGTCAACAGTCGTGTAATCTCAGCCGTTGATGGATTCGCACCATTTAACCCCAGCCGTCGATCTTAATCAAGTCAAAAACCTATATCTAGCGGAAAATCATGATCATAAATGGCCCCCAAAAGCATGAAAATGGCTTCTTCTGGATCTTCTCTTGTCCCTACCTCTTACGAAGAATCGTTCGACATGCTGGTGTCGAAGATCCATTTCGAACAGATCCTCTCTGACGAGGATTTGGAGTCGCCGGTGTTGGCTCCTCTGGCCAATACTCTCAGAGAAAATGACCTCCTCGAATGGGCCAAGCTTTGCCCCTCCCACTTGCTCAGGCGACAGGTCGGGGAGTTCTACATCAACCTGTAAGCATCCATTGACAGCAGGGAAGGAGTGACTACAGAGGTCTCCTGCCGCCAACGCGACGTTCCGGCTAGGACCATTCACCGCGTCACCTTCCCCATCAATGTTTCCGATGCCCTCCGCCACATCATCTCGCCAACCACACTGCCACGGAGTTTTTGGAGAACATAACCGACGAGCAGGCAGATGAGTTTCTGCAGAATGCTCTGATCGAGCCGGAGAGGTTGAGAAGCAACATGCAGAGGACGAAGCTGAAGCCAGAACATCTCCTGCTGTTCGATGTAGTTTCTAAGGTGATGTTCGGTTATAGTGGTGCATTCGGTGATATCAGCCGACCCAAGTTGAAGCAGTTGGATGCCTTGGAGCACCAACACCAGATCAACTGGTTCTAATACTTCCTGAACCAGTTGATGGTGGAGAAGTTAAAGATCTCCAAGACAACAACTGAGTCTGAAGAGAAGCTATTGAGTGTGAAAGGAACGCTCAACTTCGGCTGCAAGATCTCAGCCCTGATCCTGCTTGCGACCAAGGATCGCAACATGGTCTGGGAGGAGTGTGAAGAGACGCCGTTCAAGAAGTTGCTGTTGTTCCCGACAGCTAAGAAGGCACAAGAGGTACTCAGGAGTGTGTATACTTCAAAAGAGAAGAAGGAGGTTGGAAAGACTGCTGAGTCTACAGCTGAGGGGGAATCAGCTGCTGCTCGCCCCGCTAAATCCAAAATTGCACTCCGACGAGCTGAGTTGGAGAAGGAGTCAGCTGAGGAGCCCTCCAAGAAAAAGTTGAGGGTGAAAATCAAGAAGAAGGTTGTGGTTGAAGAGCCAGCTGTTGAGCCAGCTGAGGAGGAGGCACCGGTCAAGTCTGCGCCAGCTAAGGAGGGAATGCCAGCTGAGGAGCAAGCTCCTGTTGAGGAAGAGGCACCAGTTGAGTCGGCACATGCTGAAGAGCCATCTGAGTCGAGCCGCTCAGCTGAGGCTGCCACTTTTGAGATCGCTCCTCGCGCAACCGGAGCTGACGAGGCTGAGGGAATGGAGACGGATGTGACGTCAGACGCTTCTTCCTCATTTGAGGACCTTGACGACGCCCCAACTTCCCCCACGGCTGGAGTTCATGCCGTACCGCCCCCAGAGCCTCTTGCTCTTTCAACGCTTCCACAACCAAATGTTCCGAGCACCCTGCTCGATGCCAACATTGTGACCGCTCCTTCGGCAAATGTTGAGGAAACAATTGAAACACCCCTCCCAACCAAATCCAATATTCCGAGCTCCCAGCTTGATGCCGATGTTGCGACCGACTCTTTGGCCAACATCGATGAACCTTTTGAACCTCTACCATATGATATTTCTCCCTCCCCAATAAATGAAGCAGAGGACCTTCAGGCAGTCGCTCTGGAGCACGAGGGTAGGGTGGCCTACTGCTTCCAGAAGCTGCTAGGCATGTTCCCTGAAGCTCGCAACATGCCAGTCTTCGCCACTCTGGGAACCGAGTTCTTGTACCAGTTCCACCTGATCTTCAACCATTGGTACGTCAAAGAAGATACGATCAGGGTACAGAGCTGGGACAGGCTGAAGTCAGATGAGTCCCGCATCCGAGCCTACTTCAACTACTCCAACCTTGAAGTGGCTTACAACAACCGAATTGCCCTGCTCACTCGTCGGCTGGACCAGAGCCGAGTTGAAGGGACAGACACCAGGGAAGCAGCTGGACAAGAGTGCATCGACTTTCTCGACAGCATGTTGGTCAAGTCAGCTGACTTCCTTGAGGATGTGGATGTCGCCGCCGCAACATCGAAGGAAGAGGAAGAAAAGCTGCAACAGTACATGGCCAACCGACAAGCCATGGTCACAGATGAGCCTCTAGCTCTGATTGCACAAGCCCCTCCAGCTGATCAGCATGCTCCCACAACTGAAGAAATATGTGAGCTGGTAGCTGAGAGGGTCAACCAGCTGAGGACTGAACTGCTTGCCAACCTCCAGCAACAAAAAGATGACCAGCTGAGGGTGTTGGAAGCGCAAGAAGTGAAGAATCAGCAACTGGTGGAGGAGAATGTTGCAATGAAGACCAAGCTGGAAGAATTCTCCTCCTCCACCAGTCAAGAAATGTCAGAGCTGAAGTCCACTCTGTTGGGATTGAAGTCGGAGCTGAACGTCTTCAAATCCTTGGCCGACTCCAATCTTGCCAAGTCCCAGCAAACCCAAGATGCTGACTGGGAGTCTCACTTCGAGTCGCGATGGGCTGAGTTCGTGGCTTTTCAATCTGAGGTCATCGAGAACCTCTCTGCTTTAAAGAAAGCCGAACAAGAGCGCCAGGACTCGGATCTAGCGAAGAAGGTGGAGCTTGAGTGCGTTGTCGATGAACTCTTCAACCGCCTTCAACTAGCCGAGGATCAACTCACTTCTCTGGATGGTTCAGTAGCAAGCCTTGTTGCTGATGCCAAAAAGGGGGAAGAGAAGGAGGCAAATGTTGGGCTGCAGTGTGAAGAAGAGACCCAAGCCGAAGAAGAAGTGCCAGCTGCAGCAAAATCTCAGCTGAGGAAGAAGACAAAGAAGGCCGCTCCCAAGTCAGCCGAAGTCGGTGGAGCTGAAATGTCAAAAGACTTGGAGCTGGCAGAGAAGTTTGGAGTTTCCTACAACTCCATAGCCGAGATCGCAGCCGAGCTAGATTCGGAACTCGACGGTATCACAATCGAAGAGTGCATCGCAGCTGCTAAGGCTATGGATGTAGAGGAGAATGATTATATGAACTCGAGCTGGATAAGGAAGTTCGCCGCTAGCCAGGCAAGGAGGGTGAACCAGTTCGAGGAAGAGCTGAAGAAAATGTCCCAGAATTTGGACCGCAACGTTGCCTCCCGCAGCCGACGCCGAATCAACAAACATCAATCAAAGGCGGAAGCTCGGTTGAAGCAACAAAGGTTGCCAGCAAAGTCCAAGGTCGAGAGTCGGTTTAGGCATGTTGACAAGTGAATGCCGACCGAGTGGAATGAAGAGTGGGAGCTGTTCAAGCAGGAGTTCGTGAACGACTTCTACTATAGGAAGGTTTACGCAACTGACGACCCGAGGAAAGCAATCAAGGAAGCGCTGACTGAGTTGTACTCAGGGGATCCGGGCATGTTCAGCCAGTTCAGGCGGGCTATGATTGAAGCCAAGCTGGACTTGAACACATTTCTAGTTCCTAAGAGGGTTACTTATCGGCCTCCTTTTCTCCCAGAATCTCGCAACCCGAACCGCACGAAGATTGCAGCTGAGGCGAGGCAGGTTTGCAAGGAGCATGGAGTGGACATTTCCAAGGAGTCACCTGCCAAGAGGGAAATTTTTGTTAGGATTTTTAGTAAGTATGGGCTAGAATTTTAGCTCAGATAGTTTTTGAAGCAACTGTTGTAACTTTTGATTTTTGTACTTATCCTTGTAACAATCAGTTGTAATGAAAACTATCCGGTTATAAGATTCACCTTGATGAACAATCTCTCATTGTCCAAGCTCTGAATCAAAACGTTAGTTCAATACCATGTTATAACTGTGCTAATCCTTTGATGTTTCAATCTTATAGACAGTCTAGAATTTCTGCTGAGATTTTAGATAAGTCATCAAAAAGGGGGAAATTGTTGGGAAAATTAAGTATAAGGGGTTTTGGCATCATCAAAAAGGGGGAAATTGTTGGGAAAATTAAGTAAAAGTTTTGATTGATTCCAAAACCAACTGACCCCAACCGAGTAGATGTGGCCAGTTCCTAATATCAGTAGTTAGGCTCGCTGTTTGAGCATTGTTAAGATTTTATCTTTACAGGACTCCAGCTGAAGACTGCAACAAGGCTTCACTCAGATAGAACATCAGTTGTAAAGAAGACAACTGAGCGTTCATCATATGAAGCATTGAGAAAGGGGAAAGTTAATCTCAACGGATAGAACATCAGTTGTGAGGAACACAACTGAGCGTTCATTCCATGTGAATTCAAAAAGGGAGAAGATACAAGGAAGACAACTGAGCGTTCAGTTTCAGAACATCAGTTGTATTCTCAAACTGACCCAACTAACCAGCATATTCAACTGACCCAACTAACCAGCATACAAACTGCATCTTAGCATTCTCAACTGTCTTGGTTCTTGACCGACCGTGCATAAAAGCGTGAGTTATTTTTTAAACGAGTTATTTTCCACCACATTTCGCACAGCACTTCACTTCCAACTGAGTGTTTCTTCCTTAGTTGTGATTCCATCTGAGTCTTCTTACTCAGTTGTGATATTTTCAGGGGGTTGAATTTTTAAAAGCTTTATCTGGTGTATTCCCCCCCCCTCCATACACCAGAACTCGTTTCGGGACCATCAATATATATATATATATAGGGTAGGGATCCGATGAGAATAGATCTTATATATATGAGAACGTGAGAATGATATATTTTAATGCATTTTTATCACATCGGTAATGCATATATTGGAGAAATGTAATACATGCACATTCTAATGCATAAACTACAATAATTTAATGCATTAACATTGTAATGTATAAATTATAACAACATAATGCATTGTTAAATCTGAACCATTGATCAACAAAGATCAAGGGCCGAGACTATTCTCATTTCTCACATAAAAAAGCATTCTCACTTGATCATTTTCCTATTAAAATATTACTATATTCTATTGACATTAATTTAAGAAGATGAAAAGGATTGTTGTTTGAAAAAAAAAATATAAATATAATAGTCATGATTAGATATATATACTCCGTGCATATTATATAAGGTGATATATTTTCTATCGAAGGTATTCCATATAAGATGATATATATATAACCAGAAAAAAAAATTATTATCTAATAAAAAGTTGTACATCAACAACTTTATATATTTCTCCTTAAATTAGATATTTGCTTCATACATCTCATAAAAGGTGACATAAATTCCATTCAAGGTATTCGATATAAGATGATATATACTTAAAAACAAATATTTAGCAAAAAAGTTGTACATCCAGTCACTTTGTATATTGAAAGCAAGCCTTTTATGCTTATATATATTTATACCTTGTATCCACTATTATTCTTCTATCTAAAATATTGTTATTGCATGATCATATTATAGTCCAATTATCCCATACCTAGATTATATGGTGTGTGATTTATCACAGAAGATCTTATAATCCGTAAAGTTGAGATAGAAATCTTCTTCGCAATTGAGACAACTTGAGACAACTTCGGACGAGTTATTAGTTTAGACTGTAGCATAAATGAAAAATAGTCTGTCTTAGCTATTTATTTATGCTAGTATATTTATGTATTGAAAGGATCATAGTGATATGTATTCTTATATTCTAACGAATTTAAGAATCAAGATCTCGGTGACTCAAGTGATCTTAACCTTAATTGAATTAATCGATGTGAATAATTAATTGTCTATTGCTTGTATTTATCAAGGATGAGAGCTCTGTCTGAAGCTCAATATACTCGATATCTTGGGTGATAACGATTGTTATTTGATGCGCGATTGAATTGCAATAAGGATCTGTGTCCTGCTAATAACAGGCTGCTCTCGAGGAACTTAATAAGTTTATCGTATTAAATCCTAAAGGTGGAATTAATTCCGATACGATAATAAGTTTTAGTGGTAGCACTTGAGATGTCATTTATAATTAAATGACTGATTAATTAATTAATTGGTCATCAGAGAAATTAATTAATAATGGATATTGAATATCTTTAAAGCGGAGACTAATTAAGTCAAATGCTAGCCCCGACTCACCTAACGAATTTAGTGGTAATTCAATATTAATTTTCTAGTGGAATAAATTAATACTTGTGTCTCAATTTATGTTGGAAAATTATAAAGGTTTCGAAAGATGTCTAAAACCCAACTAGATCCAACTGAGTAGATGATTGCCTTTAGTCTGTTTAGCTAGAGCTCACTATTTGAGCGTAGGAGTTTTATCTTTACAAGAGTTAAGCAGAAGAAGTCAGCCAGACTAGAGAAGGAGGTTCGTGAAGAATTCAGCTGAGGCTCAAAGTGAGTTGAGATCCAGACTCAGCTGAGGGATCACACTCAAGGTCAGTTGGGACAGCAACCCCAACTGAAGTACGGACTCAATTGGACAGTAGCTCAGTTGACACCACAACTGAACCACGCAACTGAAGGCATACAGTTAACGTGAAGAGAAGTTGTGCCAAAGTCAAGACGTCTCGAAGCGGAGAAGAGAAGATGTCGAAGACGGAGGAGCTGCAGTCCAGATTTTGAATCTACTCGGGAATACAAGTCAGCTGGAAAACTTTTCATAAATGGGCCGACAACAGCGACGTGCAAAAAGCATAGTTGCAGGTACCATTTCTGGAAAGTAACTAGTAAATCATGTGGATTGCCATGCTTTTGGCAGAGGTCAAACGGCTCTTTCCAATGGCTAGCTTGACCTTTCCTCTATAAATAGAGGTCTCCACAGCTAGGCTAAATGGGTTTGATACAAGTAGAGAAAAAGCACGCCGAATTGCCGAGAGACAACACAAAGAATGAAGCGGCGCAAACAGCTTTTCACCTCTCTTTCTCTCCAAACAAGAAGACTGGTGAAGAAGGAGTAGAGACATTTCTCTCATGTTCTTCCCTCTAGCTTCTCAGAAGTTTCCCTTCCTGATTGAGGCTAGAGACATCGTCCTTGCTTGTTTTGTATCCCCTCTGAACTCTCTCTTTTCAAGAGATTGAGTTCTTAGCCTTGGGTCGAAGCCTCCACTCCAAAAGTGTTGAAGGCTTCCTTGTTGGATTCTCCCCCAAAATCCAAACCCAGGTCTGACTTTGAACCCTGGAATCAAAGTGCTCAAGTCCCTTGGAACTCGTAATCCAATACCAGGTCCTTTGGAACCGGTAATCCAATACCAGGTCGCTTGGATCCCGTAATCTAAGCAGAGGTCTCTTTGAACCAGGAATCCAAGAGCAAGTCCCTTAGAACCCGGAATCTAAGACAAGTTGTGAACTTGCCCGGAAAAGTGTTGTAGGGTTTTGTTCGAATCCGGAATCAATTTGGTTAGGTTTCTTAGAACCCGGAATCCAAGTGGGGCGTTTGGTGAGCACGCGTAAGCTTACCTAGGGGATTACTTTCCCAAAAAGGAAGTCGTGTATGTAGGAAGGGCATCTCCAAACCACGTTAAAATACTGTGTGCTTACTTTCTATACTTTACATTCAGTATTTTAAATTCAATACCTAACCAACTAACCCTGTTTATGCACTGCACTAATTTGAAAATTTAACCTTCCCTTTTCACAAAGGTTTTAGTTATTGTAACGAGCTTATCTTCCACTCTCTTTCGTATTGCATAATTGTTTAAAGCCTCTGTTGGTGCATTCAGCGGATCTTCAGGCATAGGAGCCAACTAAGCTATCAACTATGTGATTGGCTCAAACTGAGCAACTAAGTTGAAGAGCTACTCCAACTGTCTCTTCCAGTTGTGAGTAAACTGACCTAAGCACTATATCTCAGTGAAAAGACGTTAAGCAAAACGAAAATTGCTACTGGTGTATTCCCCCTCATACACTAGTTACTCGTTACCGATACCATCAAGTGGCATCTGAGCAATATTTCAAAAAACTGCTGTTTCTGATTCACAAGGCTTTAGTCGAGTATATCTTTCAGTGGTCAATTGAACAGATCTTTTCTGAAATTGATTCGTGCATCATGCTGCATATTTTTTTGTGTCTCTTGTGGTGTACAAGAAAGATGAACCCGACATTGCTGAGAAGCTTGTTGGAGTTCTCCGTTGATGATTATCCCACATGGAGATTTCGCTTGAAAATGGCTCCTACTGCCAGTCATCACAGGATGTGGGAAACAATTGAAAATGGTCCCATCCAGGTGACTCAGTCAGTGCTGGTGACTCCCATCGCTCCAGGGGAAGGAGAGATGATGAAGGAGGAACCCAAAGGCGTTCACCAGTACACTAAGGAAGAAAGAGACATCGCGCAGCTAGATGACATCGCTAAGGGCGTCATCTCTTCCACAGTCGGAAAATGTCAGAGCCCGAATTCTGGTGTATGAAAACGACTAGAATCCATTGGATAGTGAGGTGAAACCTCATAACTCGACAAGGGATCATGCTCGGGAACAAGGGAATATAGATTGAAAGCGATAACAAATAGAACATACTTTCAATTCTAAAACTCAAATAAACGAGCATTAATGAATAATTCAAGTGTCGGAAGAAATTAAAATATCTCAAATCCAAGTCAAGTAGAATAAAAGGAAATAAGGAGAATAGTTTTGAGCATCAAGCTCATTGTATCGACACAACATCAAGTATTATAATTAAAACAAATAAACAAGTTTGTTTATCATGCAGCGGAATAACGTCTCAAGTCCCATAATTACATATATGAAGATATGCAATTCCAAGCTTAAACCAAAAGAAGACTCGACTCTTATTCAAATAATCACACCGCCGAGCACCGTCCGCCATCACCATCCTGCTAACCTGCACGTTTAGAAATACATGCAAGGCAGAGTACTTCGTACTCAGTGAACACATCCCAAAATAATTTAAACTTTGCTCGATAGAGCTATATAATTGAATTTGCCTTGCCAGTGCATCACAAGTGTTAGTACAGTTTTAAAACATTTAACTTGTGTATGCAAAAATCATTTTCTTTTCTTGAAATGACTGCGCAGTCAACATATATAATTTGAATAGCATGTATGAATCAATCTATCACATAATTCTCGTGTGTCGAGAAGTAGGTCTCCTTCTCAAACACTGTGATTGGCCCAACCTGAAGCAAGGCTCACAATCACGTCAAGCAATTAATAACAATACGTGTGTCCCTGTCTCACAGAGGATAATTATAATAACTCAAGTGGAGGATTAAACATACCAAAACTCAGATAAAATGACAAGTCAATTAATTTAAAAACTCACATAATATGATAATAATAACATTCATCACTTTGGTTTCGGTTAAAAAGTCCACCTGACTGCTAGGGTTTGTCGGGGTAGCTTCATTTCTTCTTCTCCGACTACTTCTTAGTCCCGCTCGTTCCTTCACAAATAATATTTTATAAGGGCAAGACTACTTACTCGAAAAACGTAACTAACTTTAATGCTCGGATGAAGGACTTCTACTTGACTCGGGTTTCTTATCTTACCTCGACTTATCTAATTCGATCTTTCTTGGTTTCTCGGTTCTACTGAATTGCTAAACCAACTGGCTTTCAGACTCACGTACTTGACTAAAAAGTATCTATCTATTTTATTAATTAAATAATCCATAAAAGACAGAAAATCACTATTCACATCACACGTCTTGTTTTTCTTGATTTCTCGAGTTAAACGATCTCAAAAAATTACGAGATTAATTCTCAGCTTCTAACATCGCAAATCATTCACAAACAAACTTTCAGATCAAGAATCGAACATTCACAAACAGATAAACGACCGACTTTGATAAATAGACGGAAAAAGAAAAAATTTCCAAATATAATTAAATATTCTAGAAAAGTTCTAGAAAATTATATTAATTTAATTAATCATAATTATAAACTCGATTACTCGTGCAAGACTCGGTTATTGATTCATGCTGACTCGACTCCACTCGGTTCTAACTTTAGAAAATAAAAGTTATTAAATTTAAATGAAATTAGTTTCATTTCTCTTATATTAATTTTAAGACTTTTAATTATAAAATCGAAAATAAAATCCGAAATTTTCATTAAAATTTTACGAAATAAAGTTTTCGTCATTTTCTCGTAAAACGTGCCATCACTCTAAAATTTTACTAAACTCGATAAAAGATTCTAATCACTTCTGATTACTTACTAACTCGATTATTCTTTCTTATTTTTCATTTTTATAAAATTTCTCGTTTCTTGGTTAAACTCGATTTTCCTATTAATTACATTTCATTACTCGACAACTTCTTCGTATTTACTCGGATTCAAAAATTTCAAAAAGAAACTCTAATTATTTTAACTTCATCTTCTTCATTAAATCATCACATTAATCAAATCTAACAAGCAACATCAAGAATCATCAACCTTATTCATCATATTTAGTTCGAATTTTTCCAAGAAAAATTCTTTAAAATTTTATTCTTCTCAATTCTCTTATTCTATCATCTTTAATTCATCGAATCACTCGTTAATCAACTTATATCATCAAGAACATCATATAATCTTCAAGAACATCATAAAACCTTCAAGAACATCATAAAATCTTCAAGAACATCATGTTCTTCATATATATATTTTTCGGTACACATATGCATATATACTTCATCATTTTTCTCATCCAATCACATATATAGAAACTCATTAATCTTAATATAGAACACAAATTCATCATTCAAATCATGCTTGAATCATTAACATAAAAACACCCAAAAATCCTCAAAATTTTCGGTTCTTCATCATACATATATATTTCAATTTTTCTCTTTCAACATCATCACACATATATACACACAAGGATCATGAATATCATACTCAAAATCAAAATCAAAACTTGTCACGCCCCGACTCTCGAGGTGCGACTTACGAACAACAACAAACCTAAACAACTAATAACTAACTCAAATAAAGGGAACATGCTCGGGGAAAACAAAGATGAAATATAAGGCAATCGAATTTGGTTTTCAAAAGCATAAAGAAATAATAACCGAGCATCTTAACTTCACTTTAAACGGGAATTCAAACAAGTAAATCATGCTGATGGGCAAGGAATTCCAACAAAAAGAGGAAGCATGCGATTATATACATCACGATAAGGGATCATGTTCAACGACAAGTCAAGTTACGAGCCCATCGCTCGGGATTACAAGTTAAAGGGGTTACGAATTCAATAAACATTCAAAGTCTTCGAGCACAACGCTCGGAATAAAAAACATGAATATTAGAGTACTGGCATCAACAGACATTAGATCAAAAAGATTGCAGCGGAAATTAGCATCAACTCCCAACACTTGCACGTATGAAGATGTACAAATGCCAGTCCGAAATTCTACCGAACTTAACCAACAAAACCAAACCACACCACCAAGTATCCACGCCATCGCCATCCAGTCAACCTGCATGTTTAGAAACACACGCAGGGCTGAGTACTTCGTACTCAGTGAACACAAGCCAAAACATTTGAATAAAGATGCTTCTTAAAGCTATATTTTGCCAAACATCACAAGTATATAAGCAGTTTTAAAAACGGTTTTACTTGTGCATGTCAAAACATTTTTATTTAAAACAAACTGCGCAGTCAAATATCATATAATATAACAGCATGTATCATCTATCACCAATAACTTCACTGCGCCGAGAAGTAGGCCTCCTTCTCAAACACTGTGACCGGCCTAACCGAAGCAAGGCTCACAGTCACCTCAACATATACCACACGTGGGTTCCTGCTTTCACAGGATAATCACATCTTCATATAAATAGATGATAACACATACTAACTTCAATAAAATGGCAAGTCAATCACATTTGAAAATCATATCATAATATTCAATAGCATACTAATTTTCATCGATAGTTTTGGTTCAGAAAAGCCCACCTGACTTCCGAAGAACTAGCTAGGTGGTCTAGGGCTATTTGTCCTCGCTTAACGATCCGTCCGGCTCGATCCTTCACAGTTCGTTATCGATAGATAAGATATATGAAAGACGGACACAAAGGCGTTGGACTTTAACTGACGGACTTCTATTTGAGTCGTCGCTCTCTTCGTTCTAACTTTTCTAAAAGATCTCACGTTCTCGTCTTTATTTTATTAACTCTATTCGAAAAGGTTAACTTTACTACTTAACATCGTACACTTTTTTAGTTCTAATTAATAGCTTCATTGTTACAATTCTATTACTTGAGCTTTCTTTCAAGGACTTTAGTTCATTCTTAATTTAACAATCAATAACTCAAACATTCAATTATTTTTCACAACATAACTATCATCATGCATTTAAACACTTATTCAAACATATAATGAATTCATATAAATCAAGCATACTTCAAGATACATTAACATTCATTCAATTTATATCTAATCTAACTCGATTATGCATTTCCTTTTATGGAGGCTTAAACTATTAATTCTATCTTTCTTATTTATATAGACAACGCTTTGTTCTACATCCGCTATCTTATAAGGTATTTTATAACTTTTATTTATTTAACAAAAATTCTCTTAGCTCTTAATAAACTCTTATGAAATTATAAATTCTTGTTCAATTCTAACTTGATTCTCATTTCTTAACTTGAATATTATTCCTTTAATTATTATCTCAGTTTATCTTTTCTTTGCTTGGTTGGAACGACGTCCCTAAATTAATTATTTAATTAATCTTCTATCAACGTATTATTCGGCATCTTATTTTATTCTCATTTTCTCGATCAACTTATACGAGTATCTATCTTAACTCGTCTAGCATCTTTTCTTTATTCAATTTAACTTTCTTTTTTTTTCTATTTCTTATCGATTAATTCTTCTTAAACTCGGCTTTCTCTATTTTGTTTATTTCTTTAATAATTTCTTCTTTATTTGTTTAAAACCTTTAAGCTATTTCTTACTTAATAATTTCTTTATTTTTTGATAAACATTTTTATGAATTAGCTCATTTTATTAATCACATTATAAAAGATCTTTTTGTTGTATTTTTAGTAAAAATTTCAATTCTTTAAATTTTAATACAAGGTATTTAATTAATATATCTTTTCATACATCTTTCATCTTTAATTAAAAGCTTTTCAATTTTAAGTCTTTTATCAAAACTTCTATCTTTATTCCATCTTCAAATTAACATTAATACCTACTTAAACATCCAATTCTTTTTTATTATTTCTACACTTAATTTCTTTCAAAAATTTCAACATGCAATCTCATTTTCTTCACTTAAACACATGTATTATTATACTAACATAACATACACTCATCTCATTGATCAAAACATCACTCAATACATCAACAAAATCATCAAAATAAATTCTTCATTTTTCCTCAAAAATCACGGCACACACACATACATTTTGTGCATTTTATTTCTCAAATTTTCATGCAAATAATCTCATTACTAACATGATAAAAATACAAATCAAGCATCAAAATAACAATAACTCAAAGAATTCATATTTCTCTTATTTTTACTATATTTTTCGGCATTTATCAATTCTTTAGGGTTTTAGTTTCTTTTTCTTCTCTTAATTCATCGATTAATATCTAGTGCTCGATTCTCCTAACGAATTCTTCTCACTCGATTAGCACATGCATATCCTAAGTTTGCCTAAACATAAATTAAATAACATGCATGCATAGATCTTTCTTTTAGGACTTATAGACATACATATTTACAACTAATCAAATGAATTCATACTTAATTAAATGGGAATCCTTCTCTTGGCTCTTGGGATTGAAATGGATGGAAATGGTAGCTTCAAAGCTTGAATCTTGAAAGAAAGAAGGATGTCTTCTTGAATCCTCAAAGAAAAAGAAATAATATGGGATTAATCATCCATAGGTTTTAGGATCAAAATAAAGAAAAGTGTTGGATAATTCTTGAATTCAACTTCAAGAACTTGGAAGATTCTTACCTTTCTTTGAAAATATGGATGAAATGGATGGAGATTGATGACTTCTACTTCATTTTCATGGATGGAGATCTTGAATCTATGGTTGCATGTGAAGAAAAATCAAGTATGAGGGAGAGAGAGAGAATGCCGTGAGGGAGAGAGAGCTTGGGAGGGTTTGAGAGGTTGTTTTTCTTTTCTTGCAAGAGAGAGAGAGAGATCGAATGGAGAGAGAGAGAGATGGAGTTTGATAATGAATTGTGATCTTTCTTACTTGTCTTAGATGAATAAGATTCAAATCCAACAAAGAGAAAAAAAAGATATACTTGTTGGAAATTGTAAAAGACAAGACTTGATGGTTGATGTGAACTTAACTTGTATGCACACTTTAAGCAATCCATGCATAAGACATCATCATGGTGTTGGTCTTGGAAATTGAGGATGATGGGAGAGGAGTTGTGAGGTGGCGAGAGAGGGAGAGAGGTGGATGACACGTGTCGTCGTCGTGTCGTTACGGGTATTAATTATCCGGTCGTAAAGGTTTTCCGGGTAAAACGATTCGTATTAATTCCGTTTTGTTCTATTAACGGGTCTAACCTCTTCTCGTTTCACTTTTGACACTAACTCATCCCAATCCTATGTCACGTCTCAAATTAAAAGATTAAAGGCTTCGATCATTTTAGTCCTTTAATTCTTAAAAGAATTTAATCGGCTTATTAATCCGTTTATTAATCCTTTTCAAGACTAATGCCTTATTTCTCTTCTCAATTCTCGGATAAGTTCTTACCCTATCTTAGTGATCTTAAAAGAAATTCTAAGTTCGAAGGTTCTAATTTACTTCTATTCTAGGTTCATCGGCGTAAACATATTTCTCGGCGATTAACGTTATGTTATCTTGATTAAACAAACTTCTCGGGATTTTTTCGGAATTTAATCTCATACTCACTTTCATATAAACGACTCAACAAACATATCACATCATCATCATCTCAGATAATTAGAACAGATAAATTCACACAAGATTCACAAGGCAATTTAAACGTTTTATTCAAAACTCATCGATTAGAAAAGAAAAATTTTACTCCTGAATTCTCATCTTTGGACTTTACTCGGTTAATTAGACGCTCTCTAAAGGGATAAAAACTCGGGGTATCACAAAACTCTACCCCTATAGCTAATTTTCGGCATATTTTCTAGGGAGGGGGAGAATCGATTTTTAGCTTCTATTTTTGTGTATCAAAGACTCTTAAGAACTCAAAAATCAAAACTAGAACAAGAGGCTTCGATTCCTTTGATGGAAGGATTATTTTGATCGAACAAAAGAAGGAGGAAAAATGGGAGAATTTCTTGCTAGAATTCAACAAGAATCAAAGAACTTACTTAGACTCAATGGTTTGATCGATCAAAGGCATCAATTCCACGCAACTCTACGATCCACACAAGCGAAATTCGAGCTCCATCTTTGAGGCACAAGCTGCTGATTTTTAACAAGAAAGGAAAGGGATGAATCCTAGTCTTAGATCGATCACCATGATGAGGGGATTGCGAATACCTTATTAAATTAGTCGATGGATGATCAGAGACTAAGTTATCCCCATTCTTGGAGCTTGGAGGTTGCTCAACAATGGTGGTTTTGGTGTGTGTGTGTGTGTATGTTGTTGCCGAGAGAGAGAGAGAGAGAGAGAGAGAGAGAGAGAGAGAGAGAGAAAGAGAGAGAGAGAGAGAGAGAGGTCGGTGGAGAGAGAGAGAGTTGGAGAGAAATAATTTTAAAGAGAGAGAGAGCGTGAGAGAGAACGAGAGAAGTGAGTGTAGATTAGGATTTTAATTTAGTTTTAGTTGCACCCGGTAGTAAAAAATGCGATATAAATTTTGCTGGAAGAAAAGGTTATCCGGTGCAATATATCCTTAATTTCTCATTAAACTCTCAAACGATTTGAAACTCACCACGACTCTTTCTCGACGTCAAAATTCTCTCTACTCCGTCTCAAACTTCACCAAATAAATCAAGGAATCTAAAAATCAAATTTTTAAAATGTAATTCCGAGAAACGAAGAAAAAGTCGGAATTCACTATTCATATTAGGATTTTCTAGACCTTCAACTAAATTTTCTCTCAACCGATTTCTGACGACTCTCAAACCTATCTCAAAGCTTCTAAAATCATTTATAGACTCAAAAGACACTAATTTGACGAAATTCAGAAAACTTCGATAAATAGCGAAAACTCGAGAAAAGTTACTATTCATCCAAAAACGAAACTTCTCAAAATTCTCTGAAATTCAAATTCAAATTCAAATTCACACTCACATAATCATGCTCAATCAATTCATCACACAATTGATTTGGATAATCGAAATGATAAAAATCACATAAAGGCATTCAAGGGTATTTTAGTGATTTCACGAGAATATTTCTTTTTCCGGAAATTTTATCATACAAAGGCACATAATCAAGGCATATAAACTCATTTAAGACAAACTTAACGACTTATAAAGGGCTGAGGTATTACAGCAAAGCCTACTTGCTGAAGATTATCAATTGCCTCACGGTAAAAGATATGTGGGAAGCCTTAGCTGCACTCAGTGAGGGCTCTGACGAGATTAAGGAGAACAAGTTCACCTTAGTCTGTCAAAAGTTCAAAATCTTCTCTCAGCTTTCTGGGGGAATCCATCGACAAAATGGAGCTGAGATTCACAGAGGTCCTTATGGACATTGAGAGTATTCGGAAGGGGAAATACTCTTCGCGAGAGATGAATCTCAAGAATCTCTCCGCGCTAGGCGAAGACTGGACAGTCTATAAAGTTGTCCACCAAAATCAGAGTGACCTCAGTTCGATGACAACTGAGAAGTTGTTCACCATGCTCAAGAAAAATGAGTATGATATCCTCCAACTAAAGCCTTGCAAGCTTCAGAAAATAGAACAGACCAAGCAAGGCTCAGCTGCCAAGTCTATAGCGCTTGAGCTGAATCGGGTAGATCCAAGTTCGCCCGACTCTTACGGTCCGCTGACTCCTCAGCTAAGGAGCGATTGAGCAGGTCAGAACTCGAGAAAAAGGTCAAAGAGCTGACCAATCAACTCGAGGAGATGAACTCCAGGATCGACAAGTATAGGAGGATCAGCCAGAGCAGGCGCTCAACTGATCCATCCTCAATGAATTAAAGCAAAGGCTGCTTTGAGTGCGGAAAGTAAGGACATTTCAGTGCCAATTGTCCTGACTTCTCCATGAAGAAGAAGAAAGCCCTCCGAGGAAAAGCCAAAGAGAAATCCAAGGCTATGATCGTTGAGGAAGACGACGAGAATACCGACGTGTTCTCAGAGTCAGAAGGAGAAAAAAGTGACTCGCCATCCAGTCCAGCTAGAACAGAGTAGTGCTTCATGGCCTTGCCTGAAGAGTCAACTGAAAAGGACTTGGATGTCACAGCCTCAAATCCTGAGGGACGGCAGAAGCCAGGGTGCGACTGGGGTTGGATTAAAGAAGCGGGGAAGAAGGGGGCTAATTGACTAAACATACATGAAAAACATCGATAAACCATGAATAAGACTTGAATATAAATAAGAAAGAGTTAATCCCTAAGGATTACTCGACAAAAGTACAAAAAGAAGCTAAGTTCATATTTACAGACTTAGACTACAGAGTATTGTTCAAAAGTACATCTCAAAAGAAATACAGAGTTTGGCAGCGGAAGGGTTCTAACTAAGCATCCTATCCTTTAACTCAACATCAACCGTCGCCGCTCACCGTCGCTTCAACCTGCACATTTAGAAAACAATGCAGGGCTAAGTACAAACGTACTTAGTGGACACGATGCCGAAATCATAATCATAAATATAGATAAAAATGGCATTTCATAAGTGTAGCACATCGGAGTTTTATTGAAAGAATCCATGTCTACTAAACATTTTCTGACTTTTTCTCATAAATCACTCGCGCGAGCATTTTCTGACTAATGTTACGTTCAATCTTGACCAATTCTAATTCACCGTGGCTGGTACCCCTCAACAGGATATCACATACACCACAGGTTACAAAGTGCACTAACTCTGGAAAGCACTTAGCAGCTAACTCAGAGCCGATCGTTAGTTAATCTAAATAGACTAACTCTAAATCTGGAAAACATGAATGTTAACTCAGATAGGTACAAGAGAACTCACATAAAACATAAAACAGTTCATGCCATAATATCACTTTGAAAATACAGATATCAAAGCGATAAAGAAAGATTTTCCGAGCATTGCTCGTTTTATTTTGTATATAAAAGCCCACCTTGATTTACAGAACTTAAAGCAAAAACTTCCAACTTCGGATCTTCTGTCCTTTCTCTACAGTTGGCTTCCTCCTTCATCGTAAAATAAACATACTTAAAAACGGGTTGTAAAAGATAATCGATTAAAGAGAATCGAAGCAAGTTTTAGTTGTTTCATTCTTTAGGCATTTGCACGCTTACTAGATTCGTTTTACTTAAACGGGAAGCGAGACTCGTACCAATCTCGTTTATTACTTCCTTAATAAAAGGATAAGAGATAAGATCTCAACTGGTTTTCATCATTCAAGGTCCTGTACTTGACTCTAGGGTCAGTAGGGAGATATTCGTTAGATAAAACGGTTTAAACGATCGAAAGAAACTAAGTTGCGAACTAAACAACTTAGAAAACAAGAAACTGAATTTTCACTGCACAGTCCAGTAACTCTGGAGGCTGTCCAGAACAGAGGATTTGGAAACAGGGGTTGAGCTCTATACCACTAGAAAGATTGGGATGTCTAGTTCGCGCTCCAATTTACGGATCACAAATCCGATAAACGAGCTGGAAGTTATTACAGTTTCTGGCGAGGGTCGCAAAACTGCCGCGAAAACCCTAATTGCTTGATAGGTTCGACGTATAACGTCTTAGGTTCGTTCTAAGCTCTCGTATTCAAATTTTTTAGAAACTGGACTCTTAAGGAAGTCATCACGTACTTCTGTACGTGACAAACTCCTTCTCAAAACTCGCTCAAAAGCACAACGTTCTAAACGTCGGATTTCAACTAACAAATACTAAACCAACAAAAATTTCAACGCGTTCTAGTTCTCGACTATAACTATAGCCCATATTATATCAACTCGAAAGCTTATGACGTCAACTATAAAGTTGTTCTAAATTTCATCATAAACAATAATATCAAATTAGAATTTCCATCCGACTTCTCGATTATTAGCTACAACTAAAGGTTCGTCTCTTACGCGATTTTTCAAAGTTGTTGGTTTTCGTTCAAATTTTACGACGTTAAACTACGTCTAACGTGAATCATTTTCATGCATGCAAACATATCATAACATCATTATAACTCAACTTATAAAGTGATCTTTATCTCTTATGTTTCATTAAACATTTTTAGAAAATTCTCAATTAAATTCTATAATCAACTAACATGATTTGCAACATAATTTATCCAATAAATCATCACTTAAATCAAACATGTGGAAACTCCTAATTATCCAATAACTTTCGGTTTTTATAAAGGTGTTAAGGGGGTGATTTTCTTCCCCAATTAACTACATTTATTTGCTAATCAACTTCTTATATCATCCATTAATCAATTGCAAAACAATTATCAACTAACATGCATAAACCCCTAAATTCAACTCAAATTCTAATTGAAATTTCACAAACACACATAGGGCTTTTGATTCTAATCACTACAAACATCTATTAAACAAGAATCAACCATCAAAAGAAGAAAAATAAAAATCCTACAAACATGCCAAATTTTTCGGTATTAACATAGGATTTAGGGTTCTTGTTTTTGTTCCATTTTATTCCCTAATTATCATATCTAATACATCTAATTTTATTATTCTAAGATCAAAACATCCATTCCAAAACTCCAAAGTTTCGATCAAGAAGGAAAAAGAGAAGAAAAGAAATCTAATTGGATAGAATTGTGGAGGAAAGAAGTATAGAGTTTGAGTGGATGGATTGTGACTTGTGTGATTTCTTCTTGTTCTTGGAGCTTGTCTTCAATGGAGTATGGAAGAAGTGAAGAAGATGAAGAAGATGAAGAAAATGGGGGAGTGCAGCCGAGAGAGAGAGAGAGAAGTGGGAAGAATGGTTTTGTTTAAGTGTTTGATATGATGAATTGGTTGAAAGATATGAAAAGTGAAGTGTAGGTGTCATTTAACTAGACCTCATTAAACATGCATGTCTTCCACTAATTATCTAAAAATAATAAAAAAAAAACGGCTGCATGTAGAAATTTTAGAGGGTTACGGGTTTTTCCGGCGCGATCCGACGTTACGGAAAAACGAACGACGAAAAACGTTGCTCGGTACAAAATCGTCGCGATTTGATTTGACCTTAAATTCTAACGTATGAACTTAATTGGAAAATAACTTTACAAAATTTATTTTGACAAAAACTCGGGACGACACAGTCCGAGTTTCGTCCGGAAAACATAAAAAAACGAACTTTCTCGGGCGTGTTCGTATCGCAATTTCGTGATTGTAAAATTAGACGGTTTTCCGTTTTGAGTTTACGAACTAAAAAAAAAACTTTTCGTACGCGCTAACCCTAAATACAGTAGTCGTCTAGCTGACTTCTGTAATTTATTTTCAATAACGGATTCGACCGTTAGCCTCAGAATTCAAAAATTGTAAACTTAGGCGTGCAAAGCCATTTATTTAATTAACTTTAAATTTTAAGAACGTAAGGAATTTACGGGGCATTACATCCTACCTCCCTTACGAAAAATTTCGTCCCGAAATTTGCATACCTTCTGCAAAAAGATGAGGATATCGCTCCTTCTTCTTCTCCTCGAGTTCCCACGTGGCTTCTTCTTGCCCGTGATGGTTCCATAGCACTTTAACTATTGGTATCGATTTGGTTCTTAATTCTTGAACTTTTCTATCCAAGATCGATATCGGCTTTTCTTCATAACTTAGGTCAGATTCAAGAACTACGTCTTGCTGACTAATAACGTGCTTAGGATCGTAAACATATTTTCTCAACTGAGAAACGTGAAAAACGCTATGAACGCTTCCTAGGCTTGGCGGTAAAGCCAATCTATAAGCGACGGGTCCTATTCTCTCGAGGATTTCATAAGGTCCTATAAACCTGGGTCTTAACTTACCCTTAACTCGGAACCTAAGGATTCCTTTGGTCGGGGATATCTTAAGAAAAACTTTATCTCCTGTTTCAAACTCAAGGTTGGTTCGACGATCGTCGGCATACGACTTCTGTCGGCTCTGGGCCTCTTTCATTCTATCTCGAATCTGTCGAATTATCTCAATCATCTCATTGATCGTATCTGGGCCTAGGTTCTTTCTCTCAACTACTTCGTCCCAATAAAGCGGTGATCTACACTTTCTTCCATACAAAGCCTCAAACGGTGCCATTCCTATTGTGGCCTGATAGCTGTTGTTGTAGGCAAATTCGACTAAGTGTAGAATTTCTTCCCAATTCGCGCCTCGGTCCAAAACCACTGTTCTTAACATATCGACCAAAATCTGAATCGTTCTCTCTCACTGCCCATCTGTCTGTGGGTGAAAAGCTGTACTGAAATTAAGCTCTGTTCCCAACTCTTTCTGCATCGTAATCCAAAATCTCGAGGTAAACTTAGCATCTCTGTCTGATATTATGACCTTCGGTATTCCATGCAGACGTACAATCTCTCAAATTTAGTGTAGCTTCTAATGCTGCTATTTGACTTGTTATCGTTGCTGGCGTGTCAAGCACTCTGATATCCATCTTCTTGAATTCTCGTATTAGAGTTTCTTCTTCTACGAAAAGACATCCTAACTTCGTGGGAGCCTTGCGACTCAATGCGTCTGCTACCACATTAGCCTTTCCTGGATGATAGTTAATTCCACAGTCATAATCTTTGACTAATTCGAGCCATCGTCTTTGTCTCATGTTCAGTTCTTTTTACTCGAAAAAGTACTTCAGGCTCTTGTGATCGGTGAATATCTCCACTCTTACACCATAGAGATAGTGTCTCCAAATCTTTAGCGCATGCACTACGGCTGCAAGTTCTAAATCATGGGTTGGGTACTCAACTTCGTGGGGTCGAAGTTGTCGTGAAGCATAAGCTATCACTCGTCCGTCTTGCATCAAGACACAACCTAATCCATTTTTCGATGCGTCAGTATAAATCACATATTCCTTGTTTGTGTCTGGAAGTGCTAGTACTGGCGTTGTAGTTAACTTTTCTTAAAGAGTTTGGAAACTCTTCTCGCACTCATCCGTCCACTTAAACTTGGTATCCTTCCTGAGTAGCTGCGTCATCAGGCGAGCGATCGTAGAGAATCCCTCGATAAATCTTCTGTAATAACCAGCTAATCCCAAGAAACTTCTGATCTCATTCTGACTTGTTGGTGCCTTCCAGTTGTGCACTGCTTCTACTTTGGCTGGATCCACCTTGATTCCTTATGTCGATACTATGTGTCCAAGGAACATTACTTCCTTCAGCCAAAATTCGCACTTACTGAACTTGGCGTAGAGTTTCTCAACTCTTAGTGTTTCCAACACTATCCGTAGATGTTCCTCGTGCTCCGTCTCATTCTTAGAGTAAATAAGGATGTCGTCGATGAATACTAGAACAAATTTGTCCAAGTAGGGGTGGAAGACTCTGTTCATAAGGTCCATGAATACGGCTGGAGCGTTGGTCAAACCAAATGGCATCACTAAAAATTCGTAATGGCCATATCGAGTTCTAAAAGCGGTCTTCGGTACATCCTCAGGTTTGATCTTGAGCTGATGATATCCTGACCTCAAATCTATCTTGGAGAAGACTCCTGCACCCTTAAGCTGATCGAATAGATCCTCGATCCTTGGCAAAGGATATTTGTTCTTGAGAGTGATCTTGTTCAGTTCTCGTTAATCGATGCACATTCTCATCGATCCGTCCTTCTTCCTAACAAAGAGTACGGGTGCTCCCCAAGGTGAAACGCTTGGCCTGATAAAACCAAGGTCTAGTAATTCCTGTAATTGGATTTTGAGCTCTTCCAGTTCCTTCGGTGCCATTCTGTAAGGGGCTTTAGATTTGGGAGCTGCTCCTGGTTCTAAATCGATCGTGAAATCCACATGACGATCTGGTGGCAATCCCGGTAGAACTTCCGGAAAAACATCTTCATATTCGTTCATGACTTTTACGTCCTGAATGGTATTCTCGGCTCCTGGTTCTCCAACTAGGTACACAAGATAGGCTGTGGTACCTTTCTTTTTCATGAGTTTCGTGGCTTGAAGGGCTGATATGATTGGTATGCCTCTACCCATTGAAATTCCGTGGAATTCGGTCAGTTCTTTACCCGGCGGCTGAAAAGAAATTTTTCTCTCGTTGCAGAGAATCGTAGCGTAATTCTCTGACAACCAATCCATACCTAGGATTATATCTACGTCCCACATTATCATAACATTTAGGTTGTTCGCTATAACCTTATGAGTTCCGATTTCTAGTTCTAGGTTAGAGCAAACATGCGTGGAAGTAGTGATCTCTCCTGAAGGTGTGGCTACTCTCATAGATTGTGCAGCTCTTACAGGTCTGATGTCTAAGTTATCGGCACATGAGCCAACAATGAAAGAATGCGATGCGCCAGTATCAAACAATATCTTAATGGGGATGTTATGGAGTTTTCCCATACCTGCTAGATTGCCTTTTCCTTTGCGCTGACCGCTTTGTTTGATAGCGCATGCCCTCGCATTCTGTTGCTGTTGTGCATGCTGCTGAAACTGTTGCTGGTTCATAAGCAGCTGCTGCGGCTGTGCTTGGATGGCTCGGAGGGGTACTGCTTGAAGTGGTTTAGGGCAGTCCTTTTTCATGTGCCCCTTCTTTCCACAGTTGAAACAGTTGGGGGTACCTATTTGGCAGACTCCAGGATGGGCTCGATTGCACTTCGGGCAGACAGGGATGGTAACCCTCCCTTGGTTATTCGCTCCCTGGTTAAAATTCCTCTGTTGCCCTTGCGGCTGGTTTAACTGATTATTGCCCTTCCATGGCGAGTTCTGCCTATTCCCTTGAATGAACAACCCCGATTGGTTGTTTCCCTGCCACGGCCTCTTGCTATTGTTGTTGTTGTTGTCAGGCTGCTGATAACCTCTTTTCTGTCCTCCCTGATTGTTGTAGCCCTGACTGTATCCTCCGCTACCTCCTCCGTTCCATTTTCTCTTCCCTTGGTAGTTGCTGCTGTTGTTGTTGTAGTAGCCTCGATTCTGATTCTGCGCTGGTGCTGACGCAGTTGGTATAATTTTTTTCTCGTCAGGCACGACGGCCTCCATTTCCAGTGCTCTTCCCAGTATGTCTGAATAACCTAGTCCTCCATGACTAGCCAAAGCGATTCCTAATTCATGACGTAAACCTCCCTGAAATTTCTTTGATAGCTTCTCTTCAGTGTCGACCAATGTCGGCGCATACCTCATCAACTCGCAGAACTTGACGTCATATTTCGTCACAGTTAGTTTTCCTTGCTTCAGATTATAAAATTCGGCCTCTTTCTGTGCCCTATACTTCTTGGGAACATACTTGTCAAAGAAAATCTCCTTAAACTCTTCCCACGAAAAACGAGCCAGATGCTCAGCAGGTATCATCTTCTGTCTTGCCTCCCACCAGTAATCTGCCGATCCCGTCAGTTGGAATGCGACACACAGCATTCTCTCCTCATCAGTGCATCTGAGGAATTTGAAAATTTTCTCAGTCGACCTCACCCATAGCTCAGCATCGCTAGGGCTTCCAGTTCCATTGAACATTTGAGGGTTCCTTTTGAGGAAAATATCCTCAATATCTCTACGGGGCGGTGGTGGAGGTGGTGGTGATGGTGACGGGGGTGGAGATGGGGATGGAGTGATATTCCGCTCATATTCCTGTTCTTGGTTATTTTCTGGCTGACGTCCACCACGTCCTCTCGGCCTTCCAGGTCTTCGACCTCTCCTGTTGTTAACATTTCTCGGTGGCATTTTCTTTAGTCTAGAGAAGAATTGAAAATTCTCATTAGTTTCCTTTTGTTAATTACACTTAGCACTTACTAGCTCGTTTTCAACTTAATCAAATTCATGGAATAACATAACGAACATAGCTTCGACATCATTTCATTAATCTTTTAACTTTCGAGTTAAACTCATTTCCTCGTTACACGAGTTCATTTAACATTCTAATTAATTTTTTTTTTATTTCTTGATTCATAAGAGATTTTACTTGATTAAAACACCCTCTTTACGGGTCATATATATATATATACATCCAAAAAGAATATTACTTTTGCCTCTAACGAGGACTTATACAAAAGGGTTAGACTACTATTAGTCTAAACTAGGCTGCCTACTATTTACCGGGTGCACTAACAAACTGCACTCCGTATCTACTAGAGTATTAGAACGAAAACGATTCATAAAATTTCGTATCCGCTAGAGTACTACAAAAATTAACTAGTTACTGATCCGACTCTATACAGGACAAAGAGCTATTACTACTACTGATGTTTACCCATATCTATAAAGCACTGCCTAACTAAACTGCAGAAGAAATCCAAAAACTACCCCGAAGTCTGCAAAATCCTAACAACCCTCCCCTGGGTCCTCCTCAGGGTCCTCCTCCGGGTCCTCCTCCGGATCCTCCTCCTCGGACTCCGAACCAAACACTAGCTCGAGTGCCTCATCCACCCTCAGAGTAGAACCGTCGTCAAGTGTAAACAGGGTGGGTGAGGGTGCCTCAGAAATAGTCTCCTCCAAGTCGGAGACCAAGTAGTCCTCACTAATCCTTCTCGCACGCTTCTTTAGAGGAAGAAGATGCTCGGGAACTGAACCTGAACCCGACTCGAACTCCTCCCTAGAACGGACCCTGGACGGTCCTGGCTCCATCTGCTGTCGGACTACTCGCGCAGATCTCCTCGAGTGGCGTAAGTGGAGAAGGCAACTCTAACATGGCGGCGAGCTCCGCGTCGATCTCTCGGTAGTCTGGTCCCTCTCTGTACAGTCTCGTCTCCAACGGTCCCCTGATCCTAACACAAACGTCAGGCACAAACGGTGAAGACAACCCCAACAACGCGGTTGTCTCAGCGTCAAGCTCTACAAAACCTGGGCCTGGGATCAACTCCTCAATCTGCTGTTCAACCGGTGGTGACTCTGGTGGAACTACCGTCTCCTCGTCCTCCTTTGGCTGCTCTAACTTAGCCTCAGACTCCTCCTCCAGTACACCGTCTGGTGGCAACTCTAACAAAGCTAAAAACTATGGGTCTAAGTCAAGCTCCTCAAGCTCCGTCTCGGCTGGAAAGTGACTGTAGGGGATGTGTGGCTCTAAAGGAAGGGGAAGCATAAACCTACTCTCAAAGAAACGCCTGTGCACACACAGGGCGAATCCAGCGTAGTTACCGGTCGGCTCTGTGTCGTCGCCGAAAATCCCCAAGAAGTACCAAGCTGCACGGTGCGCCCATCCGCGCCACTCGTCCGGTAGGTGCACGATCAAGTCTAGTATCGCCCGACTCTCCTTGATCAGGTGTCGCACTGGGTAGTAGGCTGAAGAAAAATTACTAACAATCTGTCCCACATCCTCTTCTCCATAGTCTACCTCGAACTCGTAGTACTCATCCTGCAACATATCAACTATGGTGCGCTCGCACGAGGCCAAAGGCTGGCTCTTCCGAGCCGTAACACTAGTCCTAGCCATCCTACAAAAGTTTTAAGGAAACACGGATCAGTAACAGGTAGGAAAAGAAAATAACTTATCTTAACGAAAACATAAATTACAAAATGAATATCCCTTATTCAATTGTAACATCAACACTTAAGTCAACCACTTATTAGGACTTCTAGCAATTCAAGAAATTGCACTCAACAACATATATATATATATATTTATATACATAAAATTAAAGATTTTATTTTCATTCTCTCATTTCACCATATTATTACTCATTTTAATCCTTCTATTTCTTTTATTTCTTAACTCATTAATTCTTAACGACTTTCATTTATTAAAACAAAGTATATTTACTTCGTTCATGCTACTTATTCAAAAGTAACATCCATTTTCAAAAGAACTTGTCGTTTACGACTCTTGATATTCGTACTAATTGTAGTCGTCGCTCAAGACGAAAATATGGAATTTAATTCCATAAAAAGAAATATAACTTAAGAATAATTTCCTGGAAAACTAAGTTCCAGTTGTCGTCTCGTTCATGTCTTTCTTAACTCAAAGTCGAAAGCTTCTCAAATGTCTAATCGTTCCCTTCTTTTATTAACACGATTTATTAAATCATTTGTATTCATTTTATTTCTTTTTCCCTCGCAGGAAATTCTTAGACGACAAGTTCGACTTTGCCGAATCTTTATTCATGTCACTAAGCGCACGTGACATTCATCAGAGGAAGTCCTTCTCGCGTTAGGGATCTCCTTTTGAAATCATTTCAAAACAACGTTTCTTAAAAATGTCTAAGTTCTCGAAGAACCGGAAAGTTCTTAAGTTCCACGTCTACGTTCTCATTGAACCGGGAAAATTCCCTAAAATCTGACTATATTCTCGTATCCGCATAATTTTCATAAAAAAGAAATCATTGCGCAAATATTTTCACATAAGATAGTACTTGTACTATCGCATAATCATGTAAGTATAAAAATTATACTTCTGTAAAATTCTCATTTTTAAAACACAACTCATTCTCGTCTTCAAATTTTTTTTTATTGAATACTTGCTCATAAATTCCTTATTTAAAAGAAATCTCATTATAAAATTCTTTCATTTTTCCTCGTTGAGTCGACGTAGCGGGCGGTTGAGTTGACTTCTACGTTCTTAATCTTAGCATCACAGTCTAACTCTTATCTCATACTTGGAAAGACGACTCTGATCCAGAGTATACACAAATACCATGTCTCATGACTTGAAAGAAGACTCGATATAGAGTACGAACGAATACTCTATATTATTTCTCGGAGAAAGACTTGTATACAAATACCACTTTATGATATTACTTAAAAGAATGACTCGTACTAGAAAGAATGACTCACACTAACTCATACTAGAAGATTGGCTCAGAAGCAGAGCAAAAAACGAACATCGCTCTGATACCACTCTGGCAGAGCCCCAAATCCCGAGGGACGGCAGAAGTCGGGGTGCGACTGGGGTTGGATTAAAGAAGCGGGGAAGAAGGGGGCTAATTGACTAAAGATACATGAAAAACATCGATAAACCATGAATAAGACTTGAATATAAATAAGAAAGAGTTAATCCCTAAGGATTACTCGACAAAAGTACAAAAAGAAGCTAAGTTCATATTTACAGACTTAGACTACAGAGTATTGTTCAAAAGTACATCTCAAAAGAAATACAGAGTTTGGCAGTGGAAGGGTTCTAACTAAGCATCCTATCCTTTAACTCAACATCAACCGTCGCCGCTCACCGTCGCTTCAACCTGCACATTTAGAAAACAATGCAGGGCTAAGTACAAACGTACTTAGTGGGCACGATGCCGAAATCATAATCATAAATATAGATAAAAATGGCATTTCATAAGCGTAGCACATCGGAGTTTTATTGAAAGAATCCATGTCTACTAAACATTTTCTGACTTTTTCTCATAAATCACTCGCGCGAGCATTTTCTGACTAATGTTACGTTCAATCTTGACCAATTCTAATTCACCGTGGCTGGTACCCCTCAACAAGATATCACATACACCACAGGTTACAAAGTGCACTAACTCTGGAAAGCACTTAGCAGCTAACTCAGAGCCGATCGTTAGTTAATCTAAATAGACTAACTCTAAATCTGGAAAACATGAATGTTAACTCAGATAGGTACAAGAGAACTCACATAAAACATAAAACAGTTCATGCCATAATATCACTTTGAAAACACAGATATCAAAGCGATAAAGAAAGATTTTCCGAGCATTGCTCGTTTTATTTTGTATATAAAAGCCCACCTTGATTTACAGAACTTAAAGCAAAAACTTCCAACTTCGGATCTTCTGTCCTTTCTCTACAGTTGGCTTCCTCCTTCATCGTAAAATAAACATACTTAAAAACGGATTGTAAAAGATAATCGATTAAAGAGAATCGAAGCAAGTTTTAGTTGTTTCATTCTTTAGGTATTTGCACGCTTACTAGATTCGTTTTACTTAAATGGGAAGCGAGACTCGTACCAATCTCGTTTATTACTTCCTTAATAAAAGGATAAGAGATAAGATCTCAACTGGTTTTCATCATTCAAGCTCCTGTACTTGACTCTAGGGTCAGTAGGGAGATATTCGTTAGATAAAACGGTTTAAACGATCGAAAGAAACTAAGTTGTGAACTAAACAACTTAGAAAACAAGAAACTGAATTTTCACTGCACAGTCCAGTAACTCTGGAGGCTGTCCAGAACAGAGGATTTGGAAACAGGGGGTGAGCTCTATACCACTGGAAAGATTGGGATGTCTAGTTCGCGCTCCAATTTACGGATCACAAATCCGATAAACGAGCTGGAAGTTATTACAGTTTCCGGCGAGGGTCGCAAAACTGCCGCGAAAACCCTAATTGCTTGATAGGTTCGACGTATAACGTCTTAGGTTCGTTTTAAGCTCTCGTATTCAAATTTTTTAGAAACTGGACTCTTAAGGCAGTCATCACGTACTTCCGTACGTGACAAACTCCTTCTCAAAACTCGCTCAAAAGCACGACGTTCTAAACGTCGGATTTCAACTAACAAATACTAAACCAACAAAAATTTCAACGCGTTCTAGTTCTTGACTATAACTATAGCCCATATTATATCAACTCGAAAGCTTATGACGTCAACTAGAAAGTTGTTCTAAATTCCATCATAAACAATAATATCAAATTAGAATTTCCATCCGACTTCTCGATTATTAGCTACAACTAAAGGTTCGTCTCTTACGCGATTTTTCAAAGTTGTTGGTTTTCGTTCAAATTTTACGACGTTAAACTACGTCTAACGTGAATCATTTTCATGCATGCAAACATATCATAACATCATTATAACTCAACTTATAAAGTGATCTTTATCTCTTATGTTTCATTAAACATTTTTAGAAAATTCTCAATTAAATTCTATAATCAACTAACATGATTTGCAACATAATTTATCCAATAAATCATCACTTAAATCAAACATGTGGAAACTCCTAATTATCCAATAACTTTCGGTTTTTTATAAAGGTGTTAAGGGGGTGATTTTCTTCCCCAATTAACTACATTTATTTGCTAATCAACTTCTTATATCATCCATTAATCAATTGCAAAACAATTATCAACTAACATGCATAAACCCCTAAATTCAACTCAAATTCTAATTGAAATTTCACAAACACACATAGGGCTTTTGATTCTAATCACTACAAACATCTATTAAACAAGAATCAACCATCAAAAGAAGAAAAATAAAAATCCTACAAACATGCCAAATTTTTCGGTATTAACATAGGATTTAGGGTTCTTGTTTTTGTTCCATTTTATTCCCTAATTATCATATCTAATACATCTAATTTTATTATTCTAAGATCAAAACATCCATTCCAAATCTAATTGGATAGAATTGTGGAGAAAAGAATTACCTTGAGAATTAAGGAAAGAAGTATAGAGTTTGAGTGGATGGATTGTGACTTTTGTGATTTCTTCTTGTTCTTGGAGCTTGTCTTCAATGGAGGATGGAAGAAGTTAAGAAGATGAAGAAGATGAAGAAAATGGGGGAGTGCAGCCGAGAGAGAGAGAGAGAAGCGGGAAGAATGGTTTTGTTTAAGTGTTTGATATGATGAATTGGTTGAAAGATATGAAAAGTGAAGTGTCGGTGTCATTTAACTAGACCTCATTAAACATGCATGTCTTCCACTAATTATCTAAAAATAATAAAAAAAACAGCTACATTTTAGAGGGTTACGGGTTTTTCCGGCGCGATCCGACGTTACGGAAAAACGAACGACGAAAAACGTTGCTCGGTACAAAATCGTCGCGATTTGATTTGACCTTAAATTCTAACGTATGAACTTAATTGGAAAATAAATTTACAAAATTTATTTTGACAAAAACTCGGGACGACACAGTCCGATTTTCATCCGGAAAACATAAAAAAACGAACTTTCTCGGGCGTGTTCGTATCACAATTTCGTGATTGTAAAATTAGACGGTTTTCCGTTCTGAGTTTACGAACTAAAAAAAAAACTTTTCGTACGCGCTAACCCTAAATACAGTAGTCGTCTAGCTGACTTCTGTAATTTATTTTTAATAACGGATTCGACCGTTAGCCTTAGAATTCAAAAATTGTAAACTTAGGCGTGCAAAGCCATTTATTTAATTAACTTTAAATTTTAAGAACGTAAGGAATTTACGGGGCATTTCACGGCAGAAGCTGGGGTGCGACTGGGATTGGATTAAAGAATCGGGGAAGAAAGGGGATGAAAGAAATAAACATACATTAAATGACAGAATACTTCTATGAACCTGACATCATTAGATAAAGAAAGAGTTGATCTCGAAGGATTACTCGACATAGTTCTCCAAAAGCAAACTAAGCTATAGTACAGAACTTAGACTACAGAGTTATATACAAGATAATACAAAAAGGTTTAGAGTTTGGCAGCGGAATAAACGTAGAATGTGACTCTGTTCTTCTTTCCTATCATTATCCTACTCAACCATCACCGCTTCCGTCGCTCAACCTGCACATTTAGAAAACATATGCAGGGCTAAGTACATAAAGCACTTAGTGGGCACTTTGCCAAAAACATATAATAAGTATTGATAAACCAGACATTCTTATCTCTGTAGCACATCGGGGTTTTCTTTTAAAATGCCCGTGTCTACTAAAACATTTTCTTATCATTTTCACAATTTAGCTTGGCCAAGCATTTTTCTGACGGATGTTACGTTCAATCTTGCCCAATAAGAATCACCGTGGCTGGTTACCCCTCAACAGGATACCACATACACCACAGGCTACTGTTTACACTAACTTTGGAAAGCAAGTCGGCTAACTCAAAGTCCGATCGTTTTAGTTAACAAGTCGGTTAACTAATAAATTCTGGATAACAGATCGGCTAACTCAGAAGGGTACAAGAGAACTCACATAAAACATAAAATAATTTATGCCTGATAATCACTTTGGATAAACACAGTTATCAAAGCTATAAATATCACTTTCGATTTGTGGAAAAACCCACATTTTGTTTGATATATCTAAAAGCCCACCTTAAAGATTACAGAACTTCTAATCGAGCTTCCGTTCTTCAATCTTCCGTCCTATCCTTGTGCTGACTTCCTTCTTCATCGTATATAATCATACTTTGATAAGTTGTCGATACGATAAATGAAAATGGAAATCGAAAACGATATTGAATTAGTCTTTTAAGCTTTTTAGGCATTTGCACATTAAACTAGATTCTTTTAGTTAAACGGGAACAAGACTCGAGCACATCTTGTTTAAACCTCATTTGGTTCCTTACTCGACACTTATGTCGGTAAAACTGAAGTCGATTGCTTACAACGACTTAGAAGATCAAAAGGAAACTATGTTGAAAAGAATTCAACTTAAGAAACTAGATTTCGGAAAAATCTGCACAGATCAGTAAGTTTGCACAGAACAGGGGATTTTGAAACAGGGGACGTGCCCTGTACCAAGAGAAAGGTACGGGTGTCTAGTTTACTCTCCAATTTACGGATCTTGATATCGTTAAGCGAGCTAAAAGTTATGACAGTTTCCGGGAAACGTCGCAAAACAGTCGCGCGAAACCCTAATGCTCGACAAAACTCGACGCACGATTCCCTAGGTTCGATCAATACTATTCCACTTTTATTTTCACGAAATTTTCATCTTAAGACAGTCTACATACAGTGTCCTTTAAACGGGTTCATATTCACAACTTTTGATTAACAAACGACGAGCATTTCCTCGTCATTTCCAACTAACCATTTACTATACCAAAAACGAATTTCAATTTCTATTTCGTTCAACAACTTCTCGATTCTTAACTATATTTCATAACTTCTCGTTTCTCGGATGGAAAAGTCGTTAACTACAATATTGTTCATTTATCAACCACAATCATTATTATTAAAAGGGATTTCCTTATTCGACTTTTCTACCGGCTTTTAAACTCGATTACTCGTCTCTTATTCAAAATCGAAACTTCTTAGAATTCGTTGAAACTTTACGGTTACGATCATTAACTATCAAGATTATCAAAGGTTCAAAAAACAATCCTAATTCATTATTTATGCTCGACTTATCGTCGATGGTTCGTCTCTTACTAAAAATCTTACGTTCTCCGTTTTCGTTCAAATTTTACAACAACGATCATCATCTAACGAGCATCACTAATATGCAAACCATATTATAAAAATATTATCGAGCTTCAATTTAACGACACGTTTTCGTCTCTTACGTTTTTTGTTTTATTTTTAGAAAAATCCCAATTAAATATATAATCATCCTCATACATCGTATATCTCATTTCTATTAATAAATCGAGCATATCATAACATTTACTATACTAAATCGACCAATCTTCATCTCTTATCCTTCAACTTTTATTTTTGGAAAAATCTAAATTAATTCCTATAGTCAATTAACAACATGTAGATCACTAATCTATCGATCAAATATCAAAGAAATCGAACTACGATCAAACCCCCAAAAATTATATAAATTTTGGTAATAACCTAAAGAAATGGGGAGTGATTTTTTTCATGATTCGATCCGTAGAACTCGATTCTAAACATCCTAGAACATGAATCGATTAAAGGACAACATGCTATTCCATCTCCTACATTTCGAAAAAAAAGAAAATGATGGAAAAGGAATTGTGTTCGGTTCATATTGAAGACGAAGTTCTCACCTTGCGGAACACGAACTCGGAAATGGAATTGATCGGTAGATGGAAGACTTGTGTTCTTGAGAAGAGCTTGGATGAAGAGTTTTAATGGAGGAATTTAAGAGAGAATTGGAGAGAGAGAGAGAGAAAATTCGGTTATGAGGGAGAGAAGGTGATGACAAGGTGATTTTCTATAGTATAAAGTAGAAAATATCTCACTTAGGGTGGTGACTCGCTTGAGGGCCGTTTGTTTGCGAAATTTTGACGAAAATATCTCGTTTCCAGACTTTAAACGATGATTAAAAAGTCGAGAAATACTTTCTTAGTTAGTTACGAATTCGACGAAATCTAATTCGTCCGTTAGATTGGAAATAATTTACGTACTCGGAAAACCTAATTCGTTTTCCAAAATCCGAGAAAAAGTCGGGACATCACAGTCCAATTTTCGCCCGGAAAAATCATAAAAATTAACTTTCTCCGGTGAATTCGTATCAAAGAAAAAGTGAATGTAAATTCTGATGGATTTTAATTCTGAGTTTTCGGATGAAAAATTTACCGGACGCGAAAACCCTAATACAGTAGTCGTTCGTCCGACTTCTGAAAATTATTTTCTGAAACGGATTTCACCGTAAATCTTAGAATTTAATTTCATGATCTTAGGCGTGCAAACCTATAATTATCATTAACTTTCATTTTTAAAGACAGTAGAAATTATCGGGGTATTACATTGGATGAACTGAGAAAGAGAAGAGCCGCCAAATCCATTTGGGTTTTGGACAGCGGATGTTCCAGATACATGACATCACAGAGGAATCTTCTCACATACGTCAAACTTCGAGAAGGATGTATTGTAACCTTTGGTGATTACTTTCAAGGCAAAACCAAAGGATCCAGTACATTCGAGACTCAGCTTGTGTCTATCAAAAAAGTGTCGTTGGTAAACGGATTGAAGCATAACTTGTTCTCCGTAGGCCAACTGTGCGATAATGATTTTTCTGTGAAGTTTGATGTAGGGTGAAAGACGTCAAGACCAAGAAAATTCTTCTATTTGGTAGACAATTTTCATCAGGTGGAGTCTATTACACTGACTTGTCGAGTAGCTCGCCAGAAACATGCCTTGTATCCAAGAGCAGCTCTGAGACAAGCTGGCTATGGCATAAAAGACTCAACCACCTCAACTTCAAAACCATAAACGTACTAGCTTGCCAAAAACAAGCAGTTGGGATACCGGACTTGAAGTTCAGTCCGACGTACCACTGCAGTGATTTTCAGCTCAGAAAGTTGGCTAGAGCATCATTTTGTCTTAAAGTGTCGCCATTGACGGATCGAGTTCTGCAACAGATCCATATAGATCTGTTCGGTCCGGTCATCCTAGAGAGCCTAAATGGAAATAAATACACTCTTGTAGTTACTGATGACTACTTGAGGTACACATGGGTGATCTTCATGGCACACAAGATTGAGACGAGAGAAGAATTGCCTTTGATGGATAGACTTGCAAATCAACAAGGAAAATCTATCGTCTCCATCAGATATGATTGCGGAACTGAATTTCTCAATGAGTTTATCATTGAGTATTGCAAGAAGAAAGGCATAATTCACCAGGCCTTAGCTGCAAGGACTCCACAACAGAATGAAGTAGCTAAAAGGAGAAATCGAACGCTGAAGAATTGTCACAGCCCGAAATCCGGTGTGTAGGAACAACCAGATTCCATTGGAGTGTGAAGGTGAAACCATCAAATAAACATACCATTTATGTCACATCTCAACCCGAGATGCAACAAAACACTACTTCAAACAATTTAATAATGTGAAACCAACAAATAAAACTTGACTCAACAAGAAATCATGCTCGGAAATAAGAGGTATGAATCATCTACAACATCAACATTGTGTCGAGAAGTAGGCCTCCTTCTCAAACACTGTGACCGGCTAAACCGAAGTAAAGCTCATAGTCACCTCATCAATCAATTACCACACATGGGTTCCTGCCTCACACAGGATATAATAACTTATATAGATGATAAAGCATACCAAACTCAGATAAATGGCAAGTCAATTAACTTTAAAAGCTTACACAATATTATTCAATAAGTAATAGCATTCATCGGACTTTTGGTTTTAGAAAAGCCCATCTGACTTCTGGTATGTTGAGTCGAGGTAGCTTACTTTACGCTTTCCGACTACTTCTCAGTCCTG
This sequence comes from Schizonepeta tenuifolia, assembly GCA_029490685.1. Classification (NCBI taxonomy): domain Eukaryota; kingdom Viridiplantae; phylum Streptophyta; class Magnoliopsida; order Lamiales; family Lamiaceae; genus Schizonepeta; species Schizonepeta tenuifolia. Next base: position 131,501,026 of record CM055955.1, read on the forward strand.
CTCGGCCCTTGAATAATAACATCGATTAAGATCGCGTTTATCGACTCGAAAAACGAAAGATAGACTTACGGCTCGGCTGAAGGACTTCTATATGACTCGTTTCTTTCTTATCTTATTTAAACTTCTCTACATCGATATCCTTCTCGATTTCTCGTTCTTGGTTTATCATCTTTACTCAGTTTTTATAAAAATCTCAAACTCAGATTCTCGCTTCTAGAAAATAATATTTTAATCTTCACGCAAAACGAAAAGTTACTATTTAATTCGTCTTATACTTCTCGAGTTCTAGAGTTATATAAACTCAGAAAATTATATCGTCAATTCTCAACTATTAACATCTCAAATCATTCATGTTAAACATTTATATCAAACTCAAACATTTCCATTTTAATCGAGCAATTATATCAATAATCAAACATTTACATCAATGATCAAGCATTCACGTAATATAAATGATTTTCTTCACAAATAAGCAGGTTAATAAAATCCTATTTAGTCACATTATCTCAATCATGTTTTACAACTTAAAAACAGTTCTCATAGTTAACTGTTAACTCGTTATTGCTCGACTATTAACTATAAAAACTTATAACTTTGAGTTTTTAACGAAAATCATTTTGAATAATAATAATAGCTCAAATAATAATTATTATTTTGAATTTAATACTCAAACTTCTATTTAATATTTCTCATTTCTAAATACATCGTCATTTTCTCAAAATACGAACTCATACTCGTATATACTCTCGACTTAATACTCAACATCACATAGTCATCATTTAATCTTTCTCATTACTAAAAACTCTTTATTTTCGTGTTTTTTTTTTTAAATAAAAACTTGACTTTTATTTTAAAAACTTCGATGCTCGATAACTTCTATGTTTTAACTCTGATTTAAGTGATTCAAAAAGCAAACTTGCTTATTTCTACTCAAATATCATCATCAAATCACTTATTACATCTTATATCAGCAAGAACTTAACATCCAAGTGTTTATAACTTAATAAACTCGTTCTTCTTGTATAATACGCATGCTTGCTCGTTTTTCAAGTTCTATAACTCTTCTTCATTTACTTAATATTTCATAGCATCAATTAAACATCCAAGCATACTCCAGACATAAACATCAACTTATTACTCATACCATTCATGCTTTTAGTCTCTAATGGAAATATTCCATTAAATTGAATATTCTAGTTTTATTATTATTATTTTTCCAATAATGTTTCTTAATTAATTTCTCATTTGTCACAAACGAACTCAAATACGAGTAATTCATCTCTTGACTCATATACTCGACTTCTAAGACATCTTGTCATGAAGAATTCATCCTCTTTTTGTAATACCCCGATAATTTCTACTGTCTTTAAAAATGAAAGTTATTAATAATTATGGCTTTGCACGTCTAAGATCATGAAATTAAATTCTAAGATTTACGGTGAAATCCGTTCCAGAAAATAATTTTCAGAAGTCGGACGAACGACTACTATATTAGGGTTTTCGCATCCGGTAAATTTTTCGTCCGAAAACTCGGAATTAAAATCCGTCAGAATTTACATTCACTTTTTCTTCGATACGACTTCACCGGAGAAAGTTAGTTTTTATGATTTTCCGGGCGAATTTTTAGACTGTCTAATCCCGACTTTTCTCGAATTTTGAAAAACAAATTAGGTTTTCCGAGTATGTGATTTATTTCCAATCTAACGGACGAATTAGATTTCGTCAAATTTGAAACTATCTAAGAAAGTATTTTCTCGACTTTTATAACGACGTTTAAAGCCGGAAACGAGACATTTTCGTCTAACAAATCCACGCCAAACAACCCCTAACGACCCACCACTACTTTGTTAGATTTTTCCACACTTTATGTATCTATATCAATGACTCACCATCTCTCTCTCCTTCCCCTCATTTCCGCCAACACACATACACATACTCTCTCTCATTTTTCTTCATTCATCCTCCATTAAAGCTCCAACTCCAAGCTCTTCACAAGCTCTTAAGATCTTCATCTACCGATCAATTCCATATCCGAGTCCATATTACGCAAGGCAAGAACTTCGTCTCCAATATGAACCGAACAAAAGCTTGTTTCCCTCTTTTTATTTTTTGTCGAAAACTTAAGGGATGAAATAGGAGGTTGATCCTTGATCTATTCATGTTCTAGTGTGCTTAGGAATAGATTCTACAGATTGAATCATGAAGAAAAATCACTCTCCTTCATTCTAGGTCATTACCGATTTTTAGGGAATTTTGGGGGTTTGATCGTAGCTCGTTTTCTTTGATGTTTGATCGATAGATTAGTGTTCTACATGTTGCTAATTGACTCTATGAATTAATTTAGATTTTTCGAAAAATAAAATTTGAAACCTAAGAGACGAAGAATGCATGATTCGATATAGTAAATGTTATGATATGCTCGATTGATTAATAGAAATGAGATATGCAATGAATACGGATGATTATATATTTAATTGGGAATTTTCTAAAAATAAAACGAAAAACGTAAGAGACGAAGACATGTCGATAAGTTAGAGCTCGTTAATGTTTTGATAATATGATTTGCATGTTAGTAATGCTCGTTAGACGATGATCGTTGTTGTAAAATTTGAACGAAAACGGAGAACGTAAAATTTATAGTAAGAGACAAATGATCGACGATAAGTCCAAATTAGATAATGATATGAGGATGTGAATTACGTATTTAGGAATCGTGATAGATGATGATCATAATCGGAAAGTTAGAACGAATTCTAATAACGTCGGAAATTTCATAAGAGGCGAAGAATCGAACCTAAGTAAAGATAGAAAAGTTGAATGAGGTTTCTAATTAGATATTAATGATCATTATTGTTAAATGAATAAGTTTGTAGTTGACGACATGTTCATCCGAGACATGAAATGATAAGTTATAGTTGTGAACGAGAAGTTAGAAATTGTTTGGTATAGTACTTGTTTAGTTTGAAAAGACGAGTTTTTAATCGTCGTGCTTATAATCGAGAAATGAAAAGGAGTTCATCATGTATGATGATACGTGGTGACTGCCTTGAGTCATTACTTGCATGAAAATAAAAGTGTTTAAGCTTTAATCGAACCTAGAAAACCGTACGTCGATTTTATCGAGCTTTAGGGTTTCACTCGGCAGTTTTGCGACCCATTCACGGAAACTGCCTTATCTCCTAGCTCGTTTATCAAAATTGAGATCCGTAAATTGGAGAGTAAACTATACATCCGAGGCTTTCTTTTGGTACAGGGCACGTCCCCTGTTTCGAAATCCCCTGTTCTGTACAAACTTACTGATCTGTGCAGTAATTTCAAAAACTTAGATTCTTAAGTTGAATTCTTCTCAACTTGATTCTTTTCAACCTTTTAAGTCGTTTCAAGTTATCGACTACCTTTTTAAGTATGATTATTTACGATGAAGGAGGAAGTAAGCACCAAGAATAGGATGGAAGATCAGAAGACGGAAGCACGTGTCTTAGTTCTGTATTCTATCGAGGTGGGCTTTTATATATGAAACAAAATGAGCAATGCTCCAAAACCTTTCTTTATCATTTTGATAATCGTGTTTTCAAAGTGATATTCATGGTATGAACTATTTATTTTTATGTGAGTTCTCTTGTACCTTATGAGTTAGCCAAAAGGGGTTAACTAATTGATCGGCTTTGAGTTAGTCAAAAGGGGCTTTCCAAAGTTTAGTGTACACTGTAGCCTGTGGTGTATGTGGTATCCTGTTGAGGGGTAACCAGCCACGGTGAATTATGAATGGTCAAGATTGAACGTAACATCTATGAAAAAAATGCTTTATCAAGCTAAGTTATGAAAATGAGAAAGAAAATGTTTAGTAGACACGGGAATTTGTTGAAAAACCCCGATGTGCTACAGAAATGAAATTCCTGATTATCTATACTTATGATTATGTTTCGGCAACGTGCCTACTAAGTACTATTGTACTTAGCCCTGCATATACTTTCTAAATGTGCAGGTTGAAGCGACGGATGCGGCGAGGGTTGAGTTAAGAGTTTTCGATAGGGAAGACTTTAGTATGTAATATACAATTCCACTGCCAAACTCTAGACTTACTTATGTATTTATGAATATCACTTTTGGTTTAAGTTCTGTACTTATAACTTAGAATCTTTGAGATCTTGTTCGAGTGATCCTTGGAGACCAACTCCTTCTTTTGTTAATGAAGTCTTGTTCATATAAATTATTCTGTCTTTAATGTTATGTCTAATCTTTCATCCCCTTGCTTCCCCGCTTCTTTAATCCAATCCCAATCGCACCCCGGCTTCTGCCGTCCCTCGGGATTTGGGGCTGTGACAGAGTGGTATCAGAGCAATCATTTCTGCTCTGTATACAAGTCTTCCTTCGAGTAGTAAGATAGAGAATTTGTATATCCTCTATATCCGAGTCTTCTTTCAAGTAAAATAGGGTCGTAACACTAAGTTTAAGAGTGTAGACGACAACTCAACCTCCCGCTACGACGACTCAACGAAGGAAAGAAAGAAAGAAAGAAAGAAAGAAAGAAAGAAAGAAAGAAAGAAAGACGGAAAGGAAAGTATTTCAGAAATGTGTTTTCTTTTAAGAAAATTTTTGAATAAGTATTCAATAAGTTAAAAATGACAATGACGTCAAGAATGAAATTTGAAAGTATAAGAAATATATTTGGTTTCTATTATGTGAATTACGTGAAATTATTTGCGCAATAATTTATTTTATTTGAAAAGTTTGATGGCACGAGAATCTAGATTGATTATAGGGATTTTTCCCGGTTCACTAAGAACATAGACTTGAAACCTAAGGTCTTTCCGATTCCTCGAGAACTTAGACGTTTTAGGAACGTTAGTTCAAATGATTTCGAAAGAAGATCGTGAAACGGGGAGAACTTCTGTAGACGAATGTCACGTGCGTATAGTGACATGAACAAAGGCTCGGCAGAGTCAATTTTTGTTTTTGTAAAAAAAATCGATAAGAATTTCCTTCGAGAAAAAAAGAGATAAATAATGATAAGGTACGTGAATTCTATACCAAGTGAACGAAAGAAACGAATGTTACTTCCGTAAAAGTAACATGAACGAAGTCATTTTCAGTTGGAGTTTGCCTCGCTCGAACTTCAAAAAGAGATTTGTTATAATTACCAAGAATCAAGTACGAATCTTAGTTAATTTCCAACGATCGCTTGATCCGATGACGACTAGAACTTTGGTTCTAAAGTCATTTACCAGTTATAATTCCTTTTCTTTGGAATTTATTTCCTACTTCGTAATTGAACGAAGAATACGACGAGTAAGAGATTCAAGTGTCGAGAAGGACAAAATCTTTTGTAAACGGATGTTACTTTTGAATAAGTAACATGAACAAAGTAGACGTACTTTGTTTTAATGAAGTAAGAATCGTTAAGAAATTTTCCTTAAGGAAGAAATAGAAAGAAAGTAATAAAGAATAAAGAAAGAATGTTTATAAGGAAATAAAGTAAGAAATGTAAATGAATAATAAGATAAAGGATGAAAATAAAATTTTGAAATTTTATTTCTATATATATTGTTTGAGTGCAATTTCTTGAATTGCTAGATGTTTAAGATATGTGGATGCTTCAGTGGTGATATTACAATTGAATAAGGAATATTCATTTTGTAATTTAAATATTTCTTAAGATAAGTTATTTCCCTACCTGTTACTGATCCGTGTTTCTTTAAAACTTTTGTAGGATGGCTAGGACCCACGTTACAGCTCGGTAGAGCATACCTTTGCCACAGCGTACCCTAGCAGATACTTTACAGGATGATTATCACGATTATGAGGCAGATTATGGTGTGGAGGACGTAGGGCAGATTGTGAGTAATTTTTCAGCAGTATACTATGCAGCACGACACTTTATCTCGGAGAGTCAGGCTATATACGACCTGACTTGTAATGCCCCGTAAATTCTTTACGTTCTAAAAAGTTTAAAGTTAATTAAATAATGGCTTTGCACGCCTAAGTTTACATTTTTTTTTTGAATTCTAAGACTAACGGTCGAATCCGTTATTGAAAATAAATTACAGAAGTCAGCTAGATGACTACTGTATTTAGGGTTAGCGCGTACAAAAAGTTTTTAGTTCGTAAGCTTAGAACGGAAAACCGTCTAATTTTTTATAATCACGAAATTGCGATACGAACACGCCGAGAAAGTTCGTTTTTATATTTTTCCGGACGAAACGCAGACTATGTCGTCCCGAGTTTTTGTCAAAATAAATTTTGTAAATTTATTTTTTAATTAAGTTCATACATTAGAATTTAAGGTCAAATCGAATCGCGACGATTTTGTACCGAGCAACGTTTTTCGTCGTTCGTTTTTCCGTAACGTCGGATCGCGCCGGAAAAACCCGTAACCCTTTAAAATCCCTCCATGCAGCCGACACCTCACATCCATAGTGGCAACATGCATGTTTTGACCTTGTTAATTAGTTGACACCTAAATCTACATTACACCATTTCAACCATTATCATCATAACAAAAACTAAGACAAAACCAATTTTTCTCTCATCTCTCTATCTCTCTCGGCAACTCTCTCTCTCTCCCTCAAACTTCATCTTCTTCATCATCCATCCACCATTGAAGAATTGAAAGCCCTATGTGTTTGTAAAATTTCAATTAGGGTTTTGAATTGAATTTAGGGCGCTACTAGAAAAATGCACATATATAACACTGCATACATGACCCTATTTTGACGAACTGTCATGTATGTGCGGCTTTTTATGTTACATTACACTTCTTCTAATAAATTGTCATGTATACCCATACCAAGTTGGGTAAACATGTCAGTTCCTATAAGATTGTCATGTATTGGTGCACCTTACATGACCTTTGTTTGAAATTGTCATACTTAACTGTCAAGTATATTAATTTTTTATTTTATTTTTTTGGAGATGTTTAGTTGGCTCATTGGCTGGGGTAATCGAATTAAAAAAAAAAACTTAAATATTGCGAATTCCCCAATCTGCTACATTCTCCACCGCACCTGCGACACTCTCTCCACCGCGGCCGGTGACTTTCTCCACCGGCGAGACCTCTCCAACATCGTCTGTTCATTGGTGGACCTTCTATCGTGCCCTCAAATCGATGTACTCTAGCCCTAGCCATCCCTCAAATCGAAACTTTTACCTCTATTCATCGCTGTACGCGAAATTCGGGCGAACATAAGCAGCCATTGCAGCACCTCGGCGGTGCGAACCCACCACCTTTTCTCCCTTCCCGATTCTGTAGCGCGGCAATTGCGGCACCTCCCCCGTTGAGGATTTAGGTACACAACCACTCAACTATGTTCCGGTGACGTACCCACTCACCTAGGGTTTTGCAGCGCCGTCGAGCACTATTCCAGAGCCTTTGCTGCTCCACCAACCACCACTGCTGTTCATCTCATCTCTGTAATGCCCCATAAAAATCCTTACATTCTAAGAAGTTTAAGTTAATTAATTAATGGCTTTGCACGCCTAAGTTAGAATTTTTTTAATTCTAAAGCTAACGGTCGAATCCGTTACTAAAAATAATTTACAGAAGTCGGCTAGACGACTATCATATTAAGGGTTAGCGCATACGAAAAGTTTTTAGTTCGTAAGCTTAGAGCGAGAAACCGTTTAATTTTACGTTTTCAAATCGCGAATACGAACACGCCGAAAAAAGTTTGTTTTTACGTTCTTCCAGACGAAACTTGGACTTGTCGTTCCGAGTATTTGTCAAAATAAATTTTAGAAATTTATTTTCTAATTAAGTTCATACGTTAGAATTTGTAAGTCAAATCGAATCACGACGATTTTTTTTGTATCGAACAACGTCTTCGTCGTTCGTTTTTCCGTAACGTCGGATCGCGCCGGAAAAACCCGTAAAACCTCTAAAATTTCTGCATGCATGCCGCCACCTCACCATGTTTAGGTGTTAATATGCATGTGTTGACCTTATTAAGCTAATGACACCTAATCTACCTTTATGCATGTTCAAATCCTTCATCATTTCACACTCAGACAGAGATGCTAAGTTTACCTCGAGATTTTGGATTACAATGCAGAAAGAGTTGGGAACAGAACTAAATTTTAGTACAGCCTTTCACCCACAGACAGATGGACAGTCAGAGAGAACGATTCAGATTTTGGTCCATATGTTAAGAACAGTAGTTTTGGACCGAGGCACGAATTGGGAAGAAATTCTACACTTAATTGAGTTTGCCTACAACAACAGCTATCAGGCCACAATAGGAATGGCACCGTTTGAGGCTTTGTATGGGAGAAAATGTAGATCACCGCTTTATTGGGACGAAGTAGGTGAAAGAAAGAACCTAGGTCCAGATGCGATTAACGAGATGATTGAGATAGTTCGACAGATTCAAGATAGAATGAAAGAGGCCCAGAGCCGACAGAAATCGTATGCAGACGACCGTCGAACCAACCTTAAGTTTGAAATAGGAGATAAAGTCTTTCTTAAGATATCCCCGACCAAAGGAATCCTTAGGTTCGGAGTTAAGGGTAAATTAAGACCCAGATTTATAGGACCATATGAAATCTTCGAGAGAATAGGATCAGTCGCGTATAGATTGGCCTTACCGCCAAGTCTAGGAAGCGTTCATAATGTTTTTCACGTTTCTCAGTTGAGAAAATATGTTTACGATCCTAAACACGTTATTAGTCAGCAAGACGTAACTCTTGAATCTAACCTAAGCTATGAAGAAAAGCCGATATCGATCTTAGATAGAAAAATTCAAGAATTAAGAACCAAATCGATACCAATAGTTAAAGTATTATGGAACCATCACGGGCAAGAAGAAGCCACGTGGGAACTCGAGGAGAAGATGAAGGAGCGATATCCTCATCTTTTTGCAGAAGGTAAGCAAATTTCGGGATGAAATTTTTCATAAGGGGGGTAGGATGTAATGCCCCGTAAAAATCCTTACGTTCTAAGAAGTTTAAGTTAATTAATTAATGGCTTTGCACGCCTAAGTTAGAATTTTTTTAATTCTAAAGCTAACGGTCGAATCCGTTACTAAAAATAATTTACAGAAGTCGGCTAGACGACTATCATATTAAGGGTTAGCGCATACGAAAAGTTTTTAAATCGTAAGCTTAGAGCGAGAAACCGTTTAATTTTACGTTTTCAAATCGCGAATACGAACACGCCGAAAAAAGTTTGTTTTTACGTTCTTCCGGACGAAACTTGGACTTGTCGTTCCGAGTTTTTGTCAAAATAAATTTTAGAAATTTATTTTCTAATTAAGTTCATACGTTAGAATTTGTAAGTCAAATCGAATCACGACGATTTTTTTTGTATCGAACAACGTCTTCGTCGTTCGTTTTTCCGTAACGTCGGATCGCGCCGGAAAAACCCGTAAAACCTCTAAAATTTCTGCATGCATGCCGCCACCTCACCATGTTTAGGTGTTAATATGCATGTGTTGACCTTATTAAGCTAATGACACCTAATCTACCTTTATGCATGTTCAAATCCTTCATCATTTCACACTTGGACAAAACAATTCTTTTCTCTCTCTCCCTATCTCTCTCTCGGCTGCAGCACACACACACACTCCTCAACTTCATCTTCTTCATCACTTCAATCCACCATTGAAGACTTCACCAAGAACTTGAAGAACTCACACAAACCATCCATCCATCCATTCAATTCCATAACTTCCTTCATTAAATCTTAAGGTATTTTCATCCTCTACAATCCTATCCATTTAGATTTTCTTTTCTTCTCCTTTCCCTCATGTTCGAATTTTTAAGGTATTGATATGGAAGAAATGATCTTAGAATAATGTAATTGGATATGCTAGACATGATATCTATGGATTAAAAATGATCAAAAATAAGAAACCTAAAGGTCAATGCAGATTTTTTTTGGAAAATGGTAGGATTTTTGTTTTTCTTCTTTTGTTTGTAAATTCATGCTTAGTAGAGGTTTAATTAGTGTATGAGATGAAAAGGGATTGAAAGCCCTATGTTATTATGAAATTTAGTTAGGGTTTGAAGTTTGAAATTAGGGGTTTTTGCATGTTAGTTGTTTTTGGAATTGCAAGTGAATAATTGTTGATATAAGAGCATGTTTAGTATATAAATGTTATTAATTTAAGAAGAAACTCATCCCATAAACTTATGTTCAAAACCAGAAATTTATAAGTAGTTAGGGGTTTTCCACATGATTGTTTAAAGTGATGAATTGTTAGTTGAATATTGTTACAAATCATATTAATTGATAATTGGAATTTTTCTAAAGATGTTTAATGGAATGTAAGAGACAAAGATCACTATATAATCTGAGTTATAAAGATGTTAAGACATGTTAGCATGCATGAAAACGATTCCTATTAGACGTAGATTAACGTCGTAAAGTTTGAACGAAAACCGACGACTTTTAAAGATCGCGTAAGAGGCGAATATCTAGTTGTAACTAATAATTGGGAAGTCAGATGAAAATTTTAACTTGATATTATTGATTATAATGAAATTTGGAACATCTTTCTAGTTGACATCGTAAGCATCCGAGTTCATATAATATGGGTTAAAGTGATAATCGGGAACTAGAAAACGTTTGGAATTTCTTTGTTGGTATAGTAATTGATAGTTGAAATCCGACGTTAGAACGTCGTGCCTTTGAGTAAGTGAGAAGGAGTTTGTCACGTACGGAGGTACGTGATAACTGCCTTGAGAGTTCAGTTTCTAAAAAAAGTTGAGTACGAAGATTTAAAACGAACATAATACGTTATACGGCGAACTTATCAATAAGCTAGGGTTTCACGGCAGTTTTGCGACCCCTGCCGGAAACTGTAATAACTTCCGGCTCGTTTATCGGATTTGTGATCCGTAAATTGGAGCAGAAACTAGACTTCCTAAGCTTTCTAGTGGTACAGGTCTCACCCCCTGTTTCCAAGTCCTCTGTTCTAGACAGCCTCCAGAGTTACTGGACTGTGCAGTATAAATTTCAGTTTCTTGTTTTCTAAGTTGTTTAGTTCACAACTTAGTTTCTTTTGATCGTTTAAGCCGTTTTATCTAACGGATACCTTCTATCTGACCCTAGAGTCAAGGATCAGACCTTTAATGATGAAAACCAGTCGAGATCGTATCTTATATCTTATCTTTTCTTTAAAGAAGTAATAAACGAGAAATATTCATAAGTCGTGAAATGAGCTATAAATGAAATCGCCTAAGTTGGTTCTTTCCAACTTAGTTTCTTATAATCCTTAAAGTCGTTTTAAGACATCGACAACCTTCTCTACTGATCCGAGAGTCGAGTACGAGATGTTTCAAGTTCTAAACGAGATGGATACGAGTCTCGTTTCCCGTTAAGTAAAACGAATCTAGTAAGCGTACAAATGCCAAAAGAATAAAATGACTAGAACTTTCTTCGATTCTCTTTCTTCGAGTATCTTTTACGAACCGTTTTTAAGTATATTTATTTTACGATGAAGGAGGAAGCCAACTGTAGAGAAAGGACAGAAGATCTCAAGTTGGAAGCGTTTGTTTTAAGTTCTGTAAAATAAGGTGGGCTTTTATCTATATCAAATAAAATGTGGGTTTTTCCACAACTCGAAAGTATTATTTATCGCTTTGATACCTGTGTTTTCAAAGTGATATTATGGCATGAACTGTTTTATGTTTTTATGTGAGTTCTCTTGTACCTATCTGAGTCAACATACGTGTTTTCCAGATTTAGAGTTAGTCTATTTTTAGATTAACTAACGATCGGTTCTGAGTTAGCTGCTGAGTGCTTTCCAGAGTTAGTGCACTTTGTAACCTGTGGTGTATGTGGTATCCTGTTGAGGGGTAGCCAGCCACGGTGAATTAGTAGTGGTCAAGATTGAACGTAACATTAGTCAGAAAATGCTCGCGCGAGCGATTTATGAGAAAAAGTCAGAAAATGTTTAGTAGACACGGATTCTTTCAATAAAACTCCGTGTGCTACACTTATGATATGCCATTTTATCTATATTTATAAGTATGTTTTCGGCATCGTGCCCACTAAGTACCTTTGTACTTAGCCCTGCATTGCTTTCTAAATGTGCAGGTTGAAGCGATGGTGAGCGGCGACGGTTGTTGTTGAGTTTAAGGATAAGATGCTTAGTAGAACTCTTCCGCTGTCAATCTCTGTATTCCTTTTGAGATGTATTTTGAACAACTCAGTAGTTTATGTCCGTACATTTGAACTTAGTTTCATCTTTTGTACTTATGTCGAGTAATCCTTAGGGATTAACTCTTTCTTTTCTATAATCAAGTCTTGTTCATAAATTATCGATGTTTATCATGTATGTTTAGTCAGTTAGCCCCCTTCTTTCCCGCTTCTTTAATCCAACCCCAGTCGCACCCCGGCTTCTGCCGTCCCTCGGGATTTGGGGCTTTGACAGAGTGGTATCAGAGCAGTGTTCGTTTTCTGCTCTGTTTCTGAGTTATTCCTTCTAGTATAAGTTATTCTTTTAAGTGATACCACAGAGTGGTGTCAGAACGGGCTTCCTGCTCTAATGATGAGTCATTCCTTCTAGTATGAGTTAATGTGAGTTATTCTTTCAAGTACGAGTCATTCTTTGAAGTAATATTATAAAGTGGTATTTTTATACAAGTCTTTCTTCGAGAAGTAATATAGAGTATTCGTTCGTACTCTATATCGAGTCTTCTTTCAAGTCATGAGACATAGTATTTGTATATACTTTGGATCAGAGTCGTTTTTCCAAGTATAAGATAAGAGTTAGATTATGATGTTAAGATTGAAAATGTAGAAGTCAACTCAACCGCCGCTACGTCGACTCAACAAGGAGAAATAAAAGAATTTTATAAGGAGATTTCTTTTAAATAAGAAAAGTTATGAGCAAGTATTCAGTGAAAATGTGAAAACGAGAATGAGTTGTGTTTTAAAAATGAGAATTTTACAGAAGTATAATCTTTATACTTACATGATTATGCGATAGTACAAGTACTATCTTATGTGAAAAATATGTGCGCAATGATTTTCCTTTTTATGAAAAAGTATGCGGATACAAGAATATAGACGGATTTTAAGGGAATTTTTCCCGGTTCAATGAGAACATAGACGTGAAACTTAAGAGCTTTCCGGTTCTTCGATAACTTAGACGTTTTTAAGAAACGTTGTTTCGAAATGATTTCCAAAGGAGATCTCTAACGCGAGAAGGACTCCCTCTGATGGATGTCACGTGCGCTTAATGACACGAATAAAGACTAGGCAAAGTTGAACTTGCCGTCTAAAAATATTTCCTGCGAGGAAAAGAAATAAAATGAATAAAAATAATCCGATAAATCGTGTTAGTGAAAGAAAGAAGCGATAGAACGTTCGAGAAGCTGTCGGCTTCGAGTCAAGAAAGATATGAACGAGACGACAACTGGAACTTAGTTTTCCAGGGAGTTTTTCTTAAGTTATATTTCTTTTTCTTTTTATGGAATTAAATTCCATATTTTCGTCTTGAGCAACGACTACAATTAGCACGAGTATTAAGAGTCGTAAGCTATAAATTCTTTTGAAATGGATGTTACTTTTGAATAAGTAACATGAACGAAGTAAAAACACTTTGTTTTAATAAGTGAAAAACCGTTAAGAGTTAGTTAAGAAAAAAAGAAATAGAAGAATTAAAATGAATAATGGTATAGTGAAATAAAAAGAATGAAAATAAAATCCTTTATGTATGTAATATATATATATATGTTGATTGAGTACAATTTCTTGAATTGCTAGAAGTCTTATTAAGTGGTTGGTTTAGATGTTGATGTTATAATTTGAATAAGGGATATTCAATTTGTAATTTATGTTTTCGTTAAGATAAGTTGTTTTCTTTTTCCTACCTGTTACTGATCCAGGATACCTTAAACCTTTTGTAGGATGGCTAGGACCCGTGTCACGGCTCGGAAGAGTCAGCCCTTGGCCTTGTGCAAGCGCACCATAGTGGATATATTGAAGGATGAATATTACGAGTTTGAGGTAGACCACGGAGAAGAAGATGTGGGACAAATTGTCAGTAATTTTTCATCAGCTTATTATTCAGTGAGACACCTGATCAGGGAGAGTCAGGCGATTTTAGACCTGATCGTGCACCTACCGGATGAGTGGCGCGGATGGGCGCACCGGGCAGCTTGGTACTACTTGGGGATTCTCGGTGACGACACGGAACCGACAGGCAACTACGCTGGTTTTGCCTTGTGTGTACACAAGCGTTTCTTTGAGAACAAGCATATGATTGCCCTTCCTTTGGAGCCACACATCCCCTACAATCACTATCCAGCCGAGACAGAGCTTGAGGAGCTTGACCTAGACCCGGATATGTTAGAATTATTAGAGTTGCCACCAGACGGGGTACTAGAGGAGGAGCTTGAGGCTGAGTTAGAGCAGCCTGAGGAGGACGAGGAGATGGTAGTTCCACCAGAGTCACCACCGGCTGCACAACAGATTGAGGAGTTGATCCCGGGTTCTGGTTTTGTAGAGGTTGACGCTGAGACAGCCGCGTTGTTGGGATTGTCTACACCGTTTTTGCCAAACGTTTGTGTTAGGGTCAGGGGACCGTCAGAGACGAGACTGTACAGAGAGGGACCAGACTGCAGAGAGATCGACGCGGAGCTCGCCGCCATGTTGGAGTTGCCTTCTCCACTTACACCACTGGAGGAGATCTGCACGAGGTGGGGAGTACCTTGGAGGCACAGGGAGGCAGGACCGTCCAGGGTCCGTTCTAGGGAGGAGTTCGAGACAGGTTTAGATTCAGTTCCCGACCACCTTCTTCCCCTGAAGAAGCGTGCGAAGAGGATCAGTGAGGACTACTTGGTCTCCGACTTAGAGGAGACTGTTTTTGAGGCACCGTCACCCACCGTGTTTATACTTGACGACGGTTCTACTTTGAGAGTGGACCAACCACTCGAGCTGGTTTATGGTTCGGAGACCGAGGAGGAGGATTCGGAGGAGGATCCGGAGGAAGACCCAGTGGAGGGTTGTTAGGTTTTGTAGACCTTGGAGTAGTTTTTGATTCCTTTTGTGGTTTAGCTAGGCAGTGCTGTATAGATATGGGTAAATATCGGTAGTAATGATAGCTTTTTGTCCTATATAGAGTCGGATCAGTAACTAGTTAGTTTTGTAGTACTCTAACGGATATGAAATTTTATGAATTGTTTTTGTTCTAGTACTTTGATAGATGTGGAGTGCAGTTTGTTAGTGCACCTAGTAAATAGTAGGCAGTCAGCCTAGTTTAGACTAATAGTAGTCTGACCTTTTGTATAAGTCCTCGTTGGAGGCAAAATTAATATTCTTTCGGACGTATATATATTTATGACCCGTAAAAGAGGGTTTTTAATCAAGTAAAATTTCTTATGAATCAAGTAATTGAAAAATAGAATGTTAAATAAACTAGTGTAACGAAGAAATGAGCTTAACCCGAAAGTTAAAAGATTAATAAAAATGATATCAAGCTAGGTCCGATATGATGTTCCACGAGTTTGATTGAGTTAAGAGTGAGCTAGTAAGTGCCAAATAAAATTAACAGAAGGAAGCTAATGAGAGTTATCAATTCTTCTCTAGACTAAAGAAAATGCCGCCAAGAAATGTAAACAATAGGAGAGGTCGAAGACCTGGAAGACCAAGAGGACGTGTAGGACGTCAACCAGAAAATGATCAAGAACAAGAAAATGAGCGGAATATTACTCCATCCCCAACTCCACCCCCGTCACCATCACCACCACCTCCACCACAGCCCCGTAGAGATATTGAGGATCTTTTCCTCAAAAGAAACCCTCCAATGTTTAATGGAACTGGAAGCCCTAGTGATGCTGAGCTATGGGTGAGATCGACCGAGAAAATTTTTAAACTCCTCAGATGCACTGATGAGGAGAGAATGCTGTGTGTCGCATTCCAACTAATGGGATCGGCAGATTATTGGTGGGAGGCAAGACAAAAAGTAATACCTACTGAGCATCTGGCTCGTTTTTCGTGGGAAGAATTTAAGGAAATTTTCTTTGACAAATACGTCCCCAAGACGTATAGGGCGCAGAAAGAGGCTGAATTTTACAATCTGAAACAAGGAAAGCTAACTGTGACGGAATATGACGTCAAGTTTTGCGAATTGATGAGATATGCGCCGACACTGGTCGACACTGAGGAGAAATTATCAAAGAAATTTCAGGGAGGTTTACGTCATGAGTTGGGAATCTCTTTAGCTAGTCATGGAGGACTAAGTTATTCAGACTTATTGGGAAGAGCACTGGAAATGGAGGCCGTCGTGCCTGATGAGAAGAAGGTTGTACCAACTGCGTTAGCACCAGTACAGAATCAGAATCGAGGCTACTACGACAACAACAACAGCAGCAGCAACTACCTGGGGAAGAGAAAATGGAATGGAGGAAGTAGTGGAGGCTACAGTCAGGGTTATAACAATCAAGGAGGGCAGAGAAGAGGTTATCAGCAACCTGCCAACAACAACAACAGTGGAAAAAGGCCGTGGCAAGGAAAGAACCAATCGGGATTGTCCATTCAAGGGAACAGGCAGAACCTGCCGTGGAAAGGCAATAATCAGCCGAACCAGCCGCAAGGGCAACAGAGGAATTTTAATCAGGGAGCGAATAAACCAGGGAGGGTTACCATTCCTGTCTGCCCGAAATGCAACCGAGCCCATCCTGGAGTCTGCCAAATGGGTACCCCTAACTGTTTCAACTGTAGACAGAAGGGACATATGAAAAGGGACTGCCCTAAACTGCTTCAAGCAGTACCTCTCCGAGCAATCCAAGCACAACCGCAACAGCCGCCTATGAACCAGCAGCAATTTCAGCAGCATGCACAACAACAACAAAATGCGAGGGCATGCGCTATCAAACAAAGCGGTCAGCGCAAAGGAAAAGGCAATCTAGCAGGTATGGGAAAACTCCACAACATCCCTATTAAGATATTGTTTGATACTGGCGCATCGCATTCTTTCATTGCTGGCTCATGTGCCGATAACTTAGACATTAGACCTGTAAGAGCTGCACAATCTATGAGAGTAGCCACACCTTCAGGAGAAATCACTACTTCCACACATGTTTGCTCTAACTTAGAACTAGAAATTGGAACTCATAAAATTATAGCGAACAATCTAAATGTTATGATAATGTGGGACGTAGATATAATCCTAGGTATGGATTGGTTATCAGAAAATTATGCTACGATTCTCTGCAACGATAGAAAAATTTCGTTTCAACCGCCGGGTAAAGAACCGACCGAATTCCACGGAATTTCAATGGGGCGTACCAATTATATCAGCCCTTCAAGCCACGAAACTTATGAAGAAAAAAGGTACCACAGCATATCTTGTATACCTAGTTGGAGAACCAGGAGCCGAGAAGACCATTCGGGATGTAAAAGTCGTGAACGAATACGAAGATGTCTTTCCAGAAGTGCTACCAGGATTGCCACCTGATCGTCTTGTGGACTTCACGATCGATTTAGAACCAGGAGCAGCTCCTAAGTCTAAAGCCCCTTACAGAATGGCACCGAAGGAACTGGAAGAGCTCAAAATCCAGTTGCAGGAATTATTAGACCTTGGTTTTATCAGACCAAGTGTTTCACCTTGGGGAGCACCCGTGC
Organism: Schizonepeta tenuifolia; assembly: GCA_029490685.1. Taxonomy (NCBI): domain Eukaryota; kingdom Viridiplantae; phylum Streptophyta; class Magnoliopsida; order Lamiales; family Lamiaceae; genus Schizonepeta; species Schizonepeta tenuifolia. The sequence continues at coordinate 131,518,595 of CM055955.1, forward strand.
TGTTTGTTAGAAAAAAGGACGGATCGATGAGAATGTGCATCGATTACCGAGAACTGAACAAGATCACTCTCAAGAACAAATATCCTTTACCAAGGATCGAGGATCTATTCGATCAAATTAAGGGTGCAGGAGTCTTTTCCAAAATAGATTTGAGATCAGGGTATCATCAGCTTAAGATTAAACCTGAAGATGTACCTAAGACCGCTTTTAGAACTCGATATGGCCATTACGAATTTTTAGTGATGCCATTTGGTTTGACCAACGCTCCAGCCGTATTCATGGACCTCATGAACAGAGTCTTCCACCCCTACTTGGACAAATTTGTTCTAGTATTCATTGACGACATCCTTATTTACTCTAAAAATGAAACGAAGCATGAGAAACATCTACGGATAGTGTTGGAAACACTAAGAGCTGAAAAACTCTATGCCAAATTCAGTAAATGCGAATTTTGGTTAACGGAAGTAATGTTCCTTGGATACATAGTATCGACAGAAGGAATTAAGGTGGATCCAGCCAAAGTAGAAACAGTGCAAAACTGGAAGGCACCAACAAATCAGAATGAGATCAGAAGTTTCTTGGGATTAGCTGGTTATTACAGAAGGTTTATCAAGGGATTTTCTACAATCGCTCGCCCGATGACGCAGCTACTCAGGAAAGATACCAAGTTTAAGTGGACGGATGAGTGCGAGAAAAGTTTCCAAACTCTTAAGGAGAAGCTAACTACAGCGCCAGTGCTAGCACTTCCAGACACAAATAAAGAATATGTGGTTTACACTAACGCATCAAAAAATGAATTAGGTTGTGTCTTGATGCAAGACGGACGAGTGATAGCTTATGCTTCACGACAACTTCGACCCCACGAAGTTGAGTACCCAACCCACGATTTAGAACTTGCAGCAGTAGTACATGCGCTAAAAATTTGGAGACACCATCTCTATGGTGTAAGAGTTGAGATATTCACCGATCACAAAAGCCTAAAGTTCTTCTTCGAGCAAAAAGAACTGAACATGAGACAAAGACGATGGCTCGAATTAGTCAAGGATTATGACTGTGGAATTAACTATCATCCAGGAAAAGCTAATGTGGTAGCAGACGCATTGAGTCGCAAAGCCCCGACGAAGTTAGGATGTCTTTTCGTAGAAGAGGATACTTTAGTACGAGAATTCGAGAAGATGGATATCAGAGTGCTTGACACGCCAGCAACGATAACAAGTCAAATAGCAGCACTTGAAGCTACACCAGATTTGAGAGAAAGAATCATTAGTGCTCAGAGAAAAGACGAGTCAATGGAAAAGTTAAGAGTAAGGATAAGGACAGATAAGCCAGAAGAATATTCGGAAGCTCCAGACAATGCGATACTTTATAAAGGCAGAATTTGTATTCCCGACAACAACAACGAGTTAAAGAACGAAATCTTGAGTGAGGCTCACGATACGCCTTACACAGCACATCCAGGAAGCACAAAAATGTACCAAGATTTGAGAAGAAACTTTTGGTGGAATGGAATGAAACGAGACGTTGCCTCGTTTATAGAAAGATGCCTAGCATGTCAACAAGTTAAGACTTTACACCAACGACCGTATGGATTGCTACAACCATTGGATGTCCCAGATTGGAAATGGGAAGGCATAGCTATGGACTTTGTCACAGGCGTGCCTAAGTCGAAAAAGGGAAACACAGCAATTTGGGTGATAATTGATAGACTTACGAAGTCAGCTCACTTCTTGCCGATTAAGACTACATATGGATCAGAGAGACTAGCTCAGTTGTATGTAAAAGAGATTGTACGTCTGCATGGAATACCGAAGGTCATAATATCAGACAGAGATGCTAAGTTTACCTCGAGATTTTGGATTACAATGCAGAAAGAGTTGGGAACAGAACTAAATTTTAGTACAGCCTTTCACCCACAGACAGATGGACAGTCAGAGAGAACGATTCAGATTTTGGTCCATATGTTAAGAACAGTAGTTTTGGACCGAGGCACGAATTGGGAAGAAATTCTACACTTAATTGAGTTTGCCTACAACAACAGCTATCAGGCCACAATAGGAATGGCACCGTTTGAGGCTTTGTATGGGAGAAAATGTAGATCACCGCTTTATTGGGACGAAGTAGGTGAAAGAAAGAACCTAGGTCCAGATGCGATTAACGAGATGATTGAGATAGTTCGACAGATTCAAGATAGAATGAAAGAGGCCCAGAGCCGACAGAAATCGTATGCAGACGACCGTCGAACCAACCTTAAGTTTGAAATAGGAGATAAAGTCTTTCTTAAGATATCCCCGACCAAAGGAATCCTTAGGTTCGGAGTTAAGGGTAAATTAAGACCCAGATTTATAGGACCATATGAAATCTTCGAGAGAATAGGATCAGTCGCGTATAGATTGGCCTTACCGCCAAGTCTAGGAAGCGTTCATAATGTTTTTCACGTTTCTCAGTTGAGAAAATATGTTTACGATCCTAAACACGTTATTAGTCAGCAAGACGTAACTCTTGAATCTAACCTAAGCTATGAAGAAAAGCCGATATCGATCTTAGATAGAAAAATTCAAGAATTAAGAACCAAATCGATACCAATAGTTAAAGTATTATGGAACCATCACGGGCAAGAAGAAGCCACGTGGGAACTCGAGGAGAAGATGAAGGAGCGATATCCTCATCTTTTTGCAGAAGGTAAGCAAATTTCGGGATGAAATTTTTCATAAGGGGGGTAGGATGTAATGCCCCGTAAAAATCCTTACGTTCTAAGAAGTTTAAGTTAATTAATTAATGGCTTTGCACGCCTAAGTTAGAATTTTTTTAATTCTAAAGCTAACGGTCGAATCCGTTACTAAAAATAATTTACAGAAGTCGGCTAGACGACTATCATATTAAGGGTTAGCGCATACGAAAAGTTTTTAAATCGTAAGCTTAGAGCGAGAAACCGTTTAATTTTACGTTTTCAAATCGCGAATACGAACACGCCGAAAAAAGTTTGTTTTTACGTTCTTCCGGACGAAACTTGGACTTGTCGTTCCGAGTTTTTGTCAAAATAAATTTTAGAAATTTATTTTCTAATTAAGTTCATACGTTAGAATTTGTAAGTCAAATCGAATCACGACGATTTTTTTTGTATCGAACAACGTCTTCGTCGTTCGTTTTTCCGTAACGTCGGATCGCGCCGGAAAAACCCGTAAAACCTCTAAAATTTCTGCATGCATGCCGCCACCTCACCATGTTTAGGTGTTAATATGCATGTGTTGACCTTATTAAGCTAATGACACCTAATCTACCTTTATGCATGTTCAAATCCTTCATCATTTCACACTTGGACAAAACAATTCTTTTCTCTCTCTCCCTATCTCTCTCTCGGCTGCAGCACACACACACACTCCTCAACTTCATCTTCTTCATCACTTCAATCCACCATTGAAGACTTCACCAAGAACTTGAAGAACTCACACAAACCATCCATCCATCCATTCAATTCCATAACTTCCTTCATTAAATCTTAAGGTATTTTCATCCTCTACAATCCTATCCATTTAGATTTTCTTTTCTTCTCCTTTCCCTCATGTTCGAATTTTTAAGGTATTGATATGGAAGAAATGATCTTAGAATAATGTAATTGGATATGCTAGACATGATATCTATGGATTAAAAATGATCAAAAATAAGAAACCTAAAGGTCAATGCAGATTTTTTTTGGAAAATGGTAGGATTTTTGTTTTTCTTCTTTTGTTTGTAAATTCATGCTTAGTAGAGGTTTAATTAGTGTATGAGATGAAAAGGGATTGAAAGCCCTATGTTATTATGAAATTTAGTTAGGGTTTGAAGTTTGAAATTAGGGGTTTTTGCATGTTAGTTGTTTTTGGAATTGCAAGTGAATAATTGTTGATATAAGAGCATGTTTAGTATATAAATGTTATTAATTTAAGAAGAAACTCATCCCATAAACTTATGTTCAAAACCAGAAATTTATAAGTAGTTAGGGGTTTTCCACATGATTGTTTAAAGTGATGAATTGTTAGTTGAATATTGTTACAAATCATATTAATTGATAATTGGAATTTTTCTAAAGATGTTTAATGGAATGTAAGAGACAAAGATCACTATATAATCTGAGTTATAAAGATGTTAAGACATGTTAGCATGCATGAAAACGATTCCTATTAGACGTAGATTAACGTCGTAAAGTTTGAACGAAAACCGACGACTTTTAAAGATCGCGTAAGAGGCGAATATCTAGTTGTAACTAATAATTGGGAAGTCAGATGAAAATTTTAACTTGATATTATTGATTATAATGAAATTTGGAACATCTTTCTAGTTGACATCGTAAGCATCCGAGTTCATATAATATGGGTTAAAGTGATAATCGGGAACTAGAAAACGTTTGGAATTTCTTTGTTGGTATAGTAATTGATAGTTGAAATCCGACGTTAGAACGTCGTGCCTTTGAGTAAGTGAGAAGGAGTTTGTCACGTACGGAGGTACGTGATAACTGCCTTGAGAGTTCAGTTTCTAAAAAAAGTTGAGTACGAAGATTTAAAACGAACATAATACGTTATACGGCGAACTTATCAATAAGCTAGGGTTTCACGGCAGTTTTGCGACCCCTGCCGGAAACTGTAATAACTTCCGGCTCGTTTATCGGATTTGTGATCCGTAAATTGGAGCAGAAACTAGACTTCCTAAGCTTTCTAGTGGTACAGGTCTCACCCCCTGTTTCCAAGTCCTCTGTTCTAGACAGCCTCCAGAGTTACTGGACTGTGCAGTAGAAATTTCAGTTTCTTGTTTTCTAAGTTGTTTAGTTCACAACTTAGTTTCTTTTGATCGTTTAAGCCGTTTTATCTAACGGATACCTTCTATCTGACCCTAGAGTCAAGGATCAGACCTTTAATGATGAAAACCAGTCGAGATCGTATCTTATATCTTATCTTTTCTTTAAAGAAGTAATAAACGAGAAATATTCATAAGTCGTGAAATGAGCTATAAATGAAATCGCCTAAGTTGGTTCTTTCCAACTTAGTTTCTTATAATCCTTAAAGTCGTTTTAAGACATCGACAACCTTCTCTACTGACCCGAGAGTCGAGTACGAGATCTTTCAAGTTCTAAACGAGATGGATACGAGTCTCGTTTCCCGTTAAGTAAAACGAATCTAGTAAGCGTACAAATGCCAAAAGAATAAAATGACTAGAACTTTCTTCGATTCTCTTTCTTCGAGTATCTTTTACGAACCGTTTTTAAGTATATTTATTTTACGATGAAGGAGGAAGCCAACTGTAGAGAAAGGACAGAAGATCTCAAGTTGGAAGCATTTGTTTTAAGTTCTGTAAAATAAGGTGGGCTTTTATCTATATCAAATAAAATGTGGGTTTTTCCACAACTCGAAAGTATTATTTATCGCTTTGATACCTGTGTTTTCAAAGTGATATTATGGCATGATCTGTTTTATGTTTTTATATGAGTTCTCTTGTACCTATCTAAGTCAACATACGTGTTTTCCAGATTTAGAGTTAGTCTATTTTTAGATTAACTAACGATCGGCTCTGAGTTAGCTGCTAAGTGCTTTCCAGAGTTAGTGCACTTTGTAACCTGTGGTGTATGTGGTATCCTGTTGAGGGGTAGCCAGCCATGGTGAATTAGTAGTGGTCAAGATTGAACGTAACATTAGTCAGAAAATGCTCGCGCGAGCGATTTATGAGAAAAAGTCAGAAAATGTTTAGTAGACACGGATTCTTTCAATAAAACTCCGTGTGCTACACTTATGATATGCCATTTTATCTATATTTATAAGTATGTTTTCGGCATCGTGCCCACTAAGTACCTTTGTACTTAGCCCTGCATTGCTTTCTAAATGTGCAGGTTGAAGCGACGGTGAGCGGCGATGGTTGTTGTTGAGTTTAAGGATAAGATGCTTAGTAGAACTCTTCCGCTGTCAATCTCTGTATTCCTTTTGAGATGTATTATGAACAACTCAGTAGTTTATGTCTGTACATTTGAACTTAGTTTCATCTTTTGTACTTATGTCGAGTAATCCTTAGGGATTAACTCTTTTTTTTCTATAATCAAGTCTTGTTCATAAATTATCGATGTTTATCATGTATGTTTAGTCAGTTAGCCCCCTTCTTTCCCGCTTCTTTAATCCAACCCCAGTCGCACCCCGGCTTCTGCCGTCCCTCGGGATTTGGGGCTGTGACAATCTCTGTGGGTTCGACCTGTAGCTATGGATTGGTAATCTCAGTGAGTTCCTACTTTCAATTTTGTGTTCCAAAAATGCTTGCTCGTCACTTTTGACCTGAGGTTTTTGTATACTTATGTCCTGCAAAACTATTATGCCTTCAAGTTTGGATCAACAGTATGTAGTCTATGGGTTTTATAGGCTCCTTGTACATAAGGTAGATGTGTGGAATCGGTGGCTGGGCTCAAAGTCTTAATATTGGTGCATCACTGATGAAGTTATAAATTATGGAATTAGTTGAAAATTCCACAAATTGGGATAAGATAATTTTAAGGAATTATTACATTGAAAATCAGATCGAAAATTATGGAATTATGTTGAAAGGTTTTAGCCAACGATTTTGAACTAAGGAAATTAATGTTTATTGTTTCTACCCAAACATAAATCAAAAAGAAATTTCAAGTGGAGAGAAAAAAGATGAACTCTTGCTTTGGTTATGTTATTCAGCAAACTAGTTGGGACCAACAACATTGCTCTGAAAAATTTGTATCTCTCTTGACTGGTTTGCAGAAACTATATTGGTCATGATTTTTTTGGAAATTAAAGACTGTTTTCATCAGTTTATGCAATTACATAGAAAACATTATAAAATGATAGTATTCTTTTTGTTCTTTGTCAAGGAATCATGTTTACATTACCTATGGGAGTGGTCACTCTTCTGGTTTGATTTTTGGAGTGAAGGTAAGGAGAATCTAGTGGTGATCTTTTAGTTGTGAATATATGAGATAGCAAGAAACATAAGAGTATGGACAGAAAAGTTAAAATTTGTGTTGTTGTATATGTAGTCTATGATTTTATAAGGTGAATCCATTTGTTAAACTTTTACTTTTAGAAAGTCAACATAGTTAAGAACAGGTTGTCGATTACATATCGGTGCAAACTTGAAGAGTTCAGGAAATAGTGGTTTATCTAGTTAAATCCATATCAATATGCAATATAAGAACAATGAGCTAGGTATGTAAATATATGTATTTTAATATTAATATATGCTTTTTTTGGGTTAAACTTATATGCTCATTTCAGAAAAAGTTGAAGGACTAATATTTCATGGATCTGTGTAGCGGGTTATCCTGAATGTGAATGGTTTGAATGGTTTCCTGTTCTACAGAAAAATGTGAGTGGCAAGAGAAGGAAGATGATAGTAGTTTTTCGCGGGAAAATAAGAACACAAAGGTACCTAGAATAATAAGAAGACTTTCTTTCTTGTATGTCATTTAAGCTTCAACCATTTTGCTACAACTTAGTGGCTATTAGTTAATATAGTTATCTATAATCTGTTGGAACTAATCTAATTAATATTCTGCTTCATAATCTATATTTTTGGCATTGGCTACAGATCTCTTGCCAAAATCATCTAGCAAATCGCACCAATGGCCATGCCTATGCTCAATAACTGATTTCAATGGTGAGTAGTAATCAGTATAGCATTATATTCTCTTACGCTCAGTGACAGAAAGAGAAGAAAGCTTTATATATATTCACTTAACAATTGTTTTCTTACATTTGAATTGATTTATCCTGTTCCTAATTTACAACTAGACTAGATGCTTAATAGACAGACGTGTTTCGTGGCAAGATCATATGCATTTCGGTTCTTGTTTATATTCAATAAAAAGTTGATTATTTCTCTAACAATCTCAGACCAATTCAAGGATCAATCCTTTACATTGCCTCCTAATATCATAATCATGTAAGATGCTCAATTCCATCTGCATTTGATACTTGCAATAATTTCAGAAGTGGAATTTTGAACACACACACTCGGTACAGGCTTTACATACTTTGATATGTGATACGTTCTTGTATTTTCTTTATGTTTACTAATTATTACTTCGTATCAATTTGACAGAGAGATTGGAAAAGGATAAAGTTGAAGCCAAAAGATGGTTATAAGTTGGATGACGAAGAGGTTATCTAGCTTTGTAAAAATATAATTACTTTTTACTTTTTAATTACTTTTTTGTGGATTTAACACATTTTTTTGTATGACTATGTATCGATGAACAATATATGTTATTTGGATGTTTGGATGATCAATATACAAAAATTTAATTAGCAAGTGTGATGTATTATTTTATAATTATTAATGATTCATTGGTGATTCAGGGGAATAAGTAGAAGGTAAATTTGAAAGGAAAAAAAAGGCAACACAAAAGGTTAAAATTTGGCTTAAGAATAGATGACGGTTCCCTTAAATATTATTGTCATGTATGGAAACCAAAAAAAAAAAAAAAAACAATTCATGACGGTAATGTACGCCCATAGATGATTACGAATCGCTGTTATAAATACGCACATACATGACGCTACATTCATGTCATGATAATACCCATTATAGATTACACCCGCCTACTTGACGCTTTTAACATGCTCATAGATGACGCTAATTCCATGTCATATAAGCCCGTTTTTCTAGTAGTATATGCATGTTAGTTGTTTTTGGAATTGCAATTGATAAATGGTTGTTATAATAGGTTGATAAGTGAATAAATGTAGTTAATTGGAGAAGAAAATCAACCCCTTAACATCTATATAAAACCAGAAATTTATAGAATAAATAGAAGTTTTCACATGTTAGATATAAGTGATCATTTGTTAATGGAATAATGATGTAAATCATGTTAGTTGATAATAGAAATTAAATGAGAATTTTCTAAAAATGTTTAATAAAACATAAGAGATAAAGATCACTTTATAAACTGAGTTATAATGATGTTAAGATGTGTTTGCATGCATGAAAACGTTTCACGTTAGACGTAGTTTAACGTCGTAAAATTTGAATAAAATCCGACAACGTTGAAAAATCGCGTAAGAGACGAATATCTAGTTGTAACTAATAATCGAGAAGTCGGATGAAAATTCTAATTTGATATTATTGTTTATGATGAAATTTAGAATATCTTTCTAGTTGACGTCATAAGCTTACAAGTTGATATAATATGAGCTATAGTTATAATCGAGAACTAGAACGCGTTTGGAATTTTCTTGTTGGTTTAGTACTTGTTAGTTGAAATCCGACGTTAGAACGTCGTGCTTTTGAGCGAGTTGAGAAGGAGTTTGTCACGTACCGGAGTACGTGATGACTGCCTTAAGAGTCTAGTTTCTAAAAAAAAAGTTGAATACGAGAGCTTAGAACGAACCTAAGACGTTATACGTCGAGCCTATCAAGCAATTAGGGTTTTCGAGCAGTTTTGCGACCCTTGCCGGAAACCGTAATAACTTCCAGCTCGTTTATCGGAATTATGATCCGTAAATTGGAACGCGAACTAGACTTCCTAAGCTTTCTAATGGTATAGGGCTCACCCCCTGTTTCCAAATCCTCTGTTCTGGACAGCCTCCAGAGTTACTGGACTGTGCAGTGAAAATTTCAGTTTCTTGTTTTCTAAGTTGTTTAGTTCACAACTTAGTTTCTTTCAATCTTTTAAGCCGTTTTTATCTAACGAACATCTACCTACTGACCTTAGAGTCAAGTACAGTACCTTGAGTAATGAAAACCAGTCGAGATCTTATATCTTATCCTTTCAATAAAAAAAAAGTAATAAACGAGAATTTTCATAAGTCGTTCAAAGAACTAAAACGTAAATCGCCTAAGTTGATTCTTTTCAACTTAATTCCTTTTAATCTTTAAAGTCGTATTAAGACATCGACTACCTTCTCTACTGACCCAAGAGTCGAGTATGAGATCTTCCGAGTTCTAAACGAGATTGGTACGAGTCTCGTTTCCCGTTTAAGTAAAACAAATCTAGTAAACGTGCAAATGCCTAAAGAATAAAACAACTAAAACTTGTTTCGATTCTCTTTCTTCGATCATCTTTTACGATCCATTTTTAAGTATGTTTATTTTACGATGAAGGAGGAAGCCAACTGTAGAGAAAGGACAGAAGATCCAAGTTGGAAGCTTTTGCTTATAAGTTCTGTATTTACAAGGTGGGCTTTTATATACAAATAAAACGAACAATGCTCGGAAAATCCTTCTTTATCGCTTTGATATCTGTGTTTTCAAAAGTGATATTATGGCATGAACTGTTTTAAGTTTTTATGTGAGTTCTCTTGTACCTATCTGAGTTAACATTCATGTTTTCCAGATTTAGAGTTAGTCTATTTAGATTAACTAACGATCGGCTCTGAGTTAGCTGCTAAGTGCTTTCCAGAGTTAGTGCACTTTGTAACCTGTGGTGTATGTGATATCCTGTTGAGGGGTACCAGCCACGGTGAATTAGAATTGGTCAAGATTGAACGTAACATTAGTCAGAAAATGCTCGCGCGAGTGATTTATGAGAAAAAGTCAGAAAATGTTTAATAGACACGGATTCTTTTAATAACACTCCGATGTGCTACGTTTATAAAATCCCATATTTATCTATATTTATGATTATGTTTTCGACATCGTGCCCACTAAGTACGTTTGTACTTAGCCCTGCATTGTTTTCTAAATGTGCAGGTTGAAGCGACGGTGAGCGGCGACGGATGGTGTTGAGTTAGAGTATAGAATGCATAGTTAGAACCCTTCCGCTGCTAAACTCTGTATTTCTTTTGAGTTTTCTTTTAAACAATATTCAGTAGTCTAAGTATGTAAATTTGAACTTAGCTTCTTTTGTACTTTTGTCGAGTAATCCTTAGGGATTAACTCTTTCTTTTATATTCAAGTCTTGTTCATCGATGTTTATCATGTATTTTTAGTCAGTTAGCCCCCTTCTTCCCCGCTTCTTTAATCCAACCCCAGTCGCACCCCGGCTTCTGCCGTCCCTCGGGATTTGGGGCTGTGACATGACTGTACGACTGCTGGATGAGTGGTGCGGTTGGGCGCACGGCGTGGAATGGTTTTTCCTTGGAATTTTCGGCGACGACACAGAGCCGATGGGCAACTACTCAGGATTCGCTCTAACTGTACACGAGCGTTTCTTTGACAGCAGGTTCATGGTGCTAGTCCCTTTTGAGCCACATCTTCCTTACCGTCACTTCCTAGCAGTTACCGAGCCAGAGCAGTTAGACTTGGACCCGGAGATGGCCGCGTTGTTAGAGATACCGTCAGATTTTGTACCTAATGAGGAGTCAGACTCGGAGTCAGAGCAGTTAGAGGTGGACGAGGAGCCCCCAGCTATACCAGAGTTACCACTTCCACTTAGACCACTTGAGGAGTTGATTCCAGGACCGGGACTCATAGAGATTAACGTAGAGACAACTGCCATGTTAGGGTTATCTACTCCTTTTATACCTGAGCCTAGTGTGAGAGTTCGGGGACCTTTAGAGACAGGACTCTTTGAGACAGGGTCAGGGTACCGAGAGATAGACGCGGAGTTTGCCGCCATGCTAGAGCTACCATCTCCACCGACACCGCTTGAGGAGATTTGCGCAAAGTGGGAGGTAGTCAGAGGACAGTTAGAGATAGGACCATCCAGAGTCCGTTCTAGGGAGGAGTACGAGTCCGGTTCCATTCCAGAGCACCTTCTTCCCCTGAAGAAGCTTGCAGTAGAGACCAGTGATGATTATCTTGTTTCAGACTCAGAGGAGACAGTTTCGGAGGCACCATCACCACCCCCACTTACACTTTCTGACGGCTCTACTCTGAGGGAGGACGAGGCACTCTAGCTCGTCTTCGGTTCAGAGTCAGAGAATGAGGATTCGGAGGAGGATCCGGACGAGGACCCGGATGAGGACCCGGAGGAGGACCCGGAGAAGGACCCGGAAGAGGACTCTGAGGGTTTACAGGCCGTAGAGGGCAGTACGGACTCGACTGCAGTTTGTTGAGCAGAGCGTCGTAGACGCGTATTAGTAGTAGTAGTAGTTTCTTTTGTCCTGTACATAGTCGGATCAGTAACTAGTTTTTGTAGTACTCTAGCGGATACGAAATTTTATGAATCGTTTCCGTTCTAGTACTTCCAGTAGGTACAGTAATGCAGCTTGTTAGTGCATCCTGTACAGTTAGGCAGTCAGCCTAGTTTAGACTAGTAGTAGCCTAACTTTTTGTATAAGTCCTCGTTGGAGGCAGAATCAATATTCTTTTTAATGTATATATACATACATGATCCGTGAGAGGGTTTTGATCACAAGAAAGTTTCTTATAAATCATGTAGTAAATCAGAATGTCAAATGAACTCGTGTAACGAGAGTTTAGTTTAACTTGGAAAGTTAAAAGATTAAAGAGCTAGTATCGAAGTTATGTTCGATTTTTCTTTTCCGTGAACTTGATTAAGTTGGAAAGAGGGTGAGTAAGTAAAAGAATGTTTAAAAGAATGGGGCTAATGAAAATTTCTGTTTCCCATAGTTAAAGAAAAAAATGCCGCCAAGAAATGTTAACAACAGAAGGGGACCTGGTAGGCCCCGAGGACGTGGAAGACGTCAACCGAAAAATGAAATGGAGCAAGAACAAGAACACCATGATACCCCTCCACCATCACCATCACCACCACCCCCACCACCACCCCGTAGGGATATTGAGGATCTTTTCCTCAAACGAAACCCGTTTGTGTTCACTAGATCGGGCAGCCCTAGCGATGCTGAGCTATGGGTGTGATCCATCGAAAGAATCTTCAAACTCCTCAGATGTACTGATGAGGAGCGACTATCGTGCATAGCTTTTCAACACTCTGGACCAGCGGATTACTGGTGGGAGGCAAGACAGAAGGTGATACCTGCAGAGCATCTGGCTCGACTTACGTGGGACGAATTTAAGGAAGCACTGTACGACAAGTACGTGCCGAAGACGTATAGAGCTCAGAAGGAGACTGAGTTCTACAATTTGAAACAGGGTAAGATGACTGTAACAGAGTACGATGCTAAGTTTTGTGAGCTATCAAGGTATGCGCCTACTCAGGTCGATACCGAAGAAATGATTTCGAAGAAGTTCCGTGGGGGACTAAGACATGAATTGGGAATAGCATTAACAAGTCATGGGGGACTGAGTTATACTGATGTTCTAGGGCGAGCCCTAGAGATGGAGGTCGTTGTGCCTGATGAGAAGAAAACTGTAACAACCATACCAGCTCCAACACAAAACCAAAACCGAGGCTATTATAACAACAATAATAGCAATTTTCAATGAAAGAGAAAGTGGGAAGGGGGCAATAGCAAGGGCTATAATCAGAATTTTAACAACCAAGCAAATCAGCAAGGCTATCAACAGCCTAGTCAGAATAACAACAAGAGGCCATGGCAAGGAAACAACCAGTCGGGGTTGTATTTACAAGGAAATAGACAAACCGGATCATGGAAAGGCAATAACCAGCAGAACCAGCCGTAAGGGCAGCAGAGGAATTTCAATCAGGGAGGAAATAACCCAGGGAGGGTTACCATTCCTATATGCCCCAAGTGCAACAAAACACATCCCGGTGTCTATCAAGTAGGCACCACCAACTGTTTTAACTGCGGACAGAAGGGACATATGAAGAAGGATTGCCCTAAACCACTGCAAGCAGTACCTCTGAGGGCCATACAAGCGCAACCACATCAACAAATGAATCAGCAGCAGTTTCAGCAGCACGTGCAACAACAGCAGAATGCAAGGGCATGCGCGAATAGGCAGACTGGGCAGGATAAGGGAAAAGGAAAAGGAAAACTTGCAGGTATGGGAAAACTTCACAACATCCCTATTAAGATACTGTTTGATACAGGCGCATCGCATTCTTTTATTGCTGGTTCGTGTGCGGATAACTTAGATATCAGACCCGTAAGAGTTGAACACGCTATGAGAGTAGCTACACCTTCAGGAGAGATCACTACTTCCACGCATGTTTGCTCTAACCTAGAACTAGAAATTGAAACTCTTAAGGTTAAGGCGAACAATTTGAATGTTATGATAATGTGGGACGTAGATATAATCCTAGGGATGGACTGGTTGTCAGAAAATTATGCCACAATTCTCTGCAACGAGAGAAAGATCTCTTTTCAACCCCCAGGTAGAGAGCCGACCGAATTTCATGGAATTGCAATGGGCAAGAGAGCACCGGTAATATCCGCCTTACAAGCCAAGAAGTTGATAAAGAAGAAGGGTTGCACAGCCTATCTTGTGTACCTAGTTGGAGAACCAGGAGCCAAGAAGACCATTCAAGACATGAAAGTTGTCAACGAGTACGAAGACGTCTTTTCAGAAATTTTACCTGGTTTACCGCCCGACCGTCACATAGATTTCTCGATTGACCTAGAACCAGGATCGGCCCCCAAATCAAAAGCCCCATATAGGATGGCACCGAAGGAGTTAGAAGAACTCAAAATTCAATTGCAAGAGTTGCTAGACCTTGGTTTTATCCGACCAAGTGTCTCATCTTGGGGAGCGCCAGTGTTGTTTGTCAGAAAGAAGGATGGTTCAATGAGGATGTGTATAGATTATCGAGAGCTGAACAAGATCACCCTCAAAAACAAATATTCTTTGCCAAGGATAGAGGATCTTTTCGATCAGCTCAAGGGTGCAGGAGTGTTTTTAAAGATAGATTTAAGATCAGGGTATCATCAGCTGAAGATTAAACTCGATGACGTACCTAAGACTGCATTTCAAACCAGATATGGCCACTACGAATTGTTGGTTATGCCATTTGGTTTGACCAATGCCCCTACACTATTCATGGACCTCATGAATAGAGTTTTTAACCCATACTTAGACAAATTCGTCTTAGTTTTCATAGACGATATTCTCATTTACTCTAAGAATGAGAAAGAACACGAAGAACATCTGCCGATAGTGTTGGAAACACTTAGAACTGAGAAACTGTATGCCAACTTCAGTAAGTGTGAATTTTGGTTGAAGGAAGTAATGTTTCTCAGATACATAGTTTCAACGAAAGGAATCAAGGTAGATTCTGCTAAGGTAGAGGCGGTGCGCGACTGGAAGTCACCAACGAATCCAAATGAGATCAGAAGTTTCTTAGGTTTGGTAGGCTACTACAGAAGATTCATCGAAGGATTCTCCATGATTGCTAGACCTATGACGCAGCTACTTCGAAAAGAACATAAGTTTAAATGGACGGACGAGTGTGAAAAGAGTTTCCAAACGCTCAAAGAAAAGTTAACTACAGCACCAGTATTAGCTCTTCCAGACGCAAACAAGGAATATGTGGTGTATACCGATGCTTCGAAGAATGGGTTAGGTTGTGTTCTAATGCAAGACGGAAAGGTGATAGCTTATGCCTCACGACAACTTCGACCTCACTAAGTTGAGTATCCAACCCACGATTTAGAACTCGCAGCTGTTGTGCATGCATTAAAGATTTGGAGACACCATCTTTATGGTGTAAGGGTTGAGATCTTCACAGATCACAAGAGTCTGAAGTACTTCTTCAAGCAGAAAGAACTGAATATGAGACAAAGGAGATGGCTCGAATTGGTCAAAGATTACGACTGCGGAATCAACTACCACCCAGGAAAGGCAAATGTAGTAGCTGATGCGCTGAGTCGCAAGGCTCCAACCAAGTTAGGATGTCTGTTTGTCGAGAAAGAAACTCTAGTACGAGAATTTAAAAAGATGGAAATAGAAGTGCTCGATACACCAGCAGCGATCACAAGTCAACTAGCGGCACTAGTAGCTACACCTGATTTACGAGAAAGAATTATAAGTGCCCAGAGGAAGGACGAGTCGATGGAGAAGCTTCGCCTAAAGATAAGAACAGATAAACCAGACGGATATTCTGAAGCACCAGACAATGCGATATTATTTGAAGGTAGACTTTGTATTCCTGACAGTAACGAAGAATTAAAGAATGATATCATGAGTGAGGCTCATGATACGCCATATACAACACACCCAGGGAGTACGAAGATGTATCAGGACTTAAGAAAGAATTTCTGGTGGAATGGATTGAAACGAGACGTTGCCTCATTTGTAGAAAGATGCTTGGCATGCCAGCAAGTGAAAGCCTTACATAGACGACCGTATGGATTGTTGCAGCCACTAGAAATCCCAGAATGGAAATGGGAAGGAATAGTTATGGATTTTGTGACAGGTTTGCCTAAGTCAAGAAGAGGAAACACTGCCATTTGGGTGATTATCGATAGGCTCACGAAATCAGCTCACTTTATACCGATTAAGACTACCTACGACCCAGAGAAGTTGGCTCAGTTGTACGTTCGTGAAATTGTACGTCTGCACGGAGTACCGAAGTCCATAATATCAGACAGAGATGCCAAGTTCACTTCAAGATTTTGGATCACCATGCAGAAAGAGTTGGGCACTGAACTAAACTTCAGTACAGCTTTTCACCCTCAGACGGACGGACAATCCGAGAGGACGATTCAGATTCTAGTTATATGCTAAGGACAATGGTATTGGATCGAAGCGCAAATTGGGAAGATATCTTGCACTTGGTCGAATTCGCATATAACAACAGCTATCAGGCGACGATAGGAATGGCGCCTTATGAGGCATTGTATGGAAGAAAATGCAGGTCACCACTTTATTGGGATGAAGTGGGTGAAAAGAAGAACCTAGGACCAGATACGATCAATGAAATGATCGAGATCGTTCGGCAAATTCGAGATAGAATGAAAGAAGCCCAGAGCCGACAGAAGTCTTACGCCGATGATCGTCGAACCAATCTTAGTTTCAAAGTTGGTGATAAGGTTTTCCTTAAGATTTCACCATCGAAAGAAATCATTAGATTCGGTGTTAAGGGTAAACTTAGACCAAGGTTCATAGGACCTTACGAAATTCTTGAGAAGATAGGACCTGTTGCTTATAGATTGGCCTTACCGCCAAGTCTAGAAAGTGTCCATAACGTGTTTCACGTTTCCCAACTAAGAAAGTATGTCTATGACCCTAAGCACGTTATAAGTCAGCAAGACGTCGTTCTTGAATCTGACCTAAGTTATGAAGAAAAAACCGATATCGATTTTGGATAGAAAAGTTCAAGAATTAAGAACCAAGTCGATACTAATAGTAAAAATATTATGGAATCACCACGGGCAAGAAGAAGCCACGTGGGAGCTCGAGGAAAAGATGAAGGAGAGATATCCTTATTTGTTTGAAGAAGGTATGCAAATTTCGGGACAAAATTTTTCGTAAGGGGGGTACGATGTAATACCCCGATAATTTCTACTGTCTTTAAAAATGAAAGCTATTAATAATTATGGCTTTGCACGCCTAAGATCATGAAATTAAATTCTAAGATTTACGGGGAAATCCATTTCAGAAAATAATTTTCAGAAGTCGGACGAACAACTACTGTATTAGGGTTTTCGCGTCCGGCAAATTTTTCGTCCGAAAACTCGGAATTAAAATCCATCATAATTTACATTTACTTTTTCTTCGATACGAGTTCACCGGAGAAAGTTAGTTTTTATGATTTTCCTGGCGAATTTTTAGACTGTCTAATCCCGACTTTTCTCGGATTTTGAAAAACGAATTAGGTTTTCCGAGTACGTGATTTATTTTCAATCTAACGGACGAATTAGATTTCGTCAAATTTGAAACTATCTAAGAAAGTATTTTCTCGACTTTTATAACGACGTTTAAAGCCGGAAACGAGACATTTCCGTCTAACAAATCCATGCCAAACAACCCCTAACGACTCACCACTACTTTGTTAGATTTTTCCACACTTTATGTATCTATATCAATGACTCACCATCTCTCTCTCCTTCCCCTCATTTCCGCCAACACACATACACATACTCTCTCTCATTTTTCTTCATTCATCCTCCATTAAAGCTCCAACTCAAAGCTCTTCACAAGCTCTTAAGATCTTCATCTACCGATCAATTCCATATCCGAGTCCATATTACGCAAGGTAAGAACTTCGTCTCCAATATGAACCGAACAAAAGCTTGTTTCCTCCTCTTTTTATTTTTTTCCGAAAACTTAAGGGATGAAATAGGAGGTTGATCCTTGATCGATTCATGTTCTAGTGTGCTTAGGAATAGATTCTACGGATTGAATCATGAAGAAAAATCACTCTCCTTCATTCTAGGTCATTACCGATTTTTAGGAAATTTTGGGGGTTTGATCGTAGCTCGTTTTCTTTGATGTTTGATCGATAGATTAGTGTTCTACATGTTGCTAATTGACTCTATGAATTAATTTAGATTTTTCTAAAAATAAAATTTGAAACCTAAGAAACGAAGAATGCATGATTCGATATAGTAAATGTTATGATATGCTCGATTGATTAATAGAAATGAGATATGCAATGAATGGTGTGATACCCCGAGTTTTTATCCCTTTAGAGAGTGTCTAATTAACCGAGTAAAGTCCAAAGATGAGAATTTAGGAGTAAAATTTTTCTTTTCTAATCGATGAGTTTTGAATAAAACGTTTAAATTGCCTTGTGAATCTTGTGTGAATTTATCTGTTCCAATTATCTGAGATGATGATGATGTGATATGTTTGTTGAGTCGTTTATATGAAAGTGAGTATGAGATTAAATTCCGGAAAAATCCCGAGAAATTTGTTTAATTAAGATAACATAACGTTAATCGCCGAGAAATATGTTTACGCCGATGAACCTAGAATAGAATTAAATTAGAACCTTCGAACTTAGAATTTCTTTTAAGATCACTGAGATAGGGTAAGAACTTATCCGAGAATTGAGAAGAGAAATGAGGCATTAGTCTTGAAAAGGATTAATAAACGGATTAATAAGCCGATTAAATTCTTTTAAGAATTAAAGGACTAAAATGATCGAAGCCTTTAATCTTTTAATTTGAGACGTGACATAGGATTGGGATGAGTTAGTGTCAAAAGTGAAACGAGAAGAGGTTAGACCCGTTAATAGAACAAAACGGAATTAATACGAATCGTTTTACCCGGAAAACCTTTACGACCGGATAATTAATACCCGTAATGACACGACGACGACACGTGTCATCCACCTCTCTCCCTCTCTCGCCACCTCACAACTCCTCTCCCATCATCCCTCAATTTTCAAGACCAACACCATGATGATGTCTTATGCATGGATTGCTTAAAGTGTGCATACAAGTTAAGTTCACATCAACCATCAAGTCTTGTCTTTTACAATTTCCAACAAGTATATTTTTTTTTTCTCTTTGTTGAATTTGAATCTTATTCATCTAAGACAAGTAGGAAAGATCACAATTCATTATCAAACTCCATCTCTCTCTCTCTCCATTCGATCTCTCTCTCTCTCTTGCAAGAAAAGAAAAACAACCTCTCAAACCCTCCCAAGCTCTCTCTCCCTCACGGCATTCTCTCTCTCTCCCTCATACTTGATTTTTCTTCACATGCAACCATAGATTCAAGATCTCCATCCATGAAAATGAAGTAGAAGTCATCAATCTCCATCCATTTCATCCATATTTTCAAAGAAAGGTAAGAATCTTCCAAGTTCTTGAAGTTGAATTCAAAAATTATCCAACACTTTTCTTTATTTTGATTCCTAAAACCTATGGATGATTAATCCCATATTATTTCTTTTTCTTTGAGGATTCAAGAAGACATCCTTCTTTCTTTCAAGATTCAAGCTTTGAAGCTACCATTTCCATCCATTTCAATCCCAAGAGCCAAGAGAAGGATTCCCATTTAATTAAGTATGAATTCATTTGATTAGTTGTAAATATGTATGTCTATAAGTACTAAAAGAAAGATCTATGCATGCATGTTATTTAATTTATGTTTAGGCAAACTTAGGATATGCATGTGCTAATCGAGTGAGAAGAATTCGTTAGGAGAATCGAGCACTAGATATTAATCGATGAATTAAGAGAAGAAAAAGAAACTAAAACCCTAAAGAATTGATAAATGCCGAAAAATATAGTAAAAATAAGAGAAATATGAATTCTTTGAGTTATTGTTATTTTGATGCTTGATTTGTATTTTTATCATGTTAGTAATGAGATTATTTGCATGAAAAATTGAGAAATAAAATGCACAAAATGTATGTGTGTGTGCCGTGATTTTTGAGGAAAAATGAAGAATTTATTTTGATGATTTTGTTGATGTATTGAGTGATGTTTTGATCAATGAGATGATTGTATGTTATGTTAGTATAATCATACATGTGTTTAAGTGAAGAAAATGAGATTGCATGTTGAAATTTTTGAAAGAAATTAAGTGTAGAAATAATAAAAAAGAATTGGATGTTTAAGTAGGTATTAATGTTAATTTGAAGATGGAATAAAGATAGAAGTTTTGATAAAAGACTTAAAATTGAAAAGCTTTTAATTAAATAAAAGATGAAAAGATGTATGAAAAGATTTATTAATTAAATACCTTGTATTAAAATTTAAAGAATTGAAATTTTTACTAAAAATACAACAAAAAGATCTTTTATAATGTGATTAATAAAATGAGCTAATTCATAAAAATGTTTATCAAAAGATAAAGAAATTATTAAGTAAGAAATAGCTTAAAGGTTTAAAACAAATAAAGAAGAAATTATTAAAGAAATAAACAAAATAGAGAAAGCCGAGTTTAAGAAGAATTAATCGATAAGAAATAGAAAAAAAAAGAAAGTTAAATTGAATAAAGAAAAGATGCTAGACGAGTTAAGATAGATACTCGTATAAGTTGATCGAGAAAATGAGAATAAAATAAGATGCCGAATAATACGTTGATAGAAGATTAATTAAATGATTAATTTAGGGACGTCGTTCCAACCAAGCAAAGAAAAGATAAACCGAGATAATAATTAAAGGAATAATATTCAAGTTAAGAAATGAGAATCAAGTTAGAATTGAACAAGAATTTATAATTTCATAAGAGTTTATTAAGAGCTAAGAGAATTTTTGTTAAATAAATAAAAGTTATAAAATACCTTATAAGATAGCGGATGTAGAACAAAGCATTGTCTATATAAATAAGAAAGATAGAATTAATAGTTTAAGCCTCCATAAAAGGAAATGCATAATCGAGTTAGATTTTAAGATATAAATTGAATGATGTTAATGTATCTTGAAGTATGCTTGATTTATATGAATTCATTATATGTTTGAATAAGTGTTTAAATGCATGATATAGTTATGTTGTGAAAAATAATTGAATGTTTGAGTTATTGATTGTTAAATTAAGAATGAACTAAAGTCCTTGAAAGAAAGCTCAAGTAATAGAATTGTAACAATGAAGTTATTAATTAGAACGAGAAAAGTGTACGATGTTAAGTAGTAAAGTTAACCTTTTCGAATAGAGTTAATAAAATAAAGACGAGAACGTGAGATCTTTTAGAAAAGTTAGAACGAAGAGAGCGACGACTCAAATAGAAGTCCGTCAGTTAAAGTCCAACCCCTTTGTGTCCGTCTTTCATATATCTTACCTATCAATATCGAACTGTGAAGGATCGAGCCGGACGGATCGTTAAGCGAGGACAAATAGCCCTAGACCACCTAGCTAGTTCTTCGAAAGTCAGGTGGGCTTTTCTGAACCAAAACTATCGATGAAAATTAGTATGCTATTGAATATTATGATATGATTTTCAAATGTGATTGACTTGCCATTTTATTGAAGTTAGTATGTGTTATCATCTATTTATATGAAGATGTGATTATCCTGTGAAAGCAGGAACCCACGTGTGGTATATGTTGAGGTGACTGTGAGCCTTGCTTCGGCTAGGCCGGTCACAGTGTTTGAGAAGGAGGCCTACTTCTCGGCACAGTGAAGTTATTGGTGATAGATGATACATGATGTTATATTATATGATATTTGACTGCGCAGTCTATTTTAAATAAAAATGTTTTGACATGCACAAGTAAAACCATTTTTAAAACTGCTTATATACTTGTGATGTTTGGCAAGACAAGTTCAATTAATATAGCTTTAAGAAGCATCTTTATTCAAATGTTTTGGCTTGTGTTCACTGAGTACGAAGTACTCAGCCCTGCGTGTGTTTCTAAACATGCAGGTTGACTGGATGGCGATGGCGTGGATACTCGGTGGTATGGTTTGGTTTTGTTGGTTAAGTTTAGTAGAATTTCGGACTGGCATTTGTACGTCTTCATACGTGCAAGTGTTGGGAGTTGATGCTAATTTCCGCTGCAATCTTTTTGATCTAATGTCTGTTGATGCCAGTACTCTAATATTCATGTTTTTGATTCCGAGCGTTGTGCTTGAAGACTTTGAATGTTTGTTGAATTCGTAACCCCTTTAACTTGTAATCCCGAGCGATGGGCTCGTAACTTGACTTGTCGTTGAACATGATCCCTTATCGTGATGTATATAATCGCATGCTTCCTCTTTTTGTTGGAATTCCTTTCCCATCAGCATGATTTACTTGTTTGAATTCCCGTTTAAAGTGAAGTTAAGATGCTCGGTTATTATTTCTTTATGCTTTTGAAAACCAAATTCGATTGCCTTATATTTCATCTTTGTTTTCCCCGAGCATGTTCCCTTTATTTGAGTTAGTTATTAGTTGTTTAGGTTTGTTGTTGTTCGTAAGTCGCACCTCGAGAGTCGGGGCGTGACAAATGGGGATGATTATATATTTAATAGGGATTTTTCTAAAAATAAAACGAAAAACGTAAGAGAAGAAGACGTGTCGATAAGTTAGAGCTCGTTAATGCTTTGATAATATAATTTGCATGTTTGTAATGCTCGTTAGACGATAATCATTGTTGTAACATTTGAACGAAAACGGAGAACGTAAAATTTATAGTAAGAGACGAACGATCGACGATAAGTCCAAATTAGATAATGATATGAGGATGTGAATTACGTATTTAGGAATCGTGATAGATGATGATCATAATTGGAAAGTTAGAACGAATTCTAATAACGTCGGAAATTTCATAAGAGGCGAAGAATCGAACCTAAGTAAAGATAGGAAAGTTGAATGAGGTTTCTAATTAGATGTTAATGATCATTATTGTTAAACGAATAAGTTTGTAGTTGACAACATGTTCATCCGAGACATGAAATGATAAGTTATAGTTGTGAACGAGAAGTAGAAACGAGAAGTTAGAAATTGTTTTGGTATAGTACTTGTTTAGCTTGAAAAGACGAGTTTTTAATCGTCGTGCTTATAATCGAGAAATGAAAAGGAGTTCATCACGTATGATGATACGTGGTGACTGCCTTGAGTCAGTACTTGCATGAAAATAAAGGTTTTTAAGCTTTAATTGAACCTAGAAAACGTCGATTTTATCGAGCTTTAGGATTTCACTCGGCAGTTTTGCGACCTTTCACGGAAACTGCCTTATCTCCTAGCTCGTTTATCGAAATTGAGATCCGTAAATTGGAGAGTAAATTATACATCCGAGGCTTTCTTTTGGTACAGGGCACGTCCCCTGTTTCGAAATCCCCTGTTCTGTACAAACTTACTGATCTGTGCAGTAATTTCAAAAACTTAGATTCTTAAGTTGAATTCTTCTCAACTTGATTTTTTTCGACCTTTTAAGTCGTTTCAAGTTATCGACTACCTTTTTTCTACTGATCCCAGTGTCAAGTACAGCACCGAATGAGTGTCAAACGAGATGTGTTCGTATCTCGTTTCTTTTTAACTAAAAGAGTTTAGTTTAGCGTGCAAATGCCTAAAAAGTCTAAAGGACTAAAACTTAACTCGATTTTCCGTATTCGTTTATCGTTTGTGACCGAGTTTTAAAGTATGATTATTTACGATGAAGGAGGAAGTCAGCACCAAGAATAGGACGGAAGATCAGAAGATGGAAGCACGTGTCTTAGTTCTGTATTCTATCGAGGTGGGCTTTTATATATGAAACAAAATGAGCAATGCTCGAAAACCTTTCTTTATTGCTTTGATAATCGTGTTTTCAAAGTGATATTCATGGCATGAACTATTTGTTTTTATGTGAGTTCTCTTGTACCTTATGAGTTAGCCAAAAGGGGTTAACTAAACGATCGACTTTGAGTTAGTCAAAAGGGGCTTTCCAAAGTTTAGTGTACACTGTAGCTTGTGGTGTATGTAGTATCCTGTTGAGGGGTAACCAGCCACGGTGAATTATGAATGGTCAAGATTGAACGTAACATCTATGAAAACAATGCTTGATCAAGCTAAGTTATGAAAATGAGAAAGAAAATGTTTAGTAGACACGGGAATTTGTTGAAAAACCCCGATGTGCTACAGAAATGAAATGCCTGATTATGTATACTTATGATTATGTTTTCGGCAACGTGCCCACTAAATATTATTGTACTTAGCCCTGCATATGTTTTCTAAATGTGCAGGTTGAAGCGACGGAAGCAGCGAGGGTTGAGTTAAGAGTTGTCGATAGGGAAGACTTTAGTATGTAATATACGATTCCGCTGCCAAACTCTAGACTCACTTATGTATTTATGAATATCACTTTTGGTTTAAGTTCTGTACTTATAACTTAGAATCTTTGAGATCTTGTTCGAGTGATCCTTCGAGACCAACTCCTTCTTTTGTTAATGAAGTCTTGTTCATATAAATTATTCTGTCTTTAATGACCAACTCCTTCTTTAATGAAGTCTTGGTTCAGGATTTTAATGAAGTATGATGATATTGATCATAATTATATTCTCTTAATTCTTATATTTTTATGCATCTAACTTCACTCAAAAATTCATCATTAACATCATAGTATCATCATCATCATCATCATCAATATCATCATACTTCATTAAAATCATCAAAAACTCATTTTCTTCAAATAAGCATATATTTCGAATTTTTGCATAAAATTCACAAAATTCATATTATAACTTAAAATCACATCTTAATCATATTTTCATGCTTCATCATGCTCATATTCATCATAAATATCATTAAATTCATAAATAGGCATTTAAGCATATTTTCTTCGTTTTTACTCAAATAAATCGATATATATGAAATAAAATCGATAAAAATTCATAAAAATTTTCAAACTCATATTCATGCATATAGATCACTCAAATCATCATCAAAGACATATATCATCATCATAGCATCAAATAATCATCAAATACTCATCAAGGAATTATTTTTCCTATTTCTTTCTTTCTTTCGAATTTTAGGTATGTTTCTTAAGAAAAAAAATTTCTTTTCCTTATCTTTTGATTCCTAGATTATTTTTTAAACCTCTTGTTGATCATCATATCATCATCATCGATCCTAAGGCTTTTCTAAACATAAAGTAAACCATGCCTATTTTTCCCTATTTTCTCCACATACATATACATATATACAAATTTATGAATAAAATCATACTTTAAACATTAAATCAACTTCTTCTTGGCTTGTTGAACTTGATGGGTATGAGGATGATGGAGAGATTGATTTCACTTCTTTCCTTGCATGAAAAGATATACAAGGTATAAGAATCAAAATAAGGATCAAATCCTTACATGAAAATCAAGAAAATCGATGAAGACAAGGCTTCTCTAAGCTTGTCTTAAGCTTGAATGAAAGAGATGAAAATGATAGCTTACTTTTCTTGATGATATTGGAGATGGAAGTGAAGAATTACATCAAGATATTCTCAATCTTCATACATGCTTCCATGGGGAAATTTGTATGTATCGAAGATGGTGATGAAGAAATGCGAGGGGCTGCTGCCCTTAAGCTTCTCGGCAGATATAGAGAGATGAGGGGATGAATGAGAGTGATGAGAGATGAAAAGTAGTGATTTGGGGAGAAGAATTTTGACTAATAGAGAAAGAGAGAGATCGAGAGAAAGATATGAGGGAGGGAGGGGCCGAACATGTGGCTAAGGGAGAGAGAGAGTGGTCCTCACTCTCCTAGGTGAGAGTGGGGGAAACTTAAGCTAAATAATAGAAATTAGGTTTAGGATAATTATGAAATTTATCTGTTAAAAACGCCCGGAATAAATAGTTTTCCGGTAGAAAGTATCTCTATTATTTTATTATATCTCCCACACGTCTAATAATTCTCCTCGACTCTTTCCCGTCATAAAAATTATCTCTACTTCGTCTTATATCTCCCAAAATAAATTAAGGAATCTAATTATCAAATTTTTAGATCAAGATTTCGTCTAA
Organism: Schizonepeta tenuifolia; assembly: GCA_029490685.1. NCBI lineage: Eukaryota > Viridiplantae > Streptophyta > Magnoliopsida > Lamiales > Lamiaceae > Schizonepeta > Schizonepeta tenuifolia. The sequence goes on from CM055955.1 coordinate 131,544,656, forward strand.
CGAAGAAAAACTTAAAAACTACTCGGCTAATTATGTCATTAAGCAATTATTTTAAAATTCCGTTCAATCAATCTCGGAAAAATTCTTCGACTTATCTCAAAAGTCTTAGAATAAATTCTAGATTCAAATAAAACTAATTTGACTAAATTTGGAGTCGGTCGATGAATAGTGATTTCTCTGTTAACGTTACTATTCATCAAAAGTAAAAGTTCTCAGAAAATTTCGAAATTCAAACTCATGCTTATACTCATATATTAATGCTCAAATAATGCATCACATACTCGATTCGAATAATTGAAACGAGAAAAATCACATCAAAGCACGTAAGAGCTTTTTCATCATTTCACAAGAAAATTTTATTTTCTTGGAAAGTTTTAGCACTCAAAACACATCATATAGGCATATAATCTTATTTAATACGCACTTTGAAACTTAGAAAAGTTCGGGGTATTACAAGGATGCAGCAACTTGCATGCTCACCAGCTCAGCTCTGCCAATGAGATTTTAGGCAGAAGGTCAACACAACATGCTACATATAGAATCGATCCATTCTCACGAAATGGCAAGGAAATACTCCATATGAGCTGTGGAGGAACAGGAAGCCAAACATTTCCTACTTTCATGTGTTCGGTTCTAAGTTTTACATCCACAACAATGGGAAAGCTCAGTTGAAAACCTTTGAGCCGAAAGCTGTCAAAGGCATATTCTTAGGATATGCTGCGAAGATAAAAGCTTACAGAGTTTTCAACTGCAACTCCAAAATAGTGGAGATAACACCTCATGTGTTGTTTGATGAATCTACTTTTTGAGTGCAGAAAATAGGCTAACTAGCACACATCTGAAGGAAGCACACCGGCCCAGCCAGCTGAGACAAGATCTCAAGCTCCAAGATTGAATAATCTAGCGGAGCCGCTTATCTGGTCAGCTGAAGTAGAAGAAGTGTATTCTTTTGACGACGAAACTGAAGATCCTGCCTCAGTTTAAGGGGGAATGACAGATTCAACTGACCAAGTACCAACAACAGTTGAAGCTCAGTCAGTAGCACCAACTGAGCAGCCGTCAGGTCCAAGTCCAAGATCAGCTAGCTCCCCTAGTCTATCCCTCAACTCCAACTGAGGATTAACTACACTAGAAGCAAGATCACCAAGATCGGCACCTCCGACGTCTCCAATACCGGACTATTCCATCAAGATGCTTGATTCAGTTAAGCGAGCAAGGAAGCACAAATGTTGGTATGAAGACCACGTTAATGATTCTGTGAAAGAAAATCTGCAAGTCGACGTCCTAACAGACTTTCAGTCCAAAACAGTCCAAAATCCTAACTGACATCACCAACTTTCCTAACTGATACCACAAACCGGTACTAGTAAGACTAAAAGATATACTTAATTTTAGTCTTTAAAAGGAAAGTGTGAGCACAAAAATAAAAAAAAGAACAAAAAAAATGCTGACCTCGAACCTGGACAATGAGATGGTTGTCATTAAGTGAGGTCAATAACCGAAGACCTTTTAAAAACCAGCAACTTGTTATAAAAGATAACAAATTAGGGAGTGACTACAGTTACAACTGAGTTCTTGCAAAACTGCAATCCTATCTTCTAATCTACTCTAAGTCTTCATCTTCGACTCCTCCACCTTCTTAAGGGAGGGTCTTCATCTTCTTCCTCTCCAAAGTTGGAGGCTGAGGTCATCCTTTCTATGACCTTATCAGCCTTTGCTTCTACAACGTTGGTAGCTGACATTAGTTGCCTGAAAAGCCTTCCTTGAACAGGATGAGACAACTGAACCCTTGTCAACTTTCTTCATCAGCCTTTATCAGCCTTCAATCCTATGTAAAAGGTTACCGGATTTCCGCATTAAATTGGAGTATTCCGTCTGAGCAGCGTCCAAACAGTGCCTTTTCCACTTCTTCCCCCTTTTAGGCATCAGCAAAAAGTTCAGGAGAGAGACGATTTTGCAGGAGGCATTCCAGTATAGATTTGCTGAAGAGCGGAAATCTATGTCTTCTTCACTGCTTTGTGAAAACTACTCGACTGAGACTATCTTGCAAACAAGAGAAACCCTTGCATGAAGCAGTGTCAAGAGGGAATGTTGGAGTCTGAGCGAACAATCTAACGGACAGGTTATGGAAGACCTGTAAACGTGACATGGGATTGCAAATCTTCGACCTGGTGTGCAATCGGAAGAACACTTCAGGGAGCTGCATTAGAGTAATAGTACCCCAATCTTTTATAAGTCTTTAAGTTCGTCTTGAATGAGTTTATATGCCTTGATAATGTGCTTTTGTGTGATAAAAATATTCGAGAAAAGAAATTTTTCTCGTGAAATTACTAAAATGCCCTTGAGTGCCTTTACTTGATTTTTCTCGTTTCGGTTATCCGAATTGAATGTGTGATGAATTGATTGAGCATAATTATAAGAATTTGAATCTGAGTTTAAATTTCAAAAAATTCTGAGAAGTTTTGTTTTTTGATGAATAGTAACTTTTTCCGAGTTTTCACTATTCATCGAGTTTTCTGAATTTTATCTAATTAGTGTCTTTTGAGTATGCAAATTTTTTAGAAGTTTTGAGATATATTTGAGAGTCGTTTGAGATTGTCTAAGAAAAATTTGAGTTATAATTTCAAGAACCCTAATCTGAATAGTTATTTTCGAGATTTTATTCATTACTCGAAATTTTGATTTGAAAACTGGATTTCTGGAATCCTTGATTTGTTTGGTGAGATATGAGATGAAGTAGAGAGCTTTTCGACGTCGAGAAAGAGTCGTTTGTGAGTTTAATGAAAAAGTAGGGTTATTTTGCACTGGAAAACATTTTCTTCCGGCGATTTTATATCGCATTTTTTACTAAGGGGTGCAACCTAAAATCTATTAAATCTATCTGTAATACCCCAGATATTTCTTCCGTTGTTAAAATAAAAATTTAATTATTAATAAGACTTTGCACGCCTAAGTTAAGGATTTTCGATTCTAAGACTAACGGTGAAATCCGTTTCTGAAAATAAATTCCAGAAGTCGGTCGAACGACTACTGTATTAAGATTTTCGCATCCGATAAAATTATTGTTCGAAAACTCAGATTGAAAAACCGTCAGACTTTACATCCACTTTTTCTGCGATACGAGTTCACTAAAGAAAGTCAGTTTTTATTATTTTTTCGAGCGAATTTTGGACTGTCTTATCCCAACTTTTTATCGGATTTTGAAAAACGAATTACGCTTTCCGAGTAAGTGATTTATTTCTAATCTAGCAGTCGAATTAGATTTCGTAAAAACGTAACCGTCTAGGGTTTTAATTTTTCAATTTTATAACGTCGTATTAAACCCGTAAAACGAGATATTTCGACTAAATATCTCACCCTAAACCGCCTATGTGTGTGTGTGAGTCATCCTTCTATTTGTTTCTTTGACTTTACACCTTAGGCTAAATAGTAACTAACACCTCATCACACTTAGTCATCATCTCTCTCTTTCTTCCCCTCAATACCGCCCCCTCTCTCTCATTTTCTCTAATCTCTCTCAATCCTCCATTGTTAATCATCTTCAAGCTTGCAAAGCTCCACAAGTCATTCGTCTACCGATCAATCTTATTTCCGAATCCATAATCGACAAGGTAAGAGCTTCCTCTACGGATTGAACCGAACAAAACTTCTTTCCCTCAACTTTGCTTTTTTTCAAAAAGTTGGAGAAGAAGAAGCATGATGTTCTATGGTTAATACATGTTGTTAGATACTTAGGAATGGATTTCATGGATAGAAATCATGTGGAAATCATCCTCCTAACTAAATGAGGAATACCGAAATTTTATAGGAAATTAGGGGTTTGATGTTTAGTTCAATTTTTGGATAATTGATTAATGGATTTGTGTTCTATATGTTGGTAGATTGATGCATGAATTGTTTTAGAATTTTCTAAAAATAAAAATAAAAAGGTAAGAGATGGAGAAGTGAGGATTTGATGTAGTATTGATATGATTTGGTTGATGTTATGATAGAAATGATATGTAGTAAGTATGTGGATGATTATATAATTTAATGGGATTTTTCTAAAAATAAAATAGAAAACGTAAGACACGAAAACCCGGCAATAAGATAAGATTCGATAATAATTTGAGTTTATGGTTTTCGTATTAGTGAATCTTGATAGTTGATGAACGATATTGGAAAGTTTGAGCAAAATCGGAGAACGTCGAATTTTATTAAGGGACGAAGAATCGTCGATATGTCGAGATTATATAATGATTTAGGTTTATGATTTGGACATATGTTAATCTTGTTAGTTAATGATCGTAATCGAAAAATTTGAACGAATTCTAAAGAAGTTGTAATATCGGTAAGAGACGAAGAAACGAGTCTAAGTGTCGATAGGAAAGTCAAATAAGGAAACTAATAGGATATTAGTGTTTAATGTTGATAAACGAACGAGATTGTAGTTGACGATATTTTCATCCGAGATACGAGATGATATAAGTTATAGTTTATGAACTAGAAGTTGTTGAATGAAATTGATTTGGAAATGGAATTTGGTTTAGTAAATGATTAGTTGAAAAAGACGAGGAAATGCTCGTCGTTTGTTTAAACGAGAGTGATGAATCCATATTTCGTGTCTTTCTAGTGCCTATTTTAGGTAGTTTAGATCGAGTCTTTGTGTGTGTTTTGTCCTGTTTCTATGTCTGGGAGGACATATATTGGGCAGGAGGATGTTTGCTGCCTTGTAGGTGGAAGCTGGGCAAAACAGGGAAAAGAAGCAGCATTTCTGGAAGCAGGTCAGGGAGAACCATATTGGCCAAGACAGATAGGAGGAGTGCCGTGGTCAACAGGAAAAGTTTCTCTCCTAGGTCTAGAAGGATAAGGAAAAGATGATCTAACTTAAATATCTTTCCTTATCCGACTAGATTTAGGATCCGCAAGGGATCTCTTGGAGATAGATGTTACTTTCCTTGTTGGGGTCGAGCTTATCAAGTATTACTTGCATCCCAAGGTAGCTCATGGATTCCTTTCATGTTAAGGAACTAGGGGGCCCAAACCCTAAGCACTCTCCTATAAATAAAGAAGCCCTGCTGCTGTATACGGAGCCGCCTTTATGCTTTATTTTCCCTGTAATTATTCGAGAGTTGGTGAGGAGAAAAACAAGTCCTAAGGGCATACTTTATTTCGTATTTTGTTGATCGGCACTTTTGGCCGAGTTTATTTTGCTGCACAGACTTCGTGAGTTTTTAATATAGTGTTTATTATGTTCTTCAATTCATGTGTTTGTTATTTTATGATTATGTCTAGCTAAGTTTTTATACTTGGTCTGGGCAAGACAAGTTAAGTGTTAACCAATGCTTGAGAGGTCTAAATTGTGCTAGATAGTTGCATGCATGTGTTCCCATAATGTTAATGAGCTTGTTCTAATATGAGATAATACGAATAAGGGGTTAATAGGCCGTTAATCACTTAGAAAATATTAGATCACCAATCAATTAGGGGGTAGAAGTTTTTTTCAACATCTCCTTGATTTAGATCGATTAACATTAGAGGAAGGTGTCTACCCTATTGGGTTAGACGCGATGATTCCTTGTTAGGCCTTTCTAGAGATAAATGCTCCTTGGACAAGAATCTGGACGATGACTCCGACAGAGGTATTGCCCAAGGTAGGGAGCCGGCGGAGCGTCGCCGATTAAGTAAGGATTGGTAAGGGAAGGGTTTGTTGAGAGCGTGAAGAGTAAAAAAGGATCTCAGCATTCAAGTCCTATAACTAACCATGCATGCATGTGATGTATATATTTGCACCCATGACCAAGCTAGAGTTTTCACCTAACAATGTCTAGATCCATACCAAGTCCTTTTTATTATTGATCAAGTTCTTTGTTCACTTTTCAGTGTTTAATTGAGTTCTCGAATTGGGCAAGAGAGCCCTAGTGACCAAGATAGCAAAAACTAACTTTTCTGAACAGGTGGCGGAGGTTTCAAGATATAGTAACATTCAACTCCTTGTGAATCGACCCTGTACTTACTTGCTAACTATATAGCTGTGAGGATAGGCTACAAATTCATTTTGAGAGTGCGAACGATAGCCTCGTCAAAATTGGCGCCGTTGCCGGGGAGCTAATTTTGTAACTGTCTCTTGAGGGAGAGACCCTGTGCATGTTTGGCTCCAACCCTGTTTGGATCAACGGTGAATTGAAATACCATCCTGACCCGGAGAAGTACATCAAGAAGCAAAAGAAATTGAAGAGGGAAGTTGAAAAGCGAGCACGAGCGGAGGAACTGGCGAGTGACGAGGAGAGGTCACCACCAAATTCAGATTGCGAACAATCTGAAGAAGAAGAAGAGATGCCACCCCGAGTGGATTCTGAGAGGACTCTGAAGGAAATCATGTTTCCAACAGAAGTCAATCTGAACCCAGCAGGCATCATTTTGCCTACCATCACTGACAGCTGGGAGTTGAAGCACTCGCTGATACAGATCTTGCCCAAGTTCAGCGACATGCCCGGAGAAGATCCGCAACGCCACTTGCAAGATTTTGAGATGGCAATGCGTACGGTGCACACAACCGCTGCAGAGAATACATTGAGGGAGTACATCCGTCTCCTAACGTTTCCATTTTCACTACAAGATGGAGCTAGGGAATGGCTGTACCAATTACCGGAAGGCAGTGTCACATCTTGGTAGCAGATGCAGCAGAAGTTTCTTGAACAGTATTATCCCTTTGCCCGAATCCAGAACGCAAGAGCTGCAATCCAGAATATAAAAATGGGCAATGGAGAGTCTATATATGACTATCACTCGAGGTACAAGAAGCTGATTGCTAGATGCCCTCAGCATGGGTTGGGAGATAAGGATTTGATCAATGCTTTCATGAATGAGCTGAGGCAATCTGAGAGAGACTGGATCGATGCAGCGTGTGGAGGCAATGTTATCAACAAACAACCCAGAGAGATCTTTAAGTTGTCCGCTGAGATGGCAGATAGAAAGAGGAATCAAGATGAAACCATCATGCCCAGGACGCATAAGCCGACCAGCAGTGACCCTAAATTCGATATGCTAGTGTCTATGATGAAGGAAATGATGAACCAGAACAAGAATAATGCCAATGGGAATGACAACTCTGGACAAATCTTGAGGAAGAGAGTTATGAAGTGTGAACTTTGTGTTGTCAACACTCATTCTACTGACCGATGTCCAACACTATATGAGGATGAAAAGTAAATGCAGTTGGACAACCATACCAACAAGGAGATGTTGGGCAGCGAATGAACTTCAACAATAGACCTTGGAGGCCGAATGACAATCTGAGATACGGGAACAACAATTACTTGAATGCACCTCAACAAGGGCAACCACCGCAGCAACCTTACGTACCTCCACACAATCGCGATCAACCAAAGGATACCCTAAGAAGTGAAGTGGAGAGACTTGCTGCTGAACAAAGAAAAGGGTATCAGGAACTGGATAGTTTCCGTATGGAGACGAGGGAAGGCATGCGAGATATCAACGGCACCTTGAGCCATCTAGTGGAATCCATCTCCCAGATTAAGTCAATGTTGAATGGAGGAAAAGGGGAATTACCCTCCCAAGTTGAGATAACAAAGGCTCAAGTAAATGCTATTACACTACGGAGTGGAGCCAAGTTGCCCGAAGCGAAAGTGCCTGACCATTACGAGCTCCAGAAAAAACTATCTGGTCAACATCAGTCTCTTGGGCAAGATGTCAATCTAGAGCAAGAGGGGGAAGCTGAGCCAGAAAAATACGAAGAGGTACCCATGGGATCAGGTGATGTTGAGGAGCTCTGGCAAGAATTGTCAGTGGAAAAAAAGGCACAGGTTGAAAGGGAGGCAGCAGACATAAGGAGAAAGGTTGAGCAAGATGCAGCTGAAATCAGAGCTAAGGCAATGAAGGATGCTGAGAACGTGATAAAGTCCAAGCCTTATGAACCAAAAGCTCCTTACCCAGGACGGTTCGCAAAGGAAAAGGAAGCACAGGAGATGAAGGAATTGACCAAGATGTTTCAAAAGGTCGAGGTCAATATACCCCTCTTGACTGCCCTACAATCTATGCCCAAGTGTGCTAAGTTTCTTAAGGAACTATGCACGAGGAAGATTAAGTATACAGACGATGCAAGATTTCAAGTGAGTGAGAACGTCTCTGCAATATTACAAGATACTCCCATGCCGACCAAGTGCACTGATCCAGGGATGTTCTACATCTCATGCATCATTGGAGATATGAAGATAGAGAAAGCTATGCTGGATCTTGGGGCGTCGATTAATGTCATGCCCAAGTCAATGTATGATGACTTGCGAATGGGACCGCTCAAACCCACCAGGGTAGCCATCCAACTAGCGGATAGATCAACTGTTTGGCCAGAAGGAATTCTAGAGGACGTTTTGGTCAGGGTAAGAGATTTAATCTTTCCAGCTGATTTCTACATTTTGGATATGGGAAGATCGTCGCAAAAGGCACCAGTAATGTTGCTAGGAAGACCGTTCTTAAAGACAGCCCGCACCAGGATCAATTGTGATACGGGCAAGTTAACATGTGAGTTCGGGGGAGAAGTAGTATCATTCGACATCTACAACTGTGATACCCCGAGCTTTTATATCTTTAGAGAGCGTATAACTAATCGAGTAAGTTAAAAGATGAGAATTTAGGAATAAAAATTTTCTTTTCTAAACGAAGAGAAATGAGTAAAACGTTTAGAATGCTTTGTGAGTTTTGTGTGAATTTATCTGTTCTATTTCTTGAGATGATGATGATGTGGTATGCTTGATGAGTTGTTTATATGAAAATGAGTATAAGATTAATTTCCAGAAAAATCCCGAAGAATTTGTTTAATTGAGATAGAATAATGTTGATAGCCGAGAAATTTATTTACACCGATGAACTTAGAATAGAGTTGAATTAGAATCTTTGAACCTAGAATTGTTTCTAAGATCACTGAGATAGGGTAAGAGCTTATCCGAGAATTGAGAAGAGTAATGAGGATTTATTCTTTAAAGGATTAATAAACGGATTAATAAGCCGACTAAATTTCTTTGAGATTTAAAAGACTAAATGATCGAATTTGATAATCTTTTAATCGAAGTGTGAATTAGGATTGAGATGTTTAGTGTCGGAAATGAGACGAGAAGAGGTTAGACTCGTTTATAGCATAAGTGAATCAATATGAATCGTTTATCCGAAAAACCTTTACGACCGGATAATTACTACCCGTAACGACACGACGAGGACAAGTGTCACTCTCCCTCTCTCCCTCTCACCGCCACCTCTCTCCCTAATCTCTCTCCACACCTATCTACAAGGCTATACTTAGATGTCATCATGTTTATTCTCTAGAAATGAGCAAAATACTTAGTAAATTGTGTAATCAAAGTTTGCATGCAATCAACATCACATCAAACTATCCATCCATGTCTTAATGCAAGTTCCAACACCAAAACATCATCATTCTTATTCCTTTTGTTGGAATTCAAAATGCATGCAACCTTATACAAAGAAAGAAGAATTCATTCACTTACATTCCATCTCTCTCTCTCTTTCGAACTCTCTCTCTCAAGCAAGAAGAAAAACAAAACACTCTCCCTCCCAATTCTCTCTCAATCTCACGGCAATCACACACACACACACATTCATTTTGATTTTCTTCCATGCAACCTTGAATTCAAGCTTATCATCCATGAAAATGAAGTAAAGAACACCATCCTCCATCCATTCCATCCATATTTTCAAGAAAAAGGTAAAAATCCTTCAAGTTCTTGAATTTAAATTCAATAATCATCCTCCATTTTCTTCATTTGGGCTCTTAAGCCCTAAAAGAGATGGATGATTAATAGTATGTTAATCTTTTCTTTGAGGATTCAAGAAGAGTTCTTCCTTCCATTCAAGTTCAAGTTTTGAAGCTCAAATTCCCTTCCATTCGATCCCAAGAAGCCAAGAGAAGAAATCCCTTATAAATTTTCAAAGTATGATTATTCATTTGATTAATTGTATATATGTATATCTCTAAGTCCTAAAAGAAAGAAACCATGCATGCATGATATTTACTTGTGATTAGGCAAACTTAGGTTGTGCTTGTGAAAATCGAGTGAGAAGAAATCCTTAGGAGAATCGAACATTAGGTTTTAATCGGTGAATTAAGAGAAGAAAAAGAAATTAAAACCCTAAAAAAAATCTAGTGAGTGCCGAAAATAATAAGAAAAATAGGAAAATGTGAATCCTTTGAGTTATTGATATTTTGATGCTTGATTTATTATTTTTACTATGTTGAGAATGAGATTATATGCATGAAAAATTGAGAAATAAAATGCATAAAAATATGCATGTATGCCGTGTGTTTTTGGGAAGAAAAGAAGAATTTATCTTGTTGATTTTGTTGATGAATTGAGTGATGTTTTAATCATGAAATGATTGTATAATATGTTGATGTAATCATACATGTTGTTAAGTTAAGAAAATGGAATTGCATGTTAAGATTTTAAAGAAATTAAAATGTGATAGTATAGAGAAGATTGGATGTTTAGATGTTTTAATGTGTGTATAAATACTAGTTTAAATTATGGATAAAGGATAGAAATTTTTATAATAAAAAGAATGAAGTCTAAAAGTTTTTAAAGTAATTGAGAATTGAAAAATGCATAAAAGATATGTTTAATAAATTTTCTTAGATTAAAGTTTGAAGACTTGAAATTTTAATAAACTACAACAAAAAGATATTTTATAACTTATCTAATAAAATGAACTAGTTTATAAAAGTGTTTATTGAATAATAAAGAAAATTATTAAGTAAGAAAGTAGTTTAAAAGTTAAAGAACAAAAAAGAAGACTTTATTAAATAACTAAGCAAGAATTGAGAAAATCGAGTTTTAAAGAATTAATCGAGAAGAATTAAAAATGAAGTTTTAATCGAATGGAGAAAACATACTAGACGAGTTAAGTTAAATACTCGTATAAGTTAATCAAAAAAATAATAATAGAATAAGATGTCGAGTAATGGGTTTGAAAGAAACTAATTAAAAATAATTAATTGAGTACGTTGTTTTCAAACCATGCGAATTAAAATTAAACCGAGAGAAATTACCGAGTTAATAATTAGAAAAATAATAGTCTAGTTAAGAAATGAGAATCGAATTAGAAATGGATAAGAAATTCCAATTTCATAAGAGTTTAATAGTAATTAAAGAGAATTTATATTAATTGAGTAAAAGTTATAAAATACCTCATAAGATAACGAATTTAGAACAAAGCGTTGTCTATAAAATAAGAAGAGATAGAGTAAATTGTTTGAATCTTATGAAAAGAAATGCATAATTGAGTTAAGTTCTAATGTTTAAAATTAAATAAATGTTAATGTGTCTTGAAGTTTGTTTGATTTATTTGAATTCATTATATGATTGAATAAGTGTTTAAATGCATGATATTAGTTATGATGTGAAGAATAATTAAATTATTTGTATGCAAAATGATTGAATTATTGATTGTTAAATCGAGAATCGATTAAAGGCCTCGAAAGAAAACTCGAGTAATGGAATGTAGATAGACGACGTTTATTAATTAAAGTGAGAAAGTGTTAAGACGTTGATTAGTAATATTAACCAATTCGAGTAGAGTTAATGATTTAAAGACGAGAACGCGAGATCCTTTAGAAAAGTTAAAGCGAAGAGAGGAACGACTCAAGTAGAAGTCCTTCAGTTGAATCCAACACCTTTGTGTCCATCTTTTGCGTATCTTATTTTTTCCTTTATCGATGTCAAACTGTGAAGGATCGAGCCGGACGGATCACTAAGCAAGGACAATTAGCCCTTAAACCGCCTAGCTAGAATCTTCGGAAGTCAGGTGGGCTTTTCTGAACCAAAACTATCGATGAGAATTAGTTATGCTATTGAGTATTATGATATAATTTTAAATGCGATTGACTTGCCGTTTTTATTAAGTTGGTATGTGTTATCATCTGTTTATGTGAAGATGTTATCATCCTGTGAAAGGCAGGAAACCCTCGTGTGGTATGTTAAATGTTGAGGTGACTGTGAGCCTTGCTTCGGTTAGGCCGGTCACAGTGTTCGAGAAGGAGGCCTACTTCTCGGCACAGTAAGATTGTTTGTGACAGATGATGCATACTGTTATATTATATGTTATGTTTTAAGAAAATGTTTTTAACATGCACAAGTAAAATTGTTTTTAACTGCTTAAATACTTGTGATGTTCGGCAAGGCAAGTTCAATTATTATAGCTTTAAAAAGCATCTTTATTCAAATGTTTTGGCTTGTGTTCACTGAGTACGAAGTACTCAGCCCTGCGTGTGTTTCTAAACATGCAGGTTGACTGGATGGCGATGGCATGGATACTTGGTGGTGTGGTGTGGTTCTTTTGGTTGAGTCGAGTTGAATATTAGACTGGCATTTGTACGTCTTCATACGCGCAGATGTTGGGTTTTGATGCAAGTTTCCGCTGCAACCCTTTTGAATTGATGTCTGTTGATGCTTATACTTTGATACTTATGTTTTTTATTCCGAGTGTTGCACTCGATGATTTTGAACGATTGTTGAATTCTTAACTTCTTGACTTGTGCTCCCGAGCCTTAGACTCGTTGACTTTAAAAATTTTGTTGAATTTGGTTCTCTCGACTTGGTATTGCTGACTCGATATACTTTTGGGAATCTCGTATTTGTTGAAATTTTACCCCCGTTAGCATGAATGCTTGTCATATTCTTGTTATAAGTGTTTTTGAGATGCTCGGACCTTACTTCGTTATGTTTTTGAAAGCCTAACTCGATTGCCTTATCTTTCATTATCGTATTCCCCGAGCATGTTCCTCGTATTTGAGTTGATTGTTAGTTGTTTAGGTTTTGTTGTTATTCGTAAGTCGCACCTCGAGAGTCAGGGCGTGACAACAACACAATGAAGAAGCCTAGCGACGGAGAGATGGTGCATAGCATCGACCATATTGATCAGACGGTGGAAGAAGCCTGGCCAGAAATAGCAATTGAAGATAGGTTGGATGTGGCTCTACAAATTGGCCTAACGGAGGTTGTTGCCCAAGACGGATCTGTTGAGCTCGTTGAAGCAGTCCACTACCTGAGAGGAGAGGCAGAACAAACAAGGAGGGTGGAACCATTGGTGATTCCAACACTAAGCCAAGAAGACAGATTGATGCCTTCGATCGAGAAGGCACCCAAGCTGGAATTAAAGACCCTACGTAGTCACTTGAAGTACATCTACTTGCGGGGGAAAGAGACACTACCGGTAATCATAAGTGCAGAGTTATCTATTGAGGAAGAGGAGCGTGTTAAAGAAGTGTTGATGGAGTACAATTTAGCCATTGGCTGGACATTGGCCGACATAAGGGGCATAAACCCTACTGTGTGCAGACATCACATCCTGCTCGAGGAAGACGCCGTGCCCATAAGAGATCCTCAAAGAAGATTGAATCCAGCAATGAAGAAGGTAGTGATGAAAGAAATTTTGAAGCTGTTGGACCTGGGAATTATCTACCCGGTCTCTGATAGTAGATGGGTTAGTCCAGTACACGTCGTGCCCATGAAGTCTGGAATTCAAGTGGTGGAGAACGAACGAAGAGAAATGGTAGCAACCAGACTACAAACAAGATGGCGAGTATGTATTGACTACGGGAAGCTGAATCAGAAGACCAAGAAGGATCATTTTCCGTTACCATTCATTGATGAGATGCTTGAATGGTTGGCAGGCAACAAGTACTTCTATTTTCTTGACGGGTACTCGGGCTATATACAGATCTGGATCGCGGAGGAAGATCAGGGCAAGACAATGTTTACGTGCCCATTTGGTACATTTGCCTATAGAAGAATGCCGTTTGGTCTATGCAACGCTCCTGGAACGTTCCAAAGATGCATGATGAGTATATTCTCAGATTTGCTCGAGACATGTATAGAAGTGTTCATGGACGACTTTACTGTCTACGGATCAAATTTTAATAAGTGCCTACAAAATTTGGGGATGGTGCTTAAAAGGTGTGTGGATAAGAGCTTAGTTTTAAACTATGAAAAGTGTCACTTCATGGTCAAAGAGGGGATAGTCCTTGGACACATCATATCCGAGCGAGGGATAGAGGTCGACAAAGCCAAGATTGACATCATAGGCAAGTTGCCCTACCTGAGCAATGTGAAGCAGTTGCGAGGTTTCCTTGGACATGTAGGATTCTACAGGAGGTTCGCAAGGATTTTGCTAAGATCGCACAGCCCATGACCAGACTACTACAAGGAGAAGTGGAGTGGAACTTTGATGAAGATTGCAAGAAGGCCTTTCACACACTTAAGGAGATCTTAGTATCGGCACCAATAATCCAGCCACCAGACAGGAAGATGCCATTTGAAGTAATGTGTGATGCAAACGACTATGCTGTAGGAGCAGTTCTTGGGCAAAAGAAAGGAAGAGTGAATCATGTCATATACTATGCATCCAGAACCCTTAACCCTGCCAAATGTAATTACTCCACGACAGAAAAAGACTTACTAGCTGTGGTATTCGCCGTTGAGAAGTTTCGATCATACCTGCTCGGGGGCAAGACCATAGTGTACACCGATCATTCAGCTCTGAAGTTTCTCATGGCCAAGAAGGAAACCAAGCCTAGATTGATAAGGTGGATTCTATTGCTTCAAGAATTCGATTTGGAGATCAAGGATAAAGCTGGAACTCAGAACTTGGTGGCTGACCACCTAAGTCGCATAATTCAAGAAGAAGAGATCGAGCCAATCAAGGAGACATTTCCAGACAAGCATTTGGCTCTTGCCCAAGACAACCCAGAACCGTGGTATGCCGACCTTTGCAACTATATTGTTTTGGGAAAGCTTCCAGGTGATCTCAACCCTTACCAGAGGAACAAGCTGAAGGTGGAAAGTAGATACTACATATGGGATGAACCATACCTATGGAAGATGTGTACTGACCAAGTCATCTGCAGATGCGTTGATGAGAAGGAACAAGCAAGCATTCTGGCCCATTGCCATTCCAAGGTGTGTGCTGGACATTTTGGACCTAAGAGGACGACAAGGAAAATCTTAGATTGCGGGTTTTATTGGCCCAACAAATTTAAGGATAGCTTCGAATGGTGTAAACACTGTGCCCAATGCCAGAAGGAGGGCAACATTGGCAAGAGGAACGAGATGCCCATGACACCTGTAATGCCCGTGGAAATATTTGACATATGGGGCATGGATTTCATGGGGCCATTGCCCAACTCAAGAGGAAATCTCTATATACTGCTGGCAGTAGACTACGTGTCTAAATGGGTAGAGGCCAAAGCAACAACAACCAATGACACGAGGGTGGTGATGGAATTCCTCAAGAGCAATATTTTTAGCAGGTTTGGTGTGCCAAGAGCAATAATTAGTGACCAATGAACGCATTTTTGCAATGGAGCTGTCAAAGGATTGATGAGTAGATATGGAGTACACCACAGGATCTCGAATGCTTATCATCCTCAAGCAAATGGTCAAGCTGAATTGTCTAATCGCATTGTGAAGGCTGTCTTGAGGAAGACAGTTAGTCCAACAGGGAAGGATTGGATTTTGCGTCTTGAAGATGCATTGTGGGCATATAGGACAGCATTCAAAACCCCATTTGGCATATCACCGTACAGAATGGTCTTTGGCAATATGTGCCACTTGCCCATGGAGATAGAGCATCGAGCGTATTGGGCAGTCCAGAAGATGAACTATGATTGGGATGAAGCTGGCCAAGCCAGGAGCTTCAATTGCAGGAACTTAAGGAGATCAGACTTAACTCATATGACAGCGTTGTGTTGTATAAGGAGCGGATGAAGAAGGCTCATGATGCCTTGATCAAGGTCAAGAAGTTTGAACCTGGGCAACAAGTGCTTCTTTATCAGTCCAAATTTAAGCTTATATCAGGAAAGCTATCCACTAAATGGGTTGGTCCATTCGAAGTTCAAACCACATACCCTAATAGAGCTGTTGAAGTGAGAAACACTAAATCAGGAAAACTTTTCAAAGTCAACGGAGAAAGATTGAAGGCCTTCTTTGGCCAAGCCTTAGAGAAACCAGAGGAATATTTGAAATTCCTCTGTGACATGGAGCCCTAACTGGGGCATGAAGGACGTCGTGCCCACGACGGTAACTGGGGCGCTGGCTAGGAGGCAACCTGGTATGTTTTCTTTTACTTGTCTTATTTTGTTTGCTTTTGTTTCTTCTTCAACAAAAAAAAATGTAAGGTAAGGATTAAAATAGCCATAATTTTAACTTTTTCATTAAATTCAGGCGTATTTTAATTCCATTATGGGTAGAACTATCTAACTGTAGGATCGAGTACTTTTTTCTTGTGCATGGAAGAGTGTTTGTGAGTTGCAGAAAATAGGTACTGGGCAAGAGGAAGAATGAGGATTAGACACTTTGCTTCGAGCAAAGTGTGTGCGCAGGAGGGCACGAGCGGCGCTCTGGGCAAGGAGGACTACTTGGGCAACACTGCTGAGTGGGCATTAACTGACAGACCACGTGCAATGTGACAACCGCACTCAATTCCTATCCCTAGCCCTATAACCGTCTGCCACCCTACCACAATTCTCTCTCTAACTCTCCCACTTCCCCACGTAAACGATCACTTCAAACACAACCGCCATACACCACTTTCCCCTCAAACCCCCCAATTTCGGAAGATCCTGCAGATTTCCTTCCTAAATTCTAAACCCTAAAATCGCAATGGTTTCAACTCGCCCCAAGAACAAGCTAAATAAAATCCCTCACGGTACCCGCATTGACCTAGAAGAACCACAAACACCGCCGTCAGAGCCCTTTGCAGCCGAAGTAGACCCATTACTGTGGGTGATTCCTTACCCTCTCACAGCTGAAGTAGAAGAAGCGGTCAGCAAAGCTGTTAACGAAGCCATGGTAATACCAAAGAAAACGCGAGAGGAAGCCGCAGCGTCGGAGGAGGAGAACTTCGCCACTCCAGAAGGGACTACTGAGGAAGCCGCGAAGGAGATTCCAGAGAATGCATCGAAGGCACCGGAGGAGGAAGAAGTGCAGCCAGAAGACAACTAGGAGGCGGAGATACAAGAAGAAGAAGAGGGAAAGCAGGAGAAGAAGGAATCCGATGATTCCTTCAACAAACTCTGTGCTGAGGTTGAGCGAAAGTCCAAGAAGAAGAAGAAGGAGAAGGGAAAAAGGAAGGAGACCCAGCAGAAGAAGACGACCAAGGCTGTTGTGTCTGTTTTGCCTGTTTTTTATCGTATTTTGGATAGTTTAATTGGTGCATGTTAGTTAATTTTCGGCATGGTTTGTTCATTTTTAGAGGGTTGAATGCACTAATGTGTCGGTTCGAGTATTGTGTGGAAAATGCAGGTTTTTTGCTTAATATTCATGATTTGGAGAGAAGTGTGACAAAAACGTGCAGTGCTCATGGTCCGGCGATCGCCCGGCACCAAATACTACGTTGGGCGATCGCCCAGTTGGGAATTTTCCACGCAAGGAGATAGGGGCTTGGTTTGGGCGCTCGTCCACCTTGGACGATCGCCGAGTTGTGGTGTGAAGAAGTAGACCTCGACGATTGCCCTCCTCCGTCGATCGTCCGGTACTCTGGCATGCGGGCGAGCAAAAACTACAGAGAGTTTACTTCAGCGACTGTCCTACCTCGTCGTTCGTCCAGCATGGTCGAGGAAGCTTCAGAGAGTGATCCTCAGCACTCGCTCAGGCCTGGCGCTCGTCCGAAGTTCGATAGTGGAGATTGATTGTATTCCAGCGGAGCACTTCGTCGATCGTTCAGCTCTGACGATCGTCTGTGACTGGGAAGGTGATGAAGGAAGAAGTACCGCGAGACCCCTTGGACGATCGTTGGTGTCAGGCGGTCGTCCGGGGAGATGTGTTGAGAGGTGTTGGACGATCGTCGGGTCTAAGCGTTCGTTCAGGAGTGGAGTTTTACGTGAGCACGGGCGCTCGTCCGTGCTCGTCGTTCGTCGAGGTATGGCGGCGGTTACAGCTGTATAAATAGGGCTTGGTTATTTTTCCTTACACACATTATTTTTTTGTTTACTTTTTGGGAGCTGCCAGCGACAGATTACAGTTTTTCTTTCCAGTATTTTCCAGTATTGTTCTAGTTAGACTTATTACGTTCGACACGTACGGAATTTGTGATAGAACTTCACTACGAGTTCAGATTTAATTCAGTTTCTCTCTGTTTCTTCCAATCAATTGTGAGTTATTTTTCTGACTTTAAATTATGCTGATGAATTTATTGATGTTCTTAGTGTTAGGGTTTTACATTTTTGTCTAGATTAATTTGTTCTTTAAATTCTTTAGATTAGAAGGAGAAAAACTCAAATCAATCAATCGTTATTGCTTTCTTTTTATTTTCCATTCTTTTCGCAATACAACAATCACCCTGTTAAGCCTTCCTTGAGAGACGATATTCAGGTCAACTTATCTAATCTAGAATAACCACGTTCAATTGCGTGCGACTTAGATTAATTTAGGTTGAACAGTGTCTGAGGCTGCCTCTTCACTAGGAGGAGAGTCATCTACGGAGGAGAAGAAGGTGGGTACACCTTCGTTTAAGAATCCGGGAAAGAGGCAGAGGATCGTGGAGTCAGAGGAAGATGAGGACGTCCAGATAGTGGGGGAGAGAATCATAAGATCATCCATTCGGAAGGTCAAGAAGGAGAACTCCGAGTCGAGAGGCAAGAAGAGGGCCAGGAAGGCGTAGGATCCCTCTGCTAGGAAGGTGTTCGTGCCCAGTGATCTTGACAGTTTAGGCATAGCGTGTGCGGTGAGAGACCTGTACGAGGGATGTGGTTGGGGCAGATTTCTAACGCTACCCTGCCACATCTATGAAGATTTGGTGAGAGAGATGTACAACTCGCTGGAGTTTGAGCTGGATGGAGAAGGGAACTCGTCTTCAATTGAGTTTACCTTGAATGGGCAGCCATATGTGGCTGAATTAAATGATGTGAACCAGATCTTGGGGTTCGCCACCATAGTGGAGCTGCAAAGGTCGGAATACCGAAGGGCAGTCAAGAAGGTGCCGGTGGACGTGCCCAAGGAGGAGTGGATCCGGATGTGGAAGGAAGTTAGTGTGGGGACGGAGTTAAAGTCTGGGGATAACAAAGTTTCTGATCTCAAGATGCCAGCCTTGCGTATTGCCCATAGGATCCTTGCATACAACATGTTTGGCTAGGGAGACAGCGGGAATTCGCTGGCCAACAAGGAGATTTTCATACTATATTGTATGTTGACCAAGAAGAGGCTAAACTTTGCAGCCTTCTTGATGGAACAGCTGAGGGAAGTGGTGGCCAAGGCGAGTCAGAAGTGTTCATGTGGGAAATTTGTGATTGCCTATATTGATGGATTGGAGCTACATGATGAGGTGAAGGAGTTCGAGGTGACGCCAGCGGACATGCTCAACATGGAGAGGCTGAGCAGAATGAAGGAGGTGGTGAAGCACGGCAAGGGATGGCGCCTGTTGGAGGCTCATGAGAAGGATCAACCAGCTTCAGCTCGCCTGCCGCCCAAGAAGTCAGCCAGATTGGCCAAGAAGTCCGCGATCGAGGAGGATGAGGAAGAAGAAGATGAGGAGGAGATCGAATTTCCTTCTGCCCAGCTCAAGGAGGTACTGGAGAGGTTGGGCAAGACAGACAAGTTGCTCAAGGAGCTATGCGATGGGCAACTTACCATGCAAGCCACTCTTAACAGTCTAGCCCGCCACCTGAAATTGGGGTCAGCTTCTGGTCCCTCTGCTTAACTATGTCCTGCTATTTTGTTTAGTCTTGGTTTTAGTTTTTTTTGTGTTTTTGTTTCTTTGTTTTGTGTCTTCTGTTATTTGAGTAAGTAGAGTTATTCGAATACCTCACCCACAATTTGCCTTGCAAATTGTGTGGTGAGGTAGGCGAATGGCTCATGTTTGTTAGGGTCTTGACCTTCTTACGTCCATTACTTTGCTATAAGCAAAGTATGTGCGTGGGAAGGCTATCTGTTTATCAGAGTTTGTGTTAGGTCCAAGGTTGAGGCCTCCATGGATAGACTTTGCTATAAGCAAAGTGTGTGCGTGGGGTGTCTGTGCCATGTATTTTTATTTAAGAGTTTGTGTTGATCAGCATGGAGTTGTTGGGCGAGATGATATGATGATCTGTGAGCTTAATTGATGCTTGTTGAACAGTGTTGAGTTTTTGCATGCTAGAAGATGACTTGTATGATGGATTGAGTTCTGAACATACCCTGTGAGGATTTTTGAGCTTAATTGAATTCATTCTTGTGTGATAAAGAACATCTTGATTAGGAGGAACTAGAACTTGCCTGTACTTCGATTTATGATCTCTGAACTTAGATGATTTAGGCCATTCTTTCATTAGTCCATTTTGAGCTGAATTGACTACCTTTAATCATTGTCCTTTGATAACCCTTTTGAGCCGAATCAATTCTTTCTAACACTTGGATACTGCCTTTTAAAAAAGATGTTTATCTTGTTTTGGGAACCTGGGCAGTGTAAGAAGTTAGGGGCAGGGATGAGATGATTGGGGGTGTATTCTGGGCAGGTTTTGTGTTGATAGTTGGGTTGTTTCTCAACTAAGTAAAAATGAAAAAAATAAGGGGAACAGAAAAAACAAGAAATGAAAAAATAAATTAATAAGTTCCCCAGAAAAAAAAGTTAAAGCTTGAGTCTAGAAAATAAAGGCTAAGGATTGAAAAAGAGTTGGGAACCCCTGTTACCCAATATGAGTTTAATCTGCCCTTAGCCAAGATCTAAATATTTCCTATCTTTTGTTTCGAGCTTAAAACCTAAAAAGCCCTACTGATGAGTTCTGAGATTTGAGATAAGTGCTTAGATGTAAAGGGCAGGCAAGCCTATGGTGATACCAAAGTCAAGATGGTTTATGAGTGTGAAAAAAAGCCAAAACACATGAGTGATGAGTGTTGAAAGGAGATCCAAAAAGTTCACAATTCTTTCTTGACTTGTTTGATAGCATTGCATTCTCTTTTCCCTTCACTTGCAGATTTTTATGAAACGATTGTTGTATTGCTTTAACTAACTCTTCTGTGTTGATTGTGTCTTGAGTCTTTTATTTTTTTTATTTTTTTTTTGTGTCTTGGGCAAGTTGTTTGTGTACACTTGAGGACAAGTGTGGGTTAAGTGTGTGCGCTTGATGAGTCCATATTTCGTGTCTTTCTAGTGCCTGTTTTAGGTAGTTTAGATCGAGTCTTTGTGTGTGTTTTGTCCTGTTTCTATGTCTGGGAGGACATATATTGGGCAGGAGTATGTTTGCTGCCTTGTAGGTGGAAGCTGGGCAAAACAGGGAAAAGAAGCAGCATTTCTGGAAGCTGGTCAGGGAGAACCATATTGGCCAAGACAGATAGGAGGAGTGTCGTGGTCAACAGGCAAAGTTTCTCTCCTAGGTCTAGAAGGATAAGGAAAAGATGATCTAACTTAAATATCTTTCCATATCCGACTAGATTTAGGATCCGCAAGGGATCTCTTGGAGATAGATGTGACTTTCCTTGTTGGGGTCGAGCTTATCAAGTATTACTTGCATCCATATTAAGGACTAGGGGGCCCAAACCCTAAGCACTCTCCTATAAATATCGAAGCCCTGCTGCTGTATATGGAGCCACCTTTATGCTTTATTTTCCCTGTAATTATTCGAGAGTTGGTGAGGAGAAAAACAAGTCCTAAGGGCATACTTTATTTCGTATTTTGTTGATCGGCACTTTTGGCCGAGTTTATTTTGCTACACAGCCTTCTTGAGTTTTTAATATAGTGTTTATTATGTTCTTCAATTCATGTGTTTGTTATTTTATGATTATGTCTAGCTAAGTTTTTATACTTGGTCTGGGCAAGACAAGTTAAGTGTTAACCAATGCTTGAGAGGTCTAAATTGTGCTAGATAGTTGCATGCATGTGTTCCCATAATGTTAATGAGCTTGTTCTAATATGAGATAATACGAATAGGGGGTTAATAGGCCGTTAATCACTTAGGAAATATTAGATCACCAATCAATTTGGGAGTATGAGTGTTTTTCAACATCTCCTTGATTTAGATCGATTGACATTAGAGGAAGGTGTCTACCCTATTGCGTTAGACGTGATGATTTCTTGTTAGGCCTTTCTAGAGATAAATGCTCCTTGGGCAAGAAACTGGACGATGACTCCGACAGAGGTATTGCCCAAGGTAGGGAGCCGGCGGAGCGTCGCCGAATAAGTAAGGATTGGTAAGGGAAGGGTTTGTTGAGAGCGTGACGAGTAAAAAGGGATCTCAACATTCAAGTCCTTTAACTAACCATGCATGCATGTGATGAATTTATTTGCACCCATGACCAAGCTAGAGTTTTCACCTAACAATGTCTAGATCCAGACCAAGTCCTTTTTATTATTGATCAAGTTCTTTGTTTACTTTTCAGTGTTTAATTGAGTTCTCGAATTAGGCAAGAGAGCTCTAGTGACCAAGATAGCAAAAACCAAATTTTCTGAACAGGTGGAGGAGGTTTCAAGAGATAGTAACATTCAACTCCTTGTGGATCGACCCTGTACTTACTTGCTAACTATATAGCTGTGAGGATAGGCTACAAATTCATTTTGAGAGTGCGAACGATAGCCTCGTCAGAGAGACGTGAAGTTATTCCCGCTAAAGGAACACGTGTATTAACTGTAAAAAGATAAGAATTTCGTGAGCTTAAAGGTTGTATAGCATTGATCGAACCTAGTGAATCGTGCGTCGAGTTTTACGAGCACCTAGGGTTTCACCCGGACTGTTTTGCGATCCGTTACGGAAACTGTCATAACTTTTAGCTCGCTTAACGAAATCAAGATCCATAAATTGGAAAATAAACTAGACATCCGTAGCTTTCTGTTGGTATAAATTTCATCCCCTGTTTCGCAACAATAAGTTCTGTATGAACTCCAGAACCTCTGCTTTGTGAAGAAACTTTCATAAAGCTAAATTCTTAAGTTGAATCCTTTTTAACTTCGTTCCTTGTGAACTTCTAAGTCGTTATAAGTTATCAACTCCCTTTATTAACTGACCTACGTGTCGAGTAATGAGCCGACTGCTAACTAAATCAATCGGACTCTGAGTTAGCCGACTGCTTTTCAGAGTTAGTGTACACGGTAGCCTGTGTGTGTGGTATCCTGTTGAAGGGTAGCCAGCCATGGTGAAAAATATTGGGCAAGTTAAACATAACATCTATCAAAAAAATGCTTGATCAAGCTATGTTGTGAAAATGAGAAAGAAAATGTTTAGTAGACATGGATATTTTATTGAAAAACCCCGATGTGCTATTTAAATGAGATGTCTGATTTATCTATACTCGTAATATATGTTTTCAGCAAAGTGCTCACTAAGTATGTTTATACCTGCATGTGTTTTCTAAATGTGCAGGTTGAGTGACGGGAGTGGCGGAGGTTCAGTAGGATTGTGAATAAGAGAAGAACTGTAGTGTTTAAGTTCTATGTTTCCGCTGCCAAACTCCAAACTTTTTTGTACTATTGTTGTATAAACCTTTTAGTCTAAGTTCTTTACTTTTTAACTTAGTATCTTTTTGAGGACCTTGTCGAGTGATCCTTCGAGATCAACTCTTTCTACTTCAATAAAGTCTTGTTCATAGAAGTTATTCTGTTATTAATGTCTGTTCATTCTTATTTATTCCCCTTCTTCCCCGCTTCTTTAATCCAATCCCTAGTCGCACCCCAGCTTTGCCGTCCCTCAGGATTTGGGACAGTGACAGAGTGGTATCAGAGCAGTCATTTCTGCTCTGCATACGAGATTCCTTTCAGTAGTAAGGTGGAGTATTTGTATATGCTCTACACCTAAGTCTTCTTTCAAGTAAAGTTAGGTCGTAACACTAAGATTAAGAGTGTAGATGACAACTCAACCTCCCGCTACGTCGACTCAACCAAAGAAGGAAAGTAAGGAAAGAGTTTCGGAAGTACTTTTAAAGAAGAAATTTTTGATGAAGTATGCAAGAACTTATGAATGAGTATGCAAGTATGATGTGAATAAAGTATGCCGAGTATGAATGTGATTAAAGTATAAGAGTTATACTTTGTGATATTATGTGAATTATGTGAAAGTATGAATACTATACTTTGTGAAAGTATGTGAAATTATGTGAGTTATAATTTCTTTGATTGAGATGTTTTGTTTGGCAAGAGAATCTAGACTAACTTCTAAGGCCTTCCCGATTCTTTGAGAACATAGACGTTCTAAGAAGCGTTGGTTCCAAAATATTCAAAAAAAAAAAACGATCGGATCGGAAAGGACAGAATAAAGGGAATCAAAGTAAACAAACGAATGGCACATGCATAAAGTGACATGAACAACAGACTCGTTGGAGTCGACTTGTTTTTATAAATGAAAGCCGTAAGAATTTCCTTTTAAGGAAATAAAATAAAGAAGAATAAGAATAAATAAGTTAATAAGTTGAAAGAATGGAAAGAAATCGTGAGAAATAGTTTTGTTTATATATGTTGTTTGAGTGGAATTTCTTGAAATTGCTAGATGCTTAAGATAAGATGTGATTAAGTGGTTAAGTATTGCAATTTTGAATAATGGAATATTCTAATTGTAATTTAAGAATTCCTTAAGATATGTTAATTATCCTATCCGTTACTGATCCGTGTTCTCTTAAAATCTTTGTAGGATGCCTGCTACACGTGTCACGGCTCGGAAGAGCCAACCCCTGAGACAGCGTACTGTGGTGGACAAGATCTTAGACGAGTACTACGACTATGAGGTGGACCCGAACCATGATATAGGGCAGTTGGTCAGTGACTTCACTGCACGTTTCTACGCAGCCCGTGACTTTGTTTCAGAGCGTCAGGCCATAGCCGATCTGACTATACGGCTACCCGACGAGTGGCACGGTTGGGCACATGACATAGCTTGGTTCCACATTGCACTGATAGGAGACGACCCCGAGCCGATCGGCAACTTTTCTGGATTCGCTCTAGCCATTCATAGGCAATTCTTTGAGAGTCGGGTCATGTGGACTGTTCCGGTTTAGAAGCCCTTCCCTACCTCCACGTTTCGGCAAAGTTTGTGCCAGATTTCGAGCCTGAGCCGTTTGCCATGGATCCGGAGATGGCCGCACTGTTAGAGTTGCCGCCAGTGCTTGCACCTAGTGAGGGGTTAGTTCTTGGAGACGAGTACTTAGAGAGAGACGCAGAGCTTGCTGCGTTGCTTGAGTTACCATCTCCTCTTACACCACTTGAGGAGATTTGTGCTGAATGGACGAGGGTCCGAGGACAGTTCGAGGCGGGACCATCCAGGGCCCGTTCTGCAGAGGTGTACGTGTCTAGTTCACCTCCTGAGCACCTTCTTCCCCTGAAGAAGCGTACAGCGGAGACCAATTTGGAAAACTCTGAGAGGACAGTTTCAGACGTGCCTTCGCCACCACCACTTGTACTTTTGGACGGCACCACCTTGAGGGTTGACGAGGCACTCTAGCTCGTCTTTGGTACAGAGTCTGAGGAGGATCCGGAAAAGGATCCGAAGGAGGACTCTGAGGAGGATCCGGAGGAGGACCCCTAGGAGTTTCAGGCCGTAGAGGACAGTAGTGACTCGATCGCAGCTAGTTGAGCGGAGCGTCTTAGACGCGTAGTAGTAGTAGTAGAAGTTTCTTTTGTCTTGTACATAGTCGGATCAGTAGACTTCTTTTGTAGTACTTTACACGGATACGAAGTTTTTGGGATCGTTTCCGTTCTAGTACTTCCAGCAGATACGGAGATGCAACTTGTTAGTGCACCTGGTACATAGATAGGCAGTTAGCCTAGTTTAGACTAGTAGTAGTCTAACTTTTTATATAAGTCCTCGTTAGAGGCAAAATCAATATTCTTTTTGACATGTATATATATATATATTATGACCCGAGAGTGGGCTTTAATCTTATGAAAGCTTTTTCTAAACGCGATTAGAAGAAAAGTTTAGATGAATATTCTGGTTTAACTTGGGAAGTTAAAAAGTTTAAAAAGCTAGTATTGAAGTTATGGTTTATTATCTTTTCCATAAACTTGTTTAAGTTGGAACACAGTTTAGTAAGAAATCGAAAGCTTAAAATCAAAATGTTAATGAGAATTCTTGTTTCCTACAGTTCAAGAATGCCGCCAAGAGTAGTTAACAACAGAGGAAGACCTGGTAGGCCCAGGGGACGTGGTAGACGTCAAGCTCAAAACAATAGAGAAGAGGAACAAGAAAGACAAGATACTCCTCCACCACCATCACCATCACCACCTCCACCACAACCCCGTTGTGATATTAAGGACGTATTCCTCAAATGAAACCCACTGGTGTTTAATAGATCTAGTAGCCCAAGCGATGCTGAGCTTTGGGTGCAATCTATTGAAAGAATTTTCAAACTCCTCAGATGTACTGATGAGGAGCGACTGCTGTGTGTCACGTTCCAGCTTTCCGGACCAGCTGACTACTGGTGGAAAGCTCGGCAGAAGGTTATACCTGCAGAGCACTTGGCACAATTTACATGGGAAGAATTTAAGGAGGCACTGTATGATAAGTACGTGCCTAAGACGTATAGAGCTCAGAAGAAGGCCGAGTTCTATAACTTGAAACAAAGGAAAATGACAGTCACAGAATATGATGCGAAGTTCTATGAGTTGTCAAGGTATGCGCCTGCCCAGGTGGATACCGAGGAAAAGATAGCTAAGAAGTTCCGTGGGGGACTGAGACATGAGTTGGGAATTGCGCTAGCCAGTCATGGAGGACTGAGCTATACTGAAGTTCTAGGGTGAGCTCTAGAGATGGAGGCCGTAATACCTGATGAGAAGAAAATTGTAACACCCACACCAGATCCAACCTAGAATTAAAACCGAGGCTATTACAACAACAACAATAGCAACTACCAAGGAAAAAGAAAATGGGACGGGGGAAATAGCAGTGGCTATAATCAGAACTACAATAACCAAGGGAATCAGAGGAGTGGCAATCGGCAAGGCTTCCAGCAGCCTAATCAAGATAACAACTATGGAAAGAGGCCGTGGCAAGAAAACAATCAGTCAGCGTTGTTTTTAGAGGGAAATAAACAAGCAGGGCCATGGAGAGGAAATAACCAGCAGAGTCAGCCACAAGGACAACAAAGGAATTTCAACCAAGGAGGTAATAACCCAGGAAGGGTTACCGTTCCTGTCTGTCCTAAGTGTAATAGGACGCATCCTAATGTTTGTCAAGCAGGCACGGGTGTTTGCTTTAACTGCGGACAAAAAGGGCATATGAAGAGGGATTGCTCGAAACCATTGCAAACGGCAGGACAGAACCAGTATGGACAGCCCCAGCCTTTGAGGGCGATTCAAGCACAGCCGCAGTAGCAGATGACCCAACAGCAGTTCCAGCAGCACGCTCCACAGCAACAGAATGCAAGGGCATGTGCGATCAAACAGAGTGCGCAGAATAAAGGCAAGGGAAACCTAGCAGGTATGGGTAAACTTCATAATACCCCTATTAAGATACTATTTGATACTGGCGCATCGCATTCTTTTATTGCTGGTTCGTGTGCGGATAACCTAGATATCAGACCTGTACGAGTTGAACACGCTATGAGAGTAGCTACACCTTCAGGAGAGATCACTACTTCCATGCATGTTTGCTCTAACCTAGAATTAGAAATTGGAACTCTTAAGGTTAAGGCGAACAACTTGAATGTTATGATAATGTGGGACGTAGATATAATCTTAGGAATGGACTGGTTATCTGAGAATTATGCCACAATTCTCTGCAACGAGAGGAAAATCTCTTTCCAGCCACCGGGAAAGGAGCCGACAGAATTTTATGGGATTGCGATGGGCAGGAAGATACCGATAATATCCGCCCTATAAGCCAAGAAGTTGATGAAGAAGAAGAATTGCAAAGCTTATCTTGTATACCTAGTTGGAGAACCAGGAGCCGAGAAGACCGTTCAAGACGTGAAAATTGTTAACGAATTTGAAGACGTCTTTCCAGAAATATTACCTGGTTTACCACCCGACCGTCACATAGATTTTTCCATGACTTAGAACCAGGATTGGCCCCCAAATCAAAAGCCCCATATAGGATAGCACCAAAAGAGTTAGAAGAGCTTAAGATCCAACTGCAAGAGTTTCTAGACCTTGTATTCATTAGACCGAGTGTTTCACCTTGGGGAGCACATGTTTTGTTCGTCAGAAAGAAGGATGGTTCTATGAGGATGTGCATAGACTATCGAGAGCTAAATAAGATCACCCTTAAGAATAAGTATCCTTTGCCAAGGACAGAAGACCTCTTTGATCAGCTTAAAGGCGCAGGTGTCTTTTCAAAAATAGATTTAAGATCTGGGTATCATCAACTGAAAATCAGACCCGAGGATATACCTAAGACTGCATTCCGAACCAGATATGGCCATTACGAATTCCTAGTTATGCCATTTGGTTTGACTAACGCTCCCGCAGTATTCATGGATCTCATTAATCGAATTTTTCACCCATACTTAGACAAATTCGTCTTAGTATTCATCGACGACATTCTCATTTACTCCAAGAATGAGAAGGAACACGAGGAACACTAGAGGATAGTGTTGGAAACGCTTAGAGCCGAGAAACTCTATGCCAAACTCAGTAAATGCGAATTTTGGCTCAAAGAAGTGATGTTCCTTGGACACATCGTATAAGCAGAAGGCATCAAAGTAGATCCTGCCAAGGTAGAGGCAGTGCACGATTGGAAATCGCCCACAAGTCCTAACGAAATTAGGAGTTTCTTAGGTTTAGCCGGTTATTACAGAAGATTCATCGAGGGATTCTCTACAATCGCTAGACCTATGACGGAACTATTAAGGAAGGAAAACAAGTATAAATGGACGGACGAATGCGAGAAGAGTTTTCAGACACTCAAAGAGAAGTTAACAACAGCACCCGTGTTAGCTCTGCCAGAAGTGAATAAGAAATACGTGGTCTATACAGATGCTTCAAAGAACGGATTAGGGTGTGTATTGATGCAAGATGGAAAGGTGATAGCTTATGCTTCACGACAACTTCGACTTCATGAAGTTGAATACCCAACCCACGACTTAGAACTAGCAGCCGTTGTACATGCGTTGAAAATTTGGAGACACCATCTCTATGGTGTTAGGGTTGAGATTTTACGGACCATAAAAGTTTAAAGTACTTCTTCGAGCAAAAGGAATTAAACATGAGGCAAAGACGATGGCTCGAACTAGTAATGGATTATGATTGCGGAATCAACTATCACCCAGGAAAAGCAAACGTTGTAGCTGACGCGTTGAGTCGCAAGACTCCAACCAAGTTAGGATGTCTCTTTGTTGAGGAAGAAACTCTTGTACGAGAATTTGAGAAAATGAACTTAGAAGTGTTGGATGCACCTGAAACGATAACCAACCATATAGTAGCACTCGTAGCTACACCAGACTTACGAGAAAGAATCATAAGTGCGCAGAGAAAGGATGAGTCGATTGAGAAGCTTCGACTAAGGATAAGAACGGATAAACCAGACGGTTATTCCGAAGCTCCGGATAATGCAATTTTGTTTGAAGGTAGACTTTGTATCCCTAAAGATGACGAATTGAAGAACGATATCATGAGTGAGCCTCACGATACGCCTTATATAGCACACCCAGGGAGTACGAAGATGTATCAAGACTTAAGAAATAATTTCTGGTGGAATGGATTGAAACGAGATGTTGCCTCGTTTGTAGAAAGATGTTTGGCTTGTCAACAAGTGAAAGCTTTACACAGACGACCGTATAGATTGTTGCAGCCATTAAGTATTTCAGAGTGGAAATGGGAGGATATAGCTATGGATTTTGTGACAGGTTTGCCTAAGTCAAGAAAAGGAAACACTGCCATCTGGGTAGTTATTGATAGACTCACAAAATCAGCTCACTTTCTACCGGTTAAGATTACCTACGGGTCAGAGAAGTTAGCACAGTTGTATGTCCATGAGATTGTACGTCTGCACGGAATACCAAAGTCGATAACATCAGATAGAGATGCCAAATTCACTTCGAGATTTTGGATCACGATGCAGAAAGAGTTGGGTACCGAACTTAACTTTAGTACCGCTTTCCACCCCCAGACGGATGGACAATCCGAGAGAACGATTCAGATACTCGTTGATATGTTAAGAACGGTAGTATTGGATCGAAGTGCGAATTGGGAAGATATCTTACATTTAGTTGAATTCGCGTACAACAACAGTTATCAAGCGACTATAGAAATGGCACCTTATGAGGCATTGTATGGAAAGAAATGTAGATCACCACTTTATTGGGATGAAGTGGGTGAAAAGAAGAACCTAGGACCAGATACGGTCAGTGAAATGATCGAGATCATTCGGCAGATCCGAGTCAGAATGAAAGAAGCCCAGAGTTTTGAAATTGGGGATAAGGTTTTTCTCAAGATTTCACCATCCAAAGGAATCATTAGATTCGGTGTTAAAGGTAAACTCCGACCAAGGTTTATAGGACCTTACGAGATTCTTGAAAAAGTAGGACCTCTTGCTTATAGATTGGCCTTACCGCCAAGTCTAGGAAGTGTCCATAACGTGTTCACGTATCTCAGTTAAGAAAGTATGTCTTTGACCCTAAGCACGTAATTAGCCAGCAAGACGTCGTTCTTGAATCTGACTTGAGTTATGAGGAAAAAGCACTATCGATCTTGGATCGAAAAATACAAGAGTTAAGAACCAAGTCGATACCAATAGTAAAAGTATTGCGGAATCACCACGGGCAGGAAGAAGCCACGTGGGAGCTCGAGGAAAAGATGAAGGAAAAGTATCCTTACCTTTTTTAAGAAGGTATGCAAATTTCGGGACGAAATTTCTTGTTAGAGGGGTAGGATGTAATACCCCAGATATTTCTTCCGTCGTTAAAATAAAAATTTAATTATTAATTGAGGCTTTGCAAGCCTAAGATAAGGATTTTCGATTCTAAGACTAACGGTGAAATTCGTTTCTGAAAATAAATTCCAGAAGTCGATCGAACAACTACTATATTAGGGTTTTCGCATCCGATAAAATTTTCGTTCGAAAACTCAGATCGAAAAACCGTCAGACTTTACATTCACTTTTTCTGCGATACGAGTTCACCGGAGAAAGTCAGTTTTTATTATTTTTCCGGACGAATTTTGGACTGTCTTATCCCGACTTTTTATTGGATTTTGAAAAATGAATTACGCTTTCCGAGTAAGTGATTTATTTCTAATCTAGCGGTCGAATTAGATTTCGTAAAAAATGTAACCGTCTAGGGTTTTAATTTCTCGATTTTATAACATTGTATTAGACCCGTAAAACGAGATATTTCAACTAAATATCTCACCCTAAACCGCATATGTGTGTGTGTGAGTCATCCTTCTATTTGTTTCTTCTACTTTACACCTTAGGCTAAATAGTAACTAACACCTCATCACACTTAGTCACCATCTCTCTCTTTCTTCCCCTCAATACCGCCCCCTCTCTCTCATTTTCTCTCATCTCTCTCAATCCTCCATTGTTAATCATCTTCAAGCTTTCAAAGCTCCAAAAGTCATTCGTCTACCGATCAATCTTATTTCCAAGTCCATAATCGACAAGGTAAGAGCTTCCTCTACGGATTGACCCGAACAAAACTTCTTTCCCTCAACTTTGCTTTTTTTCAAAAAATTGGAGAAGAAGAAGCATGATGTTCTATGGTTAATACATGTTGTTAGATACTTAGGAATGGATTTCATGGATAGAAATCATGTGGAAATCATCCTCCTAACTAAATGAGGAATACCGAAATATTATAGGAAATTAGGGGTTTGATGTTTAGTTTGATTTTTGGATAATTGATTAATGGATTTGTGTTCTATATGTTGGTAGATTGATGCATGAATTGTTTTAGAATTTTCTGAAAATAAAAATAAAAAGGTAAGAGATGCAGAAGTGAGGATTTGATGTAGTATTTGATATGATTTGGTTGATGTTATGATAGAAATGATATGTAGTAAGTATGTCGATGATTATATAATTTAATGGGATTTTTCTAAAAATAAAATAGAAAACGTAAGAGACGAAAACCCAACGATATGATAAGATTCGATAATAATTTGAGTTTATGGTTTTCGTATTAGTGAATCTTGATAGTTGATGAACGATATTGGAAAGTTTGAGCAAAATCGGAGAACGTTGAATTTTATTAAGAGATGAAGAATCTTCGATAAGTTGAGATTGGATAATGATTTAGGTTTATGATTTGGACATATGTTAATCTTGTTAGTTAATGATCATAATCGGAAAATTTGAACGAATTCTACAGAAATTGAAATATCGGTAAGAGATGAAGAAACGAGTCTAAGTGTCGATAGGAAAGTCAAATAAGGAAACTAATCGGATATTAGTGTTTAATGTTGATAAACGAACGAGATTGTAGTTGACGATATTTCCATCCGAGATACGAGATGATATAAGTTATAGTTTATGAACTAGAAGTTGTTGAATGAAATTGATTTGGAAATGGAATTTGGTTTAGTAAATGATTAGTTGAAAAGGACGAGGAAATGCTCGTCGTTTGTTTAAACGAGAGACGTGAAGTTGTTCCCGCTAAAGGAACACGTGTATTAACTGTAAAAAGATAAGAATTTCGTGAGCTTAAAGGTTGTATAGCATTGATAGAACCTAGGGAATCGTGCATCGAGTTTTACGAGCACCTAGGGTTTCACGCGGACTGTTTTGCGATGCGTTACGGAAACTGTTATAACTTTTAGCTCGCTTAACGAAATCAAGATCCGTAAATTGGACAATAAACTAGACATCCGTAGCTTTCTTTTGGTATAAATTTCATCCCCTGTTTCGCAGCAATCAGTTCTGTATGAACTCCAGAACCTCTGCTTTGTGCAGAAACTTTCATAAAGCTAAATTCTTAAGTTGAATCCTTTTTAACTTCGTTCCTTGTGAACTTCTAAGTCGTTATAAGTCATCGAATCCCTTTATTAACTGACCTAAGTGTCGAGTAATGAGCCGAGTTAGTTTCTAAACGAGAATTGTTCGAGTCTCGTTTCTTTGATAATCAAAAGAACGTAGTTAAGTGCAAAGGCCTAAAAATCATAAAACGAATTCGATTTCCTTTTCCTTTATTGTCTCGACCACTTATTAAAGTGTTATTATTTGCGTTCAAAGGAGGAAGTTGAGTTTAGAAGACAGGACGGAAGACCAGAGATGGAAGCTTGTGTTTTAGTTCTGTAATCGCCTAAGGTGGGCTTTTTTATATACGAAATAAAATGAGTAATGCTCGAAAATCTTTATATACAGCTTTGATAATTGTGTTTTCAAAGTGATAATCAGGGCATGAAATATTTGTTTTATGTGAGTTCTCTTATTGCCTTTCTGAGTTAGCCGACTGCTATCCAGAATTATTAGTTAGCCGACTGCTAACTAAATCATCGGACTCTGAGTTAGCCGACTGCTTTTCAGAGTTAGTGTACACGGTAGCCGGTGTGTGTGGTATCCTATTGAGGGGTAGCCAGCCGCGGTGAAAAATATTGGGCAAGTTGAACGTAACATCTATCAGAAAAATGCTTGATCAAGCTATGTTGTGAAAATGAGAAAGAAAATGTTTAGTAGACACGGGTATTTTATTGAAAAACCCCGATGTGCTATTTAAATGAGATATCTGATTTATCTACACTCGTAATATATGTTTTCAGCAAAGTGCTCACTAAGTATGTTTATACCTGCATGTGTTTTCTAAATGTGCAGGTTGAGTGACGGGAGCGGCGGAGGTTGAGTAGGATTGTGAATAAGAGAAGAACTGTAGTGTTTAAGTTCTATGTTTCCGCTGCCAAACTCCAAACTTTTTTGAACTGTTGTTGTATAAACCTTTTAGTCTAAGTTCTTTACTTTTTAACTTAGTATCTTTTTGAGGACCTTGTCGAGTGATCCTTCGAGATCAACTCTTTCTACTTCAATAAAGTCTTGTTCATAGAAGTTATTCTGTTATTAATGTCTGTTCATTCTTATTTATTCCCCTTCTTCCCCGCTTCTTTAATCCAATCCCTAGTCGCACCTCGGCTTTACCGTCCCTCGGGATTTGGGGTTGTGACACTATCCTACTCTCACTCTCCTCTCACGCTCTCTCACTCTCCACTCTCTCTCGTCATTCTCTCCCTCTCTCTCTCTACGCTTTCTCTCTCTCCCCCTCTCTCTACGGACATCACCCTCCCTCTTTCCCTTTTCTCTCTCTTTTGGCAGCAAACACACACACATACACACAAGAGAAACCTCCATTGAAAAAATAAAGATGAAGGTTTAGAGTTGCGAGGAAAATAGCTACCGATCATCCTTAATCGAAGCCAACAAGGTATTCTTAATCTCCTCGATTTTATGATAATTTCTAGCCTAGGATTACCCCTTTTCCTCTCCTTTTAGGGGTCGTTTGGTATCCATATACGTGTATCAGATATGGGTATCAATGTGATCCATATCCATACCTTGTGTTTGGTATATCAGTATATAGGTATCAAATTGATATACTTGATATACTTGATATGCTATTTTTCAATATTTTCATATACCAATTTTTGCTAGTATATGACTCATATCTCTACTTTCATTACCACTTGATATTAATCGATATCTTCAACATGTCAAACACGAATATCAAATATAAATCTGATACCCATACCTGATATCTGATACCTATATCCATATCTGATATCTGATATACTGGCATATGAATACCAAACAGGCCCTTACTTTTGGCACTTTCATGCCATGGAGAAGTGTTCAATCCTAGCTTATTTTTAACTTTTAAGGTCTTAAAATCGATCCTTGCATGGTTTTATGCATGAAATTTGAAGCCAAAATCTTGATCAACCAATCCCTATGAGTACCAAAAATTGTGGGGTAAAATTAGGGGTTTCCATGTTCTTAGTTTGATCATGAGTTTGCTGATAGATTTAAGCTCTAGAAATTAATCTAAGGATGTTTGTGTGATCAATTAAAAGAAGTCGAATTTCTTGCTATTTTTGTTCAAAAAATTTGAAGGTTTCTAGCATGAGAATTTGGAGTTTTGTCTTGATAAACTTGATGAATGAACTGATGATGAAATCGATGGATTTGAGTAGCGTGAGGCATAAGAAATTGATTGAAATGAAAAGCATGAATTGTTTGTCAATTTTCTTGAAAAATTCGAACAATTTGCTTAGGAAAAGTTGATGATTTTGTGTTGATTTTGATGAGTTTGGATGAAATTATGAGTTATATGATGATATATGCATGTTTAAGAGTGAAAATAAGAAGCATGAATTTTTATGATTTTTATCTCAAAAATTTCGAACTATTTGTATGAGGAAATCGATGATTTTTGAGATTTGTTAAGTTAGAATGTTAGTTAGATGATTGATAAGTGAAATTGAGTATATTAAGAGCTTAAGTTTAAGAGGAACTGAAGAAAGAAACACGTGCTAAAAAAATGGAAAAATTCGAACTATATAGGCCACAGATTTTGTGATTTTTGATGATCATGTGTTCGAAGTGCTAAAATGAATAAGGATTAGTGAAATTGGATTTATTTGAGGTGTAATGAAGTTTCGAATTATCAAAATCGGATTAAAAAGCCCAATTTAGTCGAATTATATATGCTTAAAAAGAGGATTTTAGTAATTGAGCTCATTTGATGAAATTGATTGATAAATCGATCAATTGAAATTTTTACAAGTACTATAGGAACTTGAATTTTTGAATTTGGACAAGTTTGGCACTAAAGTCAAAAAATTTCAAACCATTTAGGATTTTAAAGTTGGGAATTTTTTTATCTTGAGCTTATTTGAGTGATTTGATGCTAAATTCATGAAACTGAATTTATTTTAAGCATGTTAGAGTTTTGAATTTCTAAAATTGAGCATGTATAGATATATATACGAAAAATTCGAAGTTAATAAGGAAATAAAGCATGATACTTTGTGTTCTTGACTTTGTTTGATGAATTTGATGATTAGATGATGAAATTGGAGTAAAAATAACTAAGTTAGCTTCTTGAATTTCTGAAATCAGAGTTTATATGCAAAAGTTATAAAGAATTTAAGTTAACAATGAAAAATCAAGATTTTTGTAAGTTAAAAACGAAATTAAGTGAAATTGATCGAGTAATTGGTCAATTGGAATTATTTTGAGTCAAACTGTCAAGTTTGATAATTTTCCGAGTATGTGCACGTTTTACGAAAAAAAGTGACGTAGACTTAAATGCGAGATAATTTGTCTATGGTTTTGGATTTTGAATTTGAATTCCTTAATTTATTTTAAGAATAAGAAAACAATTTTCGTTAAAATCCGAAGACTTAAATTTTTCAAGTTTCAAAAGTCGATGATGTAATACCCCGAGCTTTTATACCCTTAGAGAGCGTATTAAATAACCTTATAAGTTTAAATGACGAGATTTGAGGAATAATTTTTTTTCTAAATAAGTAGAAATGAGTAAAACGACTGAAATGCCCTTATGTGGTTTTACGTGAGATTATCTGTTTCTATTTCTTGAAATGATAATATGATGCATATATTGAGCTTATTTGTATGAGAATGAGTACGAGTATGATTTTCAGAGATTTCCGAGGATTTTGATTTGAAGTGAATAATGTTGATAACCGAGAAATCACTATTCATCGATAAACTTAGAATAGATTTTAATTAGAATCTCTAAACCTAGAATTGATTCTAAGATCATTGAGATAAGATAGAAACTTATCCGAGATTATTTGAGAGAGTTACAAGAATTAAATTATTAAAGGATTAATAAGCCGATTATTTTTTAGGTTTTCTTCGTTATTTGAATTTTAGACCTAAAAATTAGATAATCGGAATCTTTGAACTATTTAGTGAGATGTGAGATAGGTTTGAGATGTTTTAGTGTCGGAAACGAGACGAGGAGAGATTAGATTCGTTTTCAGCATAAATGGAATAATACGGACTTTTTATCCGGAAAGCTTTTACGACCGGGTAAATAATACTCGTAATGAAATAATGGGAAAATCCCTCTCATCTCTCTCCCTCTCCACCGTCATCTCTCTCCATCTCTCCCTAATCTCTCTCTCTCCAAACCTATTTTCAAAGCCTACACCTAGGTTATCATCATGAGATTCCTAATGATGACTAAAATCTAAGAACTTACCTAACAAGTTAAATAAATACATGCATTCATCCCATCACCATCAAATCCATCTATCTCTCTCTCAACCCTATTTCCAACACCTACAAACTAGGTTTCATCATTAATATTTTATATGTTGGAAGAATATCTAGACAATATCTAATAAAATAATGGAGTACATGCATTTTACACAATTCCATCTACTCTCTCTCTCGATCACTCCATTTATTCAAGAGAAAAATTTCTCTCATTCTATCTATCTCTCTCTCTCTCTCGAAAACTCTCCATCAAACAAGGAAGAAAAATTCTCTCTCCCCCTCTCTCTCAATGCCGTGAGTTTCCCCTCAAAACATAGGGTAGGATTTCTTCCATGCAAGCTTAGAATCAAGCTCTAATCCATCATGAAGATCAAGTGAGGATCAATCCATCATCAAGCTTCCAAAGCCCTAATCTTAAAAGGTATTGATCTTCCCCAATTTTTAGTATTAATCTTCAATAATCATCCAAATTTCTTCTTCATTTTCGGCTCTTAAGCCCTAAAATGGATGATTAATTGTTGTTTCATATTTTCTTGAGGATTCAAGTGAGTTTTTCCATAAAAGAGTCAAACTAGAAGATTGAGCCCCAAGCCACCGAAGATCAAGGAGGAGGAATCCAATTTAATTTTCAAAGTATGGTATTTATTTGAATAATTGTATATATGTATCTCTAAAGCCCTAAAGTAAAGAAAACAATGCGTGCATGATTTTATTTTACGTTTAGGCAAACCTAGGGTTATCGATTCAAGATTCGAGTGAGGAATTCGTTAAGAAATTTGAACTCTAGGGATTAAATAATGAATTAAGAGAGAAAAAGAAAATAAAAGCCCTAAAAATTTGGCTAGGACCGAAAATTTAGGCAAAAATAGGAGAATTTGAATTTCTTGAGTTATTGTTATTTTTATGCTTGATTTATACCTTTGAATATGTTGAGAATTGCTATGTGTGCTTGAAAAATCAAGAAATCAATTGCCCTAATTTTTGTGTGATTGCCGTGAGTATGGGGCAAAGAAGGAGAAAATATTTTGTTGATTTTTGTGACGATTTAAATTGATGTTTGAGCTTGAGAATATTAGTAGATGTGATGATTTAATCCTTTGAGAATTTAATTGTGTGAAAATCGAGTTTTATGTGAAAATATTTGATGAAAAATAAATATAGATGATTTAGTATTTTTAATGTTATGATGTTCTTGAGTATAATATTGAGTAGTAGGTTTAATTCCTAGTGTAATAGGATTTATTGTGATAAAAGAGTGAAGATTTAAGTTAAAAAGGAAAAACATCAAGTAGGTGTTCTTGAGTAAGAACTTGAAAATTTGAGTTTTAAAAAAATTAAATCAAAAAGAAAATTAGTAATTAAATTAATAAAATAATCTAGATATTTATTGAAATAAAAATTAATTGAAGAATAAAGGAGAACATGTATTAATTAGGAAATGAGTCTTAAATTAGTAAATAAAAGAAGAAAAGAAATTTCTTAATAAATAAATAAGAGTCGAGAAAATCGAGTTAAAATAAAGAGAATGAAATGATAAGAAGGCAAAGAGAAGATTTAATAGAGTCGAGGAAAGGTGTTAGACGAGTTAAGTTTATATAGTCGTATAGTTTAATCAAGAAAATAATGGGATAAAATACGAGTAAGATATCGAGTAGTGATTTTGAAAGTAATTAATTAAATTAATTAAGTAAGTTATTTTTCAAACCGTTTGGATTAAAAATAAACCGAGAAGAGTTGTCGAGATACTAATCTAAAAGTAATAGTTTGAGTCAAGATTAAGAATCGAGTTAGAAATAGAAATAAAATTCCTATTTCATAAGAGTTTAATAAAAATAAAAAGAATTTTTATTAAGTGAGTAAAGATTTATAATATGTTTTCATAAAACAACGAGTTTGGAAAAGTGTCGTATATGAGTTGAGAAAGATAAATTTTATTATTTGAGTTTCTATAAAAAGGAATTCGTATTTGAAGTAAGTTCTAGAATAAAAATTGAGTAGATATTAACGTGTTTTGAAATGTGATTGGATTCGAGACAATGTGTTTGATTTATTTTGAATTATTATGCGATTGAATTAACGTGCTTGAGTGAATGATATTATTTGATGATGACGTGAAAAATTACTGAGTTTGTTTTGTATGCAAAACAATTGAGTTATTAAGTTGATAATTAAATCGAGAATTGATTAAGAATATAAAAGAAAACTCGAGTAATAGAGTTTAGATAGACGACGTTCATAATTAAAGCGAGAAGTGCTAATACATTGGTTAGTAGTATTAACCAATTATTGAGTAGTGTTAATGGCTTAGAGACGAGAATGCGAAACTTATTTAGAAAAGAATAACTTAGAGAGCAGCGAGTCAAGTAGAAGTCCTTCAGTCGAGACCAACGTTTAATATCCGTCTTTGCGTAGTATCTTATCTTCTTTATCGATGTCAAACTGTGAAGGATCAAGCAGGACGGAGAAATAAGCGAGGACAGATAGCACGTAAGCCACCTAGCTAGAACATCGGAAGACAGGTGGGCTTTGCTAAACCAAAACTATCGATGAATGCTAATATACTATTGAGTATTATTATGTGATTTTTTTTTAAAATGCAATTGACTTGTCGTTTTATTGAGTTTGGTATGTGTTATCATCTGTTTGTTTGAGTTATTATCATCCTGTGAAAGGCAGGAAACTCACGTGTGGTATGTTAATTGTTGAGGTGACTGTGAGCCTTGCTTCGGTTGGGCCGGTCACAGTGTTCGAGAAGGAGGCCTACTTCTCGGCACAGTGAGAGAATTTGTGACAGATGATGCATACTGTTGAGTATATATTATATTTTGACTGCGCAGTCTATTTAAAAGAAAATGTTTTATCATGCACAAGTAAAATCGTTTTAAGTTGCATAGATACTTGTGATGCTTCGGCAAGGCAAGTTCAATTGATATAGCTTTAAGAGCATCTTTTCCAAATGTTTTCGGCATGTGTTCACTGAGTACGAAGATCTCAGCCCTGTATGTGCAGGTTAGCAGGATGGCGATGGCAGGAAAGGCTTGGTGGTGTGGGCTGTTTGGTTGAGTCGAGTCGAATGTCAGACTGGCATTTGCACGTCTTCATACGTGTGAGTGTTGGGATTTGAGTCGAGTTTCCGCTGCAACCTTTTTGAAATGAAAACCTGTTAATATATACTTGATACTTGTTTTGGTTCCGAGCAATGTGCTCGATGAATTTAAATATTTTTTTAGTCCTGTTCTCGTTAACTTGATATACTTATCGTATTCTCACTGGTATGTAAATTAGTATGCTTGGTTATTGCTTCATTATGTCTTTGATAGCTTTATTCGAGTACTATTGCTTTTCGTTAGCATTTCCCCGAGCATGTTTCCCATGTTTGAGATGATTGTTAGATGGTTAAGTTGTGTTAGTGTTCATAAGTCGCACCTCAGGAGTCGGGGTGTGACATATTCTGAGTTGATATTCGTGTTTATATGAATTTATATGATTTTCTGGAATTTTTAGAATATTCTAAGATATTCGGAAATTTTTTCTTTTTCTATCTATTTATCGAAGTCAGTTGTTTACCTATCTGTAAATGTCTAATTCTCGATGTGAAAGTCTGAATGTGAATGATTTGTGATTTTAGTAACTGGAAATTTATTTCGTAATTTTCTGAGTTCGTTTGACTCGAGAAATCAAGAAATATGAAGTTTATGTCGTGAATAGTAAATTCTCGATTTTCGTGAATTGTTTAAGTTTTAATTTGTTTAATGTTATCGAGTTAAGTGCATAAGTCTGAGAATCTGTTAGTTTAGTACTTGGGTAGAGTCGAGAAACCGAGAAAGATCGAGTTAGTCGAGCCGAGATAAGTTAAGAAACCCAAGTCAAGTAGAAGTCCTTTAGTCGAGCGTTAGAACTTGTTTCATTTTTTGAGAAAGTAGTCTCGTCTTTATAAAATGTTATTCTTAAATGAACGAGCGGGACCGAGAAGTAAAGGAAGAAGAAGAAGGAAGCTACCCCGACTAACCCTACTCAGTGAGATGGGTTTTATAAACAGAGAACCATTGAATGCTATTACTTAATGGTTATTATGTGTGTTTTTTAAAATTAATTGACTTGCCATTTTATCTGAGTTATGGTATGTTTGATCATCTACTTGAGTTATTATCCTATGTGAAACAGGAACACACGTGTTGTTATTTGAATTATGTGAGGTGACTGTGAGCCTTGCTTCGGTTAGGCTAGTCACAGTGTTTGAGAAGAAGGCCTACTTCTTGACACAGAGTTAATGTGGTAGATTGATTCATATCTTCCTTATTATTTTATATGTTGATTGCGCAGTCGTTTAAAGAAAAGAAAATGATTTTGCATTCACAAGTAAAATGTTTTAATTGTGCTAGCGCTTGTGATGCAGTGGCAAGGCAAGTTCAATTATATAGCTCTAATGAGCAAAGTTTTAAATTGTTTTTGGCATGTGTTTACTGAGTATGAAGTTCTCAGCCCTGTATGTGTTTTCTAAACGTGCAAGTTAGCTTGAATGAGGATGGGGCGGATTTGCTTGGCAGTGTGTTACAATAAGTCGAGTCGTTTTAAGCTTGCAATTGCATGTCTTCATACATGTAATTGTTGGGACTTGAGTATGATACGCTGCATAAACAATAATGTTTTATTTATCTTCAAAATATTACTCTGATTTGGTGTCGATACAATGAGCTTTATGCTCGAAACTATTTTCTCTTTTCCCTAAATGCTACTTGACTTGGATCGAGATACTTAACTTGCTTTATGACACTTAAATTATTTATAAATGCTCGTTTATTTGAGTTAAGATTTGAAAGCATGTTATTAATTGTTACCGCTTTCAATCTATATTCCCTTTTTTTCCCGAGCATGATCCCTTGTTGAGTTGAGTATTATTTCATTGTTTCACCATCACTGTCCAATGGATTCTAATCGTTCCTACACACTTGAATTCAGGCTATGAACACTTAGCTGGCTGACACCATGAAGCACCCACATCATTAGTCGTCCTTTGAGGCGTCTATATCTCATGTAGCCACGAACATAACGTTTTTGTTGAACCGTTTGTTTCATAGATTCAGGGCTAGTGGAAGGAAGGGACCGTTTTGCAAAGTGGGAAGGCATATTCTCGATCTGGTATGTTTTACTGAAGAGGAAGATAAACCATAGCAAGAGAGAAACCACAAAGCCAAAATTTCATGAGAGAGAGGCAAAAGATTTTGGAGTAGTTGAGATATGAATCCTGGTTGATATGCAGAATAAATTACAAGGCCCCTAATTTATAGGGGGGTTGAGATCCAAATCAACGGATCAGATCAACTCGTGCAGTTATGCCTAATATTGATAACGCTCTAGTTAAAGGCCGAGATACTGTTGGTCAACCAATTAATGTGACTTGTGAGGTACAACAATTATTAGGAAATAATAGAGTTAGAGCTGTAGCTATGAGTGCTATCTGATGAGAGGAATGGAAGTGATTGATACGGGAGCTCCTCTAAGTGTTCCAATCGGTGGTGCAACTCTAGGACGCATTTTTAATGTTCTTGGAGAGCCTGTTGACAATTTAGGTCCTGTAGATACTCATAAATGGCATATTTTAATGCGTTGTTTCAGAAAAAGCTGCTCTAGGAATGACGGTGATGGAACCCGTCATGAGACGGTGTAGAACACTCGTGCATGTGAGGAGAGTAGGTTACACTATGTCAGCCCAATCGCGATCTACAAGCATAGTCTAAGGGACTAGACCAGCTTTCCAATGAGGTGACCGCTTGGCTAATTCAATGAGAATAACTTGTAATAGATGCTTGAATTAAATTCAAAACACCCTTCTTAATGAAAAGGAACAAGTTAACATAGTGTTACTCAGTCGACGTTGACCTCGACTGACTCTACTACTCAACTTGCTCTCAACTGACTCAACTTGTCAGTTCAGTGGAGGCTTGACTCCGTCACTCAGTTGAACTGAATGGGAAGGCAAAATCTCTCAGTTCCCCCTCAAGTTGAGATTTCCTCTCAACTTGTGATCTCCATCTTCATGGCTTCTTCTTCGGTTGGGTTGAGCAATCCAAGGAGTTGACACAACATCTTGAATCGAGCTTCTACCAATGGCTTTGTGAAGATACTAGGTCTCTGAATGTCAGTGTGAATTTTCTCAACAATGACATCCTTCTTTTCGACATGATCACGGATGAGGTGATGCCGAATGTCGAAGTGTTTAGTCCTAGAGTGGTGAACTGGATTCAAAGTGATGGCTAGATCACTTGAGCTGTCATAGAAGATGGGTACCTAGCCAGTCTCCATTTCGTAGTCTCTCAGCTGCTACTTCAGCCAGAGGACTTGCATACAGTAGCTTCTAGCTGTCATATACTCCAACTCAGTTGTGGAGGTGGTGATGCAAACTTGTTTCTTTGAGAACCAGGAAACTAACTTGCTTCCTAGGAACTGTCAATATCCAGATATTGATCGCTTATCAACTCTGTCTCTGGCTAGGTCTGCGTCTGAGTAGCCGGTCAGTTCAATGTTATCATCAGCTGGGTACCACAGTCCCATGTGGACTGATCCCTTGAGGTACTTGATGATATTCTTTATTGCGTGCAAGTGAGTTTCCTTAGGCTCAACCTGAAATCTTGCACAAACTCCAACTGCATAGGAGATGTCCGGTTGACTAGCAGTTAGATACAGCAACGAACCGATGATCTCTCTGTACATCTTAGCATCGACGAGCTTTCCTTCCTGGCCTGGGTCGATCTTCCAATTTGTATTCATTGGGATCTTCGTAGTTCGGCTAGAGGTCAGTCCAAATTCGAAGATCAATTTCTTTGTGTACTTGGACTGATTGATGAAAATTACTTCTTGTGACCGCTTCACCTGCAGCCCAAGGAAATAATTTATCTCTCCCATCATGGACATTCCAAATTTGTCCTTCATGAGTTGAGAGAACCTCTTGCACAGATCTTCGGATTTGGATTCGAAGATGATGTCGTCAACATAGATTTGCACCACCAGGATGTCTCCTCCAACTTTGATGGTGAAAAGGGTCTTGTCGACTGAATTTCGAATGAACCCTGATTTGAGTAGAAAGTTACACAAGGTTCCATACCATGCACGCGGAGCCTGTTTCAATCCGTATATGGCTTTCTTTAGCTTGTAGACTCTACCGTCACCAGTTTTGAAACCGGGAGGTTGTGCTACATAACATCTTCTTCGATGTCGCCATTGAGAAATGCACACTTCACGTCCATTTGATAGACTTTGAACTTGTGGTGAACGACATAGGCTAGGAAAATCTGAATTGCTTCTAGACGAGCAACTAGAGCGAAGGAATCCTGAAAGTCTCACAATCTAGCCTTGTTTCTCACAACACACCCAATGGCGTCACGCTTATTTTTGAAGATCCACTTCATCCCAATTACCTTGACCCCCTCAGGTCTTTCAACAAGTTCCCACACAGAGTTTCTGAGAAACTCGTTGAGCTCTTCTTGCATGGCTTGGGTCCAGTGAATACATCTCAAAGCTTCCAAGATGTTTATGGGTTCTGGCACAGCTTCCACAAAGCATGCGATCATGCTTACATCTCCTGCCTGTTCCAGCTTTCCAGTATCCTGAGCTCATCAGTAAACTGTGCTTCCAAAGTTGGTTCATCATCATCAAAAAGGGGGAATATTGTTGGGAAATTATAAAGGTTTCGAAAGATGCCCAAAACTCAACTGACCCCAACCGAGTAAATGATTACCTTAAGTCTGTTTAGCTAGAGCTCACTGTT
Organism: Schizonepeta tenuifolia; assembly: GCA_029490685.1. Taxonomy (NCBI): domain Eukaryota; kingdom Viridiplantae; phylum Streptophyta; class Magnoliopsida; order Lamiales; family Lamiaceae; genus Schizonepeta; species Schizonepeta tenuifolia. The sequence continues at coordinate 131,589,484 of CM055955.1, forward strand.
TAAGCGTAGAGATTTCACCTTACAAGAGTCAAGCAGAAGAAGTCAGTCGGACTAGAGAAGGAGGTTCGTGAAGAATTCAGCTGAGGGATCACACTCAGTTGAGACTCAAGGTCAGTTGGGACATCAACCCCAACTAAATCATGGACTCAGTTGGACAGCAACTCAGTTGACTCCACAACTGAACCACGCAGTTGAAGGCATACAGTTAGCGTGAAGAGAAGTTGTGCCAAAGTTTGGACGTCTCGAAGCAGAGAATAGAAGACGCCGAAGATGGAGGAGCTGCAGTCCAGATTTTGAATCTACTCGGGAGCACAAGTCAGCTGGAAAACTTTCCATAAATGGGCCGACAACAACGACGTGCAAAAAGCATGGTCGCAGGTACCATTTCTAGAAAGTTACTAGTAAAGTATGAGGAGTGCCATGTTTTTGACAGAGGTCAAATGGCTCTTTCCAACAGCTAGCTTGACCTTTTCTCTATAGATAGAGGTCTCCACAACAAGGCTAAATGGGGTTGATACAAGTAGAGAAAAAGCACGCCGAAGTGCCGAGAGACAATACAAAGAGTGAAGCGGCGCAAGCAGCTTTTCACCTCTCTCTCTCTCTCTAAGCAAGAAGACAGGTGAATAAGGAGTAGAGACATTTCTCTCCTGTTCTTCCCCCTAGCCACATGGTCTTTGCTTGTTTTGTATCCCCTCTGAACTCTCTCTTTTCAAGAGATTGAGTTCTTAGCCTTAGGTCGAAGCCTCCACTCCCCTAAATTGTTAAAGGCTTCTTTGTTGGATTCTCCCCCAAAATTCAAACTCAGGTTTGACTTTGAACCTGGAATCAGAGTCCTCAGGTCCCTTGAAACCCGTAATCCAATACCACGTCCCTTAGAATCCGTAATCCAATACCAGGTTGCTTGGAACCCGTAATCCAAGCAGAGGTCCCTTAGAACCAGGAATCCAAGAGCAGGTCCCTTAGAACTCGGAATCTAAGATAAGCTGTGCACTTGCCCGGAAAAGTGTTGTAGGGTCTTGTTCGAACCCAGAATCGAACTGGTTAGGTTTGCTTGGAACCTGGAATCCAAGTGGGGCGTTTGGTGAGCACGCGTAAGCTTACCTAATGAATTACTTCCCCAAAAAAGAAGTCGTGTACGTAGGAGGGGGATCTCCGAACCACGTTAAAATACCATGTGCTTACTTTCTGTACTTTTACGTTCAGTATTTTAAATTCAGTACCTAGCCAACTAACCCTGTTTATGTACTGCACTAATTTGGGAATTTAATCTTTTCATTTCACAAAGGTTTCAGTTATTGTAACGAGCTTATCTTCCACCATCTTTCGCATTGTATAACTGTTTAAAACCTCGGTTGGTGCATTCAGCTGATCTTCAGGCATAGGAGCCAACTGAGCAAAACTGCGTGATTGGTTCCCACTGAGCAACTTAGTTGAAGAGCTACTCCAACTGTCTCTTTAGTTGTGAGTAAACTGACCTGAGCACTATATCTCAATGAAAAGACGTTAAGCATAATGAAAATTGCTACTGGTGCCAGTTACTCGTTACCGAGAAATCAATTTATATTCTTGGGCTGGATATGGAAATCGAGCACTGGGAGGCCAATATTTTATTTGAGCTAGTAGATCCCTTTTTGGCCCAACCAAGGCCTAGCTCCTAGTGGGCCAGCCTCCCCCCTATACTCACTTAAGCCTTTGAGCTTTGTTATAGATTAATTAAATGATGGACTTATTATTTAGGTATTTTAATACCTAGTATAAATAATAAGTAAAGCCCTCGTATTAATCATAAGTCATTTACGTGTAAACAAAGAGAGGCAGAAATCTGAGAGAGAGAGAGGAGGGGGGGGGGGGAGGAAGCGGCGGCTTCTCAAGAGAGGAGAGGATTCGAAGCTCGTTGCCACCCAACGTCGAATCTTGCCGTGGATAACAATCGGAAGATCAACTTTGGAGTCATTAACTTCTCATTTCGCAGGTAAACGGTTCTAAACATCCTATGGGCGTCGATTCATTCGTAGGACCATGTTTAGAACTTGAATTTTGTATGTACTTGTTAAACAACCGAAATAGATCGTGGGCACACGAACCGACCTTTAAAATTCAGTTCCTTCAATACTTGTGTTAAAAAGTTTTGTTTCACCTTATATGTGACAAATGGAATATTTGTTAGAATTATAAAAAGATACTAACTTATTTGGTGGTCAATTTTTCACCGAAAAATGAGTGAAAAGTAATGTATGAAAATATTATCATATATTATTTTTAATGACTTGTTTACTAGCTACGATTGAAAACAAATTATCACATGGTCCTCCAATCCTTTTTTTTTTGTTTTTTTTGGGCCTTTTGTCCATTAGAAAATATATCATGCCTACCCTATGTTAATATTTTCTACAATTTAAGTGAAAATTATGGAAAAAAGGGCTGCTCCGGAAGATTATCCATCATACTAAGAGAAAATTAACTTCTATAATAAAGCTAGAAATATCTAATTTAAAATAAACACACCCTTAGAAATATCTAGTTTGAAATCCATGAATATTTATATTACACCATTTTTCATCAAAATAAGGACACCCTTAAAAATATCTAGCTTGAAATCAAGACAACAATTTTACTAGAGCGGAAATATTTGAGCTAAGGTGAATTTTATTGTCCCGATTTAAAGCTAGATATATTTCTAAGGGGTGTGTGTTGGAAGTAAACTTAATTTGGAAATTAGACAAAATATATTTTGTATAAAAATATTAAGGAAAAGAGAAGAATCTAGAACTAAGAATTAAGAATTAGAAATACAGGGAAAGGAAGTGCACGTGTGAAATATGGTGATGATTGTAGAATTCTCTAGACAACAATTATCTAGCATAAAATAGCTAAAGTCGGTTGTGTAACCGACATAGTGAGTATTATAAATAGGTGTGTGTGTGTAAAGTGATGTCATTGAGAGAAAAATTACAAGAGTTAAATTTTATAGTTTAATTTTCTCTCTCACACCTCTTTCTTACACATACACACACGCACACACACAATAAATTACTTCCCTCCTCCAATATCATTTAAATCCTCCTCCCACCATCAAGAATTTTCTGTATTTTCCAACATGGTATCAGAGCCACAAGATCCTACTTGTGGCAGTTAAAGTCCCCATGCTCGAAAGGAGCAACTTCGAATGAGTTGAAGCATCAAGTGAAGATGCTTTGAGGCCCACAAGGTTTGGCAAATCCAAATCGTGGAGTGAGTGCAACGAGCCGAAAAAAACGAGGCTCGGCTTGTCCCAAAAGAAAAGGGATAAGTTGTATGAGAATTGCCGCAAGAGAAAGTGGCACTATCCCAACGGGAAAGGGATAGATTGTGCATGTGTCCTGATAGAGTGACGAGAAAACTCTATCCGAAGGGGACAGAAGGTCTCGAGAAAATCTCGAGTGGTGCATCGGGAATTGTGCAGGAGAAGATTCGGTGTAAAGAAGCCGAACAAGTGTAAAAAGAGAAAGAAAGGAGAAAGAAGAATATTCGAGCATTACAAAGAAGAATGTTCGAGGACCCATGGTGGATGTATGACAAGAGAGAGGTTGTGACCAAGGACAAGATCGGAGCTGAGGCCGTGGACGTGGACGTGAACGAGGAGGTTTCGCAAAGAAAGGTGAAATGAGTTTAATAGAAATTTTTCACAGGAGGATCGAGCAACAAAATTAAGGAGAACAAAGATCGAGATGTAAACATCATCATCAAGCTCTTCAAGTACGAGAAGGTTATCAAATCCGGAAGATAGCTCATAATATCAAATCAAGTTTAATGGGGGTGTTGGAAGTAAACTTAATTTGGAAATTAGATAAAATATATTTTGTATAAAAATATTAAGGAAAAGAGAAGAATCTAGAACTAAGAATTAAGAATTAGAAATATAGGGAAAGGAAAATGAAAAAAATAGAAACCTAGAAGTGCACGTGTGAAATATGGTGATGATTGTAGAATTCTCTAGACAACAATTATCTAGCATAAAATAGCTAAAGTCGGTTGTGTAACCGACATAGTGAGTATTATAAATAGGTGTGTGTGTAAAGTGATGTAATTGAGAGAAAAATTACAAGAGTAAAAGTTTATAGTTTAATTTTCTCTCCCACACCTCTTTCTTACACATACACACATGCGCACTCACACACAATAAATTACTTCCCTCTTCCAATATCATTTAAATCCTCTTCCCACCATCACCTAATTTTTGTATTTTCCAACAGTGTGTTCTTTTCAATAGCGTAAAATATTTACATTCCAACGTTTTAAACTTTTTACACTACGAATAGAAATATTTGAGTTAAGGTGAATTTTGATATTAGTATTTAAAATTAACAGTGGGGTTTCTGGAGTAAAATGGGATGAGTGCCGACATGACGTGAATTTTAATTAGTTTTCATGTTTAGTTATATATAGAACAAGGGTCAAAAAAACTTCGTTCCTTATCCACTCTTCTAATTATTTAATTTTTATAACGAAACTATTTAATTTAAAATTATTTAAATTTTAAATAAATAATGTATCCATTTTTTAAGTAATAATGTATATTCACTTATGTGTAAGAAATAATCTACATATATATCTATCTATCTACTCTCCCCGTCCCATTAAATATGGCTTAATTCATCTAGGCACAGAGACTAAGAAAAAAGGCATTAGGTATATATGTGAAATAAATTTTTTGTTTTTTAGCTTTTTTCATGAAGCACTACTTCTTTACCAAAATTGAGGTAGTGATAATTATATTATTGTTATTGAGCATGAAAATCTGCAGACACGTAATCATGGGATATATATTTCCATATGTTTTGGGTCAGATTTGATTGGTATAAGCTGGTTCTCTAATTGAGCTTTGATGGAAATTATTTTGTGCTCGGGCATTATTCTTTAATTGATTAAACTGATCCTAGACCCCCTTAATTTAATCTGAAATTGAAATCTATTTAATTAGGTGAGAATAAACTTTGGGATTCCGACCACGACAATCTCAGCGAACCCGCATCTGGAACTGAAGCTTGTTAAATTTGTAATTCTCGTGTAATTTCTGAGAAAGGTGGGTCGATGAAATGTCAGTAGAAGCTATGAGGAATGCCCGGGCCAAAGGTCACAGGCTAAAGGTCATGGGTTCGAGTCCAAAGGTCACGGGTTCGAGTCCTCTGTCACGCGGTATTTAAATTTCCTTGCAAAAAAAAAAAAAAAAAAAAAAAAAAAAAAGCTAAGAGGAATTGTGCATTTTCCTATATATTTATATCATGGTGTGCTTAGTAATTTGTATGTTAGGGTAGAGATAGAAATGGAAAAAACAAAACTTATTTGTAAATTGTGATGAATTAGAAGATGAAGAAGGCTATATACGGGGGACAAGATGTGTAAATTGTAAAGTAGGGTAAGATTATTTTTATAAATGTAAAAGTTAGTATTGGGATAATAGAGATTACCAAACATCAAAACTTCATATATTAAAGTTAATATTGAATTTAATATGGACTAAATACCCATAATATACTAATTTATCACACATATCAATATTATTTGTATTGATATTATTTGTATTGGTTAATTCTATATGGTCTACCAAACATGCACTTATAATTAACAAACAAAACAAAGCAAAAAATAAAAGAATAAAATAAAACGAAAAAGGCTTTTGGCCCAATGAATTCCTAAACCCTAAATCATTATATACTATCCCTCTGTCAGCGCCGCTTTGTTGGGGGTATTCTCTTTCATACAACTGGTACAATATGTCTAACCCTAATAATGGCCGTCCAAAGCTGTCTCTGAAAGTTGTGACCAACAAAGAGAAAACAAAGGTACTGTTTGCTGAAGCCAACAGCGATTTCATCAACGTTTTGTTAAGCTTCCTGGTGTTACCTTTGGGAAAAGTGGCGTCAATTCTTCTGAAACACAACAAAGGAGCAGCGGCGGCGGCCATTGGAAGCTTAAACACTTTGTACACAGGTTTATTAAATCTCGATGAAGCCTTTTTCTGTGTGCGAGGCGCTAAGCAGATGTTGCTAAATCCACGAAGTCCGTTGGGATTGGAATGCCGTAATGTAGCGGTTGATATTACGGATAGCATCTTCAACAGCAGCCAATACTTCGTTTGTCAAGACCAAAGTTGTTCTAAACATGAATTCCAGAATATCAGTTTGTACTCTGGTATAGCTAAATGTGAATGTGGGAAATCGTTGAACAGAGAAGTACGTGTTGGGGCATGTCTTGATGGTGGAGCTTTCAGAACCAATGCGTCGTCTTTTATGATCACCGATGATCTGAGTGTCACGCCTATGACTGGAATCATTCAAACACTCACCAATATTGGCATTGCAGGAATTGAAGTGGCCGAGATGGAGCAACTCAGTTTTGGTATTAATGAGGTGATTTATTTTTGAATTTGATAAGACTGTTTAACGCCTTATCAACACAAGAAAATATACAAAACGGTACGAAATTAATAAAAATGTTCTCCTCTTCAAAGATGAACGAACTACCTCGCTTTTCCCTCCTCGTCTTCAAAGAATGAGTTCTCGAATCTGCAAAAGAGAAATGTCGCACACCGGGGTTTTTGTCCGGTGAGGACCCTCCGACGCTCAAATCAGAAAACTTGGACGAGAAGAAAAAAGAGAAGAAAAGAAAAGTGTGTGGAGTGTGAGATATGAATGAGATACCTTTAGCTCTGTTTTTACAGTAGGCTAACCTAGGGGTAATTTAGTCATTTGACTTTAAGGGCGAATATTTGGGTTCTAGACTCCAGCCCATGCTCCTTTGGTGAAGTTTATTAGAATTGGGCCCGCTGCTTATTGGGCCGTGGGCCAGAAATAAACCATCTCATATCAGAATTTATCTTCTTTTAACGTAGTTTATATCTTTTTTCATTCTTATGCTTAATTTTCTCCACTTGTTGCCTACCTTTTCTTTTCTCATTAGATTAAGGATTTGCTCATATTATGTTTAACTTCTGCAACCCCTCTGACCGACACGGTAATCAAGAAGAGACAGACGAGCTCCTCTACGGCAAAACCTGAACCTGGAATTTTGTCGAATCATACTCAGAAAGACGATGCAAATTCTAGAAATATGGTTTTGAAAGTGTGCTTGCAAAGATCCACCAATAGATTATTGCTTGCCGTTGCTACGTACGAATTTGTAGACCTGCTTTTTAGTTTCCTGACTCTTCCTCTAGGAAAAGTCGAGTTCCTTTTGGGAGGGAACACTGGTTTCAAAAGCATTGACAATTTCTATCAAACGGCATTGATGATGAATATTTTACCGCTCGAAAAACTAAAAGTAAGCTCATAAACTTAAAGCTACATCATGGTTACATATCCAAAAATCAGTTTCTACCTCTCAGTGAAGAAGCTCCTCCTAAACTGTATTACGAATATAAGTATACTGGTCAGTACGTGGTGACCAAAAAATTAACTTTTCAAGAGGAAATTGGAAATTTGGTTTCTTCATTCAAGTTGAACAAGGAACTATATGTGAAGAAACAAACAATGTGTATTGTAACTGATGATTTAACCTTGAGTCCTAGTTTAGCTACAAGCTTTTCCATTATAAGCGGTCTAGGAATCCCTCTTTCGGATGTGAAAGAAATGGAGTTGCATGTCGGACTTGAAGAGGTAAGATTTTGAAGTAGCAATTACCATCTTTATAGATCGTCCAGTTAGTTGCCTTCCTTCTTTCTTTGTTTATTCTAAAGAATTCATTGATTTTTCTTAATTATTGACTTGTGTTTCTTAATTATTAACTTGTGATTACTGATCCCTCCTCCTCAACTCAAGAAGAACTTCGGACTATAACTCAGGATATTGCATCACTCAGAACATGTGTTGCAGATCTGACTACACTACAAGCCAAAATTAAAAAGGATCTCAACTCATACAAAGCTGAAGTCCACAAGGACTATGAAGAGAAACTTGCGTCTCTCTTAAAGCTTAAGGATTTGTTTGATGTGGTTAGAGAGGAATTGAGACAACACATCAACAGGAAGGCAAATGACGTGGCTGCCCAACATAACAAATTTTCCGATGAGATTGATGAAAGGCACATAGTTCAGATGTCCCTCATCACTTCTGAGTTCAAGTCCTGTAAAGAGAAGTTTCTGACCAAACCACATGTCCATGGTCTTTCTGCCAAAATAGAGCATAACAAACTGTCCTTGGAAAACCATGATGACAAAATGGCAAGAATGAACAAAAAGATTGCCAACCTGAAGCAAGAGTTGTAGGAACTCAAGGATCAGAACTCCTCTAATCACACTGAGCAACAATCATCTACCCAGCTCATTCAAGATGTAGCTCTCATCAATTCAAGACTCTATGGTGAGGTTGAAGACATTAAAGCTTCCATTGCCTCCTTTCTTGATGCTGCCAAAAAGGGGGAAGAGTAGTTGTAGCAACTGACAAAACAAACAGATGCAGAGATTGCGAAGGATGAACAAATCGCCAGAGAGTTGGAAGCATCCCTCGAGACCAGCAAGAAAGGTAATGATCAAATCTTGCAGGAAATAATAGAAATGCAAGATAAAGCCATCGATATTGAAGCTGAACTCTTCATGATTGACTACGCTAAAGAATTGGGATTAAACGTAGATGATGATGAAGATGTGGATAAGGAAGCTCCTCCAACAATCGAATAAATAAGCGAAATGGCTAGACTGACTGGAGCAACTGAAAAGCAACTAGGAAGTGCCAAGTGGCTGAAATGTTTTGAAAAAAGGCAGATCAATCTTCAGGAGAAGTTTAGGCTGGCACTCAAAAAGAAAATAAAAATCAAGTTCATCGGAGATTAAGAAGAAGGCTTACCAATGCCGAATGTATCAGGCTGATGAAAGAAGACGAACTCGTGGTGAAAGAACTCAATAAAGAAATAGAAGGTACCAAAACACTTCATTACCCCATGTCGACAAATGGATGCCTGAAGAGCTAAACGACCATTGGGAGATGTTGAAGTCAGAGTTTCATGAGGAATATTACTATGAGTTCGAGTACAAAAAGTTGGAACCAGATGAAGCCTGGCTACTGCACATCGAAATCTTCTCAACTGAAGATGTGATTAGAGGACGTTTATTGGATGTTCTGAAGAAAACTAACCACTATCCTCCAGTTGCCCCTCCGAAAAGAACCTTTCCTCCACCAAGAATTCAGGGAACCAACCTCATCAATTATGCAAAGATTGAAAAGTAAGCTGATATGTTGGCTGTAAAGTTCAACATTTATTCGGTAAAGAATGCAAAGAATTTTCAAAGGTTACACATATTTAGAAAATATAATATTACTCTTTCTAAAGATGATCAAGAGAAGTGATGATGCGAATAGAAGACAAGGCAACTGATGTATCTTGTTTTTAATACTTTACATACTTAGGATCAGTTGTAATGTAATCTCCCAAACTTGTTATAAATAATAATGAGTCCTGGTTTTTAAAAGATCTTGAATCATTAACTTCACTTGATGACTACCATCTCGTTGTTCAAGTTTGGAGTTATTATGTATATTCATCTTGTGTTAACCCTCTCTTTCTTATAGACTAGAACTTTGTTCGTTTGTAAAATAGGTGATGTCAGTTTAGGGTTTTGGCATCATCAAAAAAGGGGAAATTGTTGGGAAAATTAATAAAGGTTTTGATTCATCCCAAAACCCAACTGACCCCATCCGAGTAGAAGAAACCATCAGTCTGATCTTAGAAAGAACTTACTGTTTGAGCGTAGAAATTTTCATCTAAAACAAGTTTTAAGAAGAAGAAGTCATTTGGACTGAAGAGGCAAGCTGGCTAGTCGAACTGAAGCTCAGTTGACTCCACAGTTGATCCATGCGGTTCAAAGCATGTCGAGATGGTGTGATGAAGTGAGACGTCGCAAAGTCAAGAAGAGAAGACCTTGAAGATGGAAAAAGTAGATGAGTTGAAGTTCGAAATTCAAATCACTACGAAGCTCAAGTCATTCAAGAAACTTTTCATAAATTGACTGACCAAGAGGACACACATAAGATACGGGTCACAGTTACCATTTTAGAAAATCTTGCAGAAGAGTAGGTGGAGTGTCATACTTTTTGGCAAAGGTCAGTCGGCTACTTCCAACGGCTAATTTACCCTTCCTCTGTATAAATAGTGGTCTCCACATTCCGAGAGAGGTGAGAGAGCAGACAAGAGAGCAACCATGCAAAGAAGCAAAAATAGATTCTCTCTCGTGCAAAAACCGCCGAGCTGAAGAACTAGTAGAAGTAGAGTGTCAAGTCCTCCTCATGTTCTTCCCATCTACCCTCTCAGAAAACCCATTCTTGGATCGAGTCAAGATTTGTAATAGGTTCGCGCATATATTCTAAGAAGACTCTTTCTTGTAAATTGAGTCTTTAAACCTTAGAAAGGAGCCTCCACTGCTTCATAGTTGGAAACCCCAAACCCCCAAACCCCAGGTCTTTCTTTAAACCCATAATCAAAGAAACTAGGTCCTAGGCTTTGTTCTTACCCGTAAAAGAACTGTAGTTTGTACACTTGCCCGTAAAAGTGTTGTAAGGTTTTGTTCGAACTCATAGTCGAACTGGTTAGGTTGCTTGGTACCCGCAAACAAAGTGACACGTTTGATAAGCACACGTAATCTTATCTAGTGGATTACTTCCCCGAAAAGGAAGTCGTGGAAGTAGGAGGTCGATCTCCGAACTACGTTAAAATACTGTGTCGTTTATATTTCAGTATTTTATATTCAGTTTACTAACCTTCTAACCCCTGTACGAAAACAAACTTTAATTTGCACTAAATCGGTTTAGAGAACTTGACCTTCCCTCAAAAGGTTTTCAGTCTACAACCCACGGTTTTCAGTCCAGAACCCACCAACTTCCGCAAAGTTAAAAACTCTGGTTAAAACCTCAGTCACCTTTGATCGTGACTCGCTTCAGCTGTCCTTTACAGTTGTCGAGCTATTTAAACTAAAAAGTTCACCAAGAGTTGAAAATCGATTTTTGTTTAAAAAATCCCTACTAGTGTATTCCCCTATACACCAATTACTCGTTACCATACAACCAGGTTAGGATACTTATATGGTAAAAAAAAGTACTAATTATCAATTAAATGCTTATAGTTGAAGATGTCAAGATGTCATGTAGTATTTGAATTGGTCCGGTGAATATGATGGTGAACATGATAAAATAATTAATTAAAAAAAACATGATGAAATTTGCATCTAAAACCGGACAACATATCCAAATATATGGAAAATTACCATGGCAAAAGCTAGAAATGAAAGACTAGTTTAACCAACGAATAAACATTTCGCCCCACCAATGGAAAGAAACTCAGCCTTCATTCTTCCTCTTGCGCTCTAGTTTTGGTAGTTTATTTAGCATGGGATTGATGAGGCCATCAGTTAAAGCCGTCTTTGATGTCAGAGAAGCCTTCAGAATACTTAATCACAATGTCTGAGGCAATAACAAACTTCTGACTTGGAGGTTTTTCAACTGGATCGGTGAGCATTAAAAGCTCTGGATTGACCAGACTGCGATCTTCTTCAATTTTCTCAACATTATGGGGTTCTTCAGATGGACCCTCAACGGGAGAGAGATTATTTGTTGTTGGTTGCTTCTTAGTGGCAATCACTTCATCATCTTCAGGTGGATGAATCTACCCACATTCATCAATGTTCTAGAGGTGGGATTTGGCTTGGTCAGGGTACACTTCTTCACACTATGGGTCTTTAGTTCTGGCTTCAGAGTGAGTCTCAAGAAAAGCTTGGATGATTTCTTTCTCATTGCGAATCAACTCAAGCTTCGTTCCAAAGTTGAATGTTTCATTCAGAATTCCCTCACTAGTTTGAAGCTCAGTGATTGGGTGTAGTTGGAGGAAGTGTGCCAGAATATAATAGTCTTCAAGACTTATCGCAACATACGTGTACAACTCTAAAATAGAAATGAGAGTTTTGAGATGTCTTAGCTCCGGATGTGAAGTTAAGGTCTTTTTGTAGGCTGCCAGTTGGACTCTTTTAAATGATTGATTGAGAGCATATCTCTCAAGTTCTGCAGCAGTCAGAAGAGGTCCTTCGTTATCATCATCATAACCAAACAGAGGAAAGTCTGGTTCGGCCACATGCTCAGTTGCTTCATGAGAAGGTTGATTTTCTCGAATAGACTCAATCACCATGCTTTGGATAATTGGTACTACGTGTGGAACTTTAGATGTTGACTCATCAGAGATGTTGATTATATCCCATTCTGTATTGTCTTTCATCTCATCATCCTCTACATTTCTAGCAGGTTCTTTGTCTTGATATTCTTCATCTGATGCACTGGCATCCTCAATGATAGATTTGTCTAGATCAGCAAATTGATTGACTGTAGCTTTAGTGGAGGTACCAGTCTCCTTTGGTTCCTCTGGGGCAGTCTGATGTCCTTCTTCAGTAATAATTGCGGCATTGCTTTCCTTGGGATTCTCTTTTCCAGTACAACTGACAAGGGCTCTTTGTCAAGTTGAGATTCAGTATCTAGTTGAGCTGTTTTTGCCAAGTCCTTTTCAATGCTCTTGGTTGTTGAGGAGGACGAACTTGATGAGACAACTTGTTGTTTCCAAGCAGCAGATGAGGTTGCTCCTCTCTCAATTGCCAAATGATTTGGTTCATCTTGTACAGTCCTGTTTCCTGAGATTGAATCATACTGATTAAACTGCGTTTCTGTAGAATGAGGAACTCCTGATTGTTGGATTCTCCTTCTTTTGGTAATAAATGGTTCCGCTAGAGAATCTTCCTCGTGATCCATGTCTCTAGAGGAAGTCGTTTAGGGATCCACCTTCTTGGTTTTCTTTGAAGTATTCTTTTTTTGGGAGAGGAAGTTCGCTCAGAATTTGCCTGCGAGTCAATCGCCTTCTAACTGCGGCTAGACTGTGGTTTGGACTGAGTACCTCGAACTCGTTGCTTAGTCTTTTTGGAGAAAGATCCACCTTTGTAAGCCATTTCGAGGGTTGTGACGATTATGTCCACTGAGTTGAATAGTCAATCCTTGTCAGTCATTATTTCTTTGTTAGTATGGACCGAGTCCACATCAAAGTTCTGACTCTGGTCTATATGTAGGATGATGCAGCTCGCTTTGGTTCCATAAGGATTTTGTTGGTGACCTTGTCTCCATTTTTCTCTGCCTCAATCTTTGCAACTTCTGCCAACAGGAGATTCTTCACATATGCCTTCCAATTTACATTGCAACGATTAAGAATGGCCATTGCAATTCTTATTTTTGGTTTGCTGATGTCTGCCTTAGATCCAGACAAGACATGAGCACAGTTTATCACCACTTCACAGAGAAGCCTGAGCTCTGGTTTTATCAAAGAACGGTGCATTCCAGATCTGAACTTACTTCCATCAACTGTGATGCTCTGAACAAAGTCTTCCACTTCTAAATCGGAAAGATATGAGATAGGTTATCCTCCTGAAAGTAGACGAAATACTTCATCCAAGCATTTATCTACATCAATTGAAACTTCCATTCCTATGAAGTTTCCTTCTCCATCATCAATAGGGAGGCGAACAATTGAAGTAAGCTTTCCTTGATCATCTTCGTCCTGATTGAAGAAAATTTTTGTTACCGCTGAAGGGAGAAGATACATTGGTACCTGAGTAACCCATCTTTCCATATTGATAGATCCAAGATGAGTGACCACTTTCTTTATGACTTCGTGATTCTTGTGAGCTAGAGATAGAACGTTCACAAAGACGACAACGTTCCAGACTCCTATTAGTTCTTAGGCGACCCCCAATACATTGAAGAACATGGGCTTTGAAGTGTGGAGACGAGCCATTAAGATAAGAATTAAGAAAATAGAGTTCTTGATTTGAGTAGGGAGGTGTAAAAACCAGTGAGGAGGATTTGCAAAGGGGAATTGAAATTTCTAGAGGCAAAAAGTGAAACAAGGGTTTAGATGTTTCCTTATGTATGAAACAAAAGCATGGAATTGACGGTGAGAGATGATTCTCACTCAATCTTGATTAACGGTTAAGATGGAAAATCTTTCGCATTACTTGTGACGTGGGATCGTGGGGTAGATTGAGGGATCAACAGTTAGTTCCACGCGTGCGTGAGAAGTGTTAAAGTGACAGTGTCAGCCCACTCACGGTCTCAAAAGCATAATTCTAATAAAGATAACTAGGTTTTCATAAGTGCAATCGCGGGCTATTTTAATTGGTGATCATTACTTCAGAGGATGTTTGAATTAATTCCAAAACACCTGCCTTAATGACTAAGGGACGAATTGATACACAAAGTTCTCACAATTAGTGTAGAACACAACTGTTTTCCTAGAACAGCTTACACTCAAATTACTCAAATTCGTCAATTCAGTTGAGGTTTGAACTAGTCTCGTCCAGTTGGTTGATGGCTGACTTCCTAACTCAGTTCGCCTTCAAGTTGAGATTCCTCCTTAACTTGTGATCTCCATTATTTCGCACGACGAGGAGTTGACATGAATTTCCCAATAATAGGGTTCACATCAACTTTGCAATTGCTTGTCTTCTTTAATTCATTTTGTTCCTGCAAAACACAGAATGAACTTATGGTATCCAACCTAGTTGGATCCAGGGGGTTAGAAACAAGAGTTTTTTTAAAGACTCGAACAGTGTCATCAGTTCGAATCACTTTCCCTTCTCTATCCACGTAGACAACTGACTGTGATCGTCTTGGTGCACGATCTGTCCAGTTCAATGGTGGATATCCTTGTCTCTGAGGAGCTTCGCATCGACCTGGCTGAGTTGGTCGATTTCTTCTTGGTGAAAACGGTTTGGGAGGGAATCCAAACTATCTAGCTCTTTACACATATCCGTGTTGTGGATAACTCGGACCAGGAAGTTAGTCTCCGAAGTTTCCATGACAATGATATGCTTGTTGGTAATGATGTGGACGTCTAATGATAGAAGTGAAGATTATCTCAGTTTGGATGCCTTTGCTGCTGATTGTGAGGTAGGTTGTGTGACCTACGCCTAGGCTGATTGTGCCTTAGCTGCGAAGGTTTATCTCGTATGTTTTCTCTCGCTCTACGATGTCGGGATCTAGACTTTTTTGTAGACTTCTCAGCATCTCTTGATGTACCAACTTTATGCTCCTTAGGTTCTTCAACTTGAACCTTATTTCCTTTATCCTTCAGAAGAGTCTCTACAGTATAAGGAATAACTAGAGTCTCTTGAAATGTGACTTCGACTGAGTCAGGTTGGAGTTAATGTGTCTCAATCGGAGATTGGCTTGCCTTGACGAACTTTTCTAGTTGGGATCCAGTGTCCGTCTCAGGGTTGTAGCCAAGACCTTCTACGCAGTTGGGAGGTCTTTAATTGATGATCATGCTCTCTGGAGCTGCACTCGAGGCATGAAGGGACACTATCTTTTCATGTGCATGTTTGAGCTCTAACTGCAACTAAGAGGTGTATTCAACCTGTATCCTTGTCATATTGGTCAAGTTGATGACCTGGTTGTTTGTCGAGTGAGAAACTTTCTTCATGTTGCCTTCTATTTTCCTCCACGAGCTTCTCTATATCTTGATCCTTCATGATCAGCTTGTTGCTCATAATGTCGAACTCTGCTTGGAGAGATTTGCATTGATTAATTTGAGCATTGCACAAACTGCTCAGTCGTTCTACCTCATCCCAAGACAGTTGAATATCTTCGTCAAGTTCACCTACATGAGTGTTAGCAGCAGGGAAAATATGAGAGGGATGGAAAGAGGAATTTACCACATCAGTAAACTCTTCAGGCAGTGCCATCAGACACACGCCTTTTCACCGGAGCTTGATGGAGAGTCCACCTCTTCTTCTTCAGAGTCGGTGTAGACATCGGTGTCTCCAATTTCTTCATCAACAATCATGGCCTTGGATTTCTCCTTACCCTTTCCACGGAGGGCATCTCGATCCTTTCTGAAGAGGTCAGGACAGTCGGCTTTGAAATGTTCTGGTTTCCCACATTCAAAGCAACCTTCGCCTTGATATTTGGAGAGAGTTTCTAAAGAGCTCCACCTGCTCTTGCTGTTTCTCCTGTATCTGTCCAGCTTGGCATTCATGTCTTCAAGATGCTTTAACATTTCATCGATCTTCTTCTGTAGATCGGTTTGGCTTGGTTGATCTCTGGTTGATGAGTCAGCTGACCTAGATGGTCTGACAAACTTGGATCGACCCGATTCAGCTCGAAGCGTCATTGGCTTGGTCGCTGAGCCTTGCTCCATTAAGTCATATTTCTAAAGCTTGACTTGCTTCAGTTGGAGGATGTCATACTCATTCGCCTTGAGCATGAAAAATAACTTCTCAGTATTCATTAAACTGAGTTCGCTCTGGACTACTCAGTAACTACTCAATCTTCACCGAGTGCAAAGAGAACTTTCAAGTTCATCTCGCGTTGAGAGTATTTCCCTTTTCTGATACTCTCGATGTCCATAATGACCTCTGAGAATCTTAGCTCCATCTTATCGATGGACTCGTTGTCGAGCTGAGAGAAGTTCTCATATTTCTGACAGGTTAAGGTGAACTTATTTTCCTTGATTTTGTCAGAGCCTTCATAGAGTGAAGCTAATGCTTCCTACATCTACTTGGTCGTCTCAGAGGAAATGATCTTCGGGAGGTAGGCTTTCCTAACAGTGGATGAGATGGTGCTTTTGGCAACATCATCTAGCTAAATTGTATCTCTTTCCTCCTTGGAGTAATGCTCCAGATCCTTGATCTCAAGCTTGGTAGTCAAAGTTCCATCTCCTAGAGCAGTGGAAGGAATTGTGACTGGCTGAGTCACTCGGATTGGTCCTTCATTGAGGGTCTCCCACACTCGATAATGTTTGGCGGTCAGCGCCATCTTAAGTCAAAACTTTAATGTGGAGTAATCATCCACGGTGAACTCCAGTAAGCTTCCTACCAACGTCAGGTTCATGATTCCTGCACACGCAAAGGAGAGAAACAAGTAGATATGCAGTAGAATGCACTATGGGGTTGTCAAAAGAACTGTTCAGTTGACAACTGAAAAATCTCGACTCATACCTCGTTAACCAGAGTCAGCAGTCTTTTAAACCACTGCTCTGTAACCACTTGATGGTCCTAGTAACGAGTAACTGGTGTATGGAGGGAATACACCAGTAGGATTTTTTTAAACAAAAATAGATTTTCAACTCTTGGTGAACTTTTTAGTTCCGCTAGCTCGACAAATGTAAAGGACAGCTGGAGCACTTCACTCAATCAGGATCAAAGCTGACTGAGGTTTTAACTAGAGTTTCTAACTTTGCAGAAGTTGGTGGGTTCTGGACTGAAAACCTTTTGAGAGAAGGTCAAGTTCCCTAAACCGTTTTAGTGCAGAATTAAAGTTTGTTTTTGTGCAGGTAAACTGAATATAAAATATTGAAATGTAAACGACACAATATTTTAATGTGGTTCGGAGACCTCCTACATCCACGACTTTCTTTTCGGGGAAGTAATCCACTAAATAAGCTTACGTGTGTTTATCAAACGTTCCACTTGGTTTGCGGGTACCAAACAACCTAACCACTTCGATTACGAGTTCGAACCAAACCCTACAACACCAAGTGTACAGCCTACGGTTCTTTTGCGGGTAAGAATAAAGCTTGGGTCTTAGATTTTGAATTCTAAGGGACCTAGTTTTTTTTATTACGAGTTCAATGAAAGACCTGGGGTTTTGGGATTTGGGGTTCCCAACTATGAAGCCTTCTACACTGAAAACAGTGGAGGCTCATTCCTAAGGCTTAGAGACTCAATCTACAAGAGAGAGTCTGCTTAGAATCTATGCACGAACCTATTAAAAATCTAGACTCTATCAAAGAATGGACTTTCTGATAGGCTAGCTGGGAAGAACAAGAGGAGGACTTCACTCTCTACTTCTACTGGTTTTTCAGCTCGGCGGTTCTTGCGCGAGAGAGAATTTGCTTGTGCTTTTTTGCGTGGTTGCTCTCTTGTCTACTCTTTCACCTCTCTCAAAATGTGGAGACCTCTATTTATACAGAGGGAGGTAAACTAGCCGTTGGAAGTAGCTGTTTGACCTATGCCAAAAAGTATGGCATTCCACCTACTCTTCTGGAACATTTCCTAAAATGATAACTGCGACTTGTGTTTTATGCGAGTCCTCTTGGTCGGTCCATTTATGGAAAGTTTTTTGGCTGACTTGAGCTTCAGAGTAGATTTTAATTTCGAACTTCAACTCATCTATTAGGAAAATTAGTAAAGGTTTTGATTCATCCCAAAACCCAACTGATCTCAACCGAATAGATGAAAGCCATCAGTCTAAACTTAGCTAGAGCTCACTGTTTGAGCGTAGGGATTTTATCTTTATAGGTTTGAAGCAGAAAAAGACAGCCGGATTGAAGAAGGCAATTTGTGAATAACTCAGTTGAGATCACGAGCTCAATTAAACCAGAACGCTCCACTGGATCACGAACTCAGTTGACTTCTTAACTGACCCATGCAGCTCAAGCATAAAGAGAAGTTGCGTCAAAGTCAGACGTCACAAAGCTGAGAAGAAAAGACTTTGAAGACATTGAAGGCAGAAGAGTTAAAGTCCAAATTCAAATCTACTCGGAAGCATAAGTCAGCTGGAAAACTTACTATAAATGGACCAACAACAGAGATATGCAAAAAGCGAAGGTCAAAGTTGTCATTTTAGGAAAGTTTCTAGTAAAGCAAGTGGAGTGTCATGTTTTTGGCAGATATCAAACGGCTCTTTCCAATGGCTAGATACCACCACTCTCTCCAACAAGAGTGAAGAAGCAGCAGCATACCACCACTCTTTCCAACAAGAAGACCTGAGTTGAAGACCAGTAGAAGTCGAGTGTCCACACCTCCTCTTGTTCTTTCATCTAGCCTCTCAAAAAGTCCCTTCTTTGATCGAGTCTAGAAAATAGGTTCTTGCTTAATTGGTGTTTGAGCAGACTCTCTCCCTAAAGATCAAATCTCTAAACCTTAGGACGAAGCCTCCAGTTCTTTCCGTGTAGAAGGCTTCATAGTTGGAAAAATCCTAACCCTGAAACCCTAGAAAAACCCCTGAACCTAAACCTTAGGTACGACTTTGAATCTGCAATCAAAGTCACTAGGTCCCTTTGAACCCGCAATCAAAGATCAGGTCCCTTTGAACCTGTAATCAAAGACTAGGTCCCTTAGAACCCACAATCTAAGACTAGGTCCCTTTAGAACCCGCAATATAAGATTAGGCTCCTTTAGAACCCGTAATCTAAGCCCAAGTTGTACACTTGTTCGCAAAAGTATTGTAAGGTCTTGTTCAAACTCGTAATAGAACTGGTTAGGTTGCTTGGTACCCGTAAACTAAGTGGAACATTTGATAAGCACGCCTAAATTTATCTAGTTGATTACTTCTCCGAAAAGGAAGTCGTAGACGTATGAGGTCAATCTTCAAACCACGTTAAAATACTGTGTCCTTTACATTTTTATATTTACATTCATTATTTTTCATTCAGTTACCTAACCAACTGACCCAGTATACAAACTGAATACAAACTGCACTAAGTTTTGGAAACTTGACCTTCCCTTATTTTCGTAAAGGTTTCAGTTTAAGTAAGGAGCTTTTATTTTCACCAACTTCCGCAACGCTTAACTATTTAAAACCTTAGTTGGAGTACACAGCTGACCCTTAATCAAAGAAGTCAATTGTGCACCCCAATTGTGCGATCAGCTCCAACTGACAATCTCAGTTGTGGAGCAGCTCCAACTAACTTTTCCAATTATTGAGCAAACTGACCTGAGCAGATTTACTCAAAGAAAAGATTTTCGAAACAACAAAAATTGTTATTGGTGCATTCAAACCCCCCCCCCCCCCCCATCCCATACACCAGATACTCACAACTCGGGACCATCATCATCTACTTTCTCCGTCTTCAAGGTCTTCTCTTCTTAACTTTGTAACGTTTGACTTCATTACACCTTCTTAACATGCTTTGAGCTACATGGATCAATTGTGGAGTCAACTAGCTTCAGTTCGACTATCCAACTTTCCTTTTCAGTTCGACTGACTTCTTCTGCTTGAAACCTATAAAGATGAACATCCCTACGCTCAAACAATGAGCTTTATCTAAGTTCAGACTGATGGCTTCATCTACTCGATTGGGGTCAGTTGGGTTTTTAGATGAATCAAAACTTTTATTAATTTTCCCAACATTCCTCTTTATAGTTTACCAATTACTTACTCAAGAAAACTAAATCTCTTTTCATTCATAAATTTCATAATTAGGGTGTTTTTTAAACAACTTTTAGTATACACTTTGATTTTGGTTATCATATAATAGTAATTTTTTTTTGTTTTAATAGATCTTACTAAAATTTTAAATTTAATAATGGGATGCGAGTGATTGAACATGTAGCTGGAAATAGAATTGCAGAAGGGCTGATGAACTCATATTTGTGCTCATATCTTTTTGTAATATGTGATTATTATATATGATATTTTTAATCTCGAATTACAATATCATCCTTAAAATTCATATAGAGTATATATAATAAAAAAATTAAATTTTGTAAATAAACACTTGCGGCTGACTCTTCTCCTCTTTTGCGTTGGAACTACACATGATTATTAATCTTCTCTAATCCCCACAAAATTGAGTACTGCTAATTAATCATATTTGATGGAAGTAGTTAAATGGTCAACAAACCTCTCAATTACTCCTGGAATTTCGTAAGACGGGAGTTTTTGTGTTATATTTACCCTTATAAGAACGGGCTGCCTGCACATAAATTTCGACATCAATCCATCATCACTCATTTCTCTTCTTTCTTTCAACTAAGAAAATGTCGAACTCCAAAAGTCCCAAGTTGTCTCTGAAAGTTATGATCAACAAACAGAAATCAAAAGTACTATATGCTGAAGCCAGCAGTGATTTCGTCGACGTCTTGTTAAGCTTCCTGACGCTGCCACTGGGAAAAATCATGAGAATTCTGGAGCAGCACTGCGCAGAACCGGTGCCCGCCATCGGATGCTTGAGCACTTTGTACAAAGGTTTGTATCATCTAGATGGCGCCAATTTTTTTGTCAAAGGTGCAAAGGAGTTGTTTCTTAATCCAAGAAGTTCGTTTGAAGCTGAATGCAGGAAACTAGTTCTTGATATTACTGATAGCCAGCCGGCTAAATACTTTGTTTGTGAAGACAAATGTTGCAATAGCTCTCATGTCGGCAACATAAGCATGTATTCTGGTATAGCTGCATGCTGTTATTGTGGTAAACAATTGAACTCAGAAACATCTATGTGGCATTCACTAGCTCATGATGGTGGTCTTGGAGTTTTCACACAGCATTCGTCGTTCTTCCTAATCTCGGATGATCTTCGTGTTGTCCCCGTTGAGTCTGGATTCCTGCGGATGCCGGTTGTGGCCGGAGTTCTGCAAATCCTAGAAATTCTTGGCGCTACCGACACTGAAGGGGCGGAGTTAAGGATTTTGAACTTTGGGATCCATGATGTGAGTTTCATCTAATTTCCTTACATTCTTATGTATGTGGGAAGCCTTTATTTTGATTGATTTGATTTTATTATGGAGGCCTCTACTCATGAGTGATAGATTATAAGGTTAATTGCGTCTATTGAAACAATTTTTGCAATGTTTTTTGGTTTGTTGCATTAAATACTAATTTGTTGAAATACTTTTGCACCAAAATACTATTGCAATTTATCTCCACCAATTTGTGCAACAACTATCATTTTTTTGGTGCATTTTTTAACGTTTTAGAGCAGAACTTGTGTGCGCAACATGCACAGGATTTTTAAATATTTTATTATTATTTAAACTAGTTAAAGTTTCATTGAAGATCAATAAAAAACCTCCAACTAATCCAATTGTAATGTAAACGCTGCTCTAGTGATAACTGAAGCCCTGATAAACTCTGTTTTTTTTTTTTTTTCACCTTCTGAATCAGGTTATGGACTTGCTGAAGCTCTCTTTAATCTCGGCAACCCCTATGACCGATCTAATAATCAACAACGGTAGGATGTGTTCCACCGTGGCGAAACCAGAAGCCGGATTTTTGTCGCATAATATTGGTAAAGCAGCAGTTTCCGTCAGCTCCAAGAATATGACTTTGAAGGTCTCTTTGCAAAGATCGACAAAAAGATATTTGTTTGCGGAAGCTACGGATGAGTTTCTGGAGTTCCTTTTTAGTTTCATTACTGTTTCTCTAGGAGGAGTTGAGTTCCTACTCGGTGGGAAAACTTGTCTGAAAAATATCGACAATTTATACAGGAGTGTCACAGATTTCATCGATGTTGAGCATTTTAAAAGTCCAGAAGCCAAAAATAGGTTAGTAAATTCGAAGATAGCTCGGGGGTATATTTCGGAAACTCAGTTTCTCCCTCTTAAGGAAGAAACACCTCCTAAACTATATTATCAAGGACAACCGTACCAACGGTACAAAAGAGAGCAAGGTGAATTTCAATCTTTCAGGTGGAGCAAAGGGCAGGAAAATTATGTCAAGAAACCAATATTGTGTTACGTCACTGACGATCTTACTGTAACTCCTAGTTTGGCATCAACCATTTCCATTCTCAATGGTTTTGGGATCGACTTGTCGGATGTGAAAGAAATGGAGTTTCACATTGGAGTGGAAGAGGTAATTTTCCTAAGTTCTGTTTATGTGCAATTTTTTTGAAAGGCATTATTATTTATGTATTTTTGGGTGCAGGCATTGAGTATATTGAAGGCTTCTCTTACGTCAAAAACTGCTTTAACTGATGGCCTCGTCAATCCATTGCTATACAAACCACCAAAGCTTGAGAAAGACCGCTGAGTTTTTTATTCAATTGATGATGGGGCTAATTGTTTGTTCGTCTATTTAACTTATCTTCTAGTTATGTTATCCGGTTTCACTTTTAGAAACATTTTCCGTATTACTATTATTTAATCATTCGCTCCTTGGCAAAGTTACAGTCGACGCAATTATGAGATCTTAATATTATCATACTCATAACCAAAATAATGAAGTTAGTATATAACTGAGTATAGAGAAAAACTTCAAATAATTGGTTCAACCCCCCTCAGTTTCTCGTGCATGCTACTTCAATCAGGTTCTGCTATCTTTAGATTGGTCCATTTAAACTAAATTTTATTCGAGTCGGTCTCCCGTGGGGACATCTGCACCATGCAGATTGGGCCGACCCGCTCCGGGTCCGACCCATATAATGTCGGGCGTTGACTTTGTTAGTTTTTTTCTTCTTTTTTACGGCTCCTTCTTCGGCTCGGCTCCGTCATCGCTACGATTAGTAATATGAAAATAATCGTAGTGGTAACAATTTGGATCATGTGCATCGCTTCGAGGCCTTTGGTTCCTTCGGCTTGACTTATAGAAGGGAAAATATATTGGGTAAAAGAAAATGAGCGCGTGAGATACACGCACTGTGCATGGATCCACGAGCCATGCGTGGGGTAATGGGCCGGGTCGGGTTGGGTGTTGTACGGTGGAAGTCTGCACGGGAGTTTTTGTCATTTTATTCGAACTAAAAATTTTCTATCCCAGTTCTGCTTTTTCGATCCATTTAGACCTAGCGGTCGATTTGAGGCTGAATTGATATTCATACCTTTGCCGGCAACTTGATAATTTACACAGGTTTTTTCGCATCCAATCAAACCAGTTCAATCATCACTAAAGTTTCCATTGGGCCTCATTTAGAAGAAGGGACGATAAATTCTTTGGGCCACTATAACTTAAAGAACAGTATTAACTTGGCCCATTCACATTATAGTTGCTGGGCATTCTAGGTTTAGTGCTCAGGGCTTATGCTATCAATATAATTCTACTTTTTATTCTTTTTCATTTTAGAATTACTTTTTACTTTTTGGATTAAAAAAAAATCTGATTTTTTTTGGTATATTGTATATTGATATTTTAACTTCAAGTATCGTTCAAAGCCTAACATTGTCAAAGATTAAGCTTTTGTTTACCAGAATTTTTTGTATTTGAGAATATAATTTAACATCTGTAAATAGAGGGTTTTTTTATTATAAAATGTGTAGATTAGGAATGATAATAGGTCTCACCCATTAAGCAATTTACAAATCCAAATTCATGGAAATTTTGCACACCTAAACCCGATTAAAAAATAATTTTAAAACTCGTACCTGACCCGAACCCGTTAAATAATACTCTTTTATTACCCGCTAAAAACCTGAAAATTTAAAAGTAAACATCAAATAACAAAATATTATAAAGAGAAAATTCCCCTTTCTAGCACTTCTTACATAATTTTTTTAAAAACTAGCACCCTTTATAAATCTTTTAAAATTTAGCACTTTATATCTTTTTTACCCCTACTTTATTTTTGTATTTTCCATTGTGTCCTCTTTTTTTCTTATCTACTTCATTCCACATCTTTCTCTCTCTCCACATCTCCCCCTCTCTCTCTGCTCTCTGCTCAAATCCTACCC
This sequence comes from Schizonepeta tenuifolia, assembly GCA_029490685.1. NCBI lineage: Eukaryota > Viridiplantae > Streptophyta > Magnoliopsida > Lamiales > Lamiaceae > Schizonepeta > Schizonepeta tenuifolia. Next base: position 131,613,860 of record CM055955.1, read on the forward strand.
CTCCGTCGCCCTCTTCCTCTGCCTCTTCTCCCTACCGCCGATGAGGGCGGAGTTCACCTCCGCCGCCACCTACCTCCCCACCAACTTCATACTCCTCGTTTTCTCTCTCCACAATTTCTTCCATCTCTGACTCTCTCACTCCCTGCTCTTTTTCATACGCCCATCAGGCTGAAGATCGTCGTGGCGCACTGCGCGACGGACGGCGCCGCCGGGTGGCGGAGGGCGTGGGAGAGGGCGTCGAGGACGCCGTGCGACGAGATCAGGCGGTCCTTGGAGGAGATCGAGAGGTTGAGCAGCGTGGCAGCGACGTCTCCTCCGACGGTGTCTCCTCCTCCTCCACTCACACTCTCTCTCTCTCCGCCAACCTTCCTCTGCAGATCTGGTGAGGCGAGGCGAGGCAACAGACGGCGTGTGAGGCGACGCCACCTCCCGACAGCAACAGCAGCAGTGGCGGTGAGACAAGGCGGTGATGGCGCCGACTCAGATGGCGTGTACCGGATTTACAGAGCCTCGTGCTTGTAATTGGCGTCGCGGAGAAGGAGCAGGCCTTTGACGGAGAAGGACCATACACAGAAAGACAGAGGCAACCACCAACATGGCTTCTCTCTCTACCTCTCTCCACTCATAATTATTTAGGTTTCTTTCTCTCTCCATATATCTCTATTTTTATTTTGATTCCAGTTCGTTTTCCTTTGTTTAATTAAGGATTTCAATATTCGGAGTTGTGTTGATTAATTTTTGTTGCGCTTTTCCTTTCTTCTTCTTCGTTCCGTTTCGTATTTGAGGTAATTCTGTCTATATTAATTTGTAGAATTTTTTGGCTATAGGAATTTGGTACGGGGATCTGCTTCTCATATATTTGGAGGTTTGGAGGTGAAGGGTTTTGAGTTTTCCGATGGTTTGGAGTATGGCAGAAATTTTCATGTGATTCAAGGGTTGAAGACTGAAATTTGTCATTGGAATTTGGTCGCGTTTTGTAAATCTTTGTTTTATAGATGGAGGAGGGTTTTGATCTCTGAACTGGTCTGCGTTGGTTTCCCCCTTTTTGGTTATGGATTTTATTTTTGGTGTGTAAAGAAGGAAATTGCAGATTTTAGATTTGGGAAGTTATTAATGGGAGCAGATGAAAGGCTGCTGGCCTTTCCATTTTTTTTTTGTGCATTCACAAATTTTGCCATATTTTTTTTGTGACTTCACAAATTTCGCCATATTTTTTTTTGTGACTTCACAAATTTTTTCTTATTTTTTTGTGACTTCACATATTTTTTTTATGACTTCACAAATATTTGTGACTTAACAATTTTTTTTAAGTGACTTCACAAATTTTTTTTTTGATGACTACACAAATTTTTTCTTTTTTTTCTGACTTCACCAAAAATTTGTGGTCACCGGCAACAGTGGCGACGGCACGATGGCGGCGGTGGCGCGGAAAAATGGTAGTGGAATATATTTTTTGTGACTTCACAAATATTTTCTTTTCTTTTCTGACTTCACAAAAAATTTGTGGCCGTCGGCAACTGTGGAAAAGTAGTGGTGGTTTTTTTTTTTTTACTTATATCTATACTTATATAAAAAGAGCTTTGTTTTACAAAATTTGAATCCCTAAAATATCCTTACTATCTTATCAAAATTAAAGGTAATAACGTAATACAAGATATAATATATAATATGTCATAAGAAATACAAACTTACCTTATTGATAATATATATTATTTACCTTATATTATATTATGATGTGAAATAAATATATTATTAATATACCTATCATGTATTTATATCCTTGTTAATATGTGATATCAACCTTATTATTTCGTCCATACGTGATTTTACTCACGTTATTGTGCAGTCTTTTTTCTTTACTTTTGTAACTTCAAGTTGCCTCCAATCTTCCAACTGGACAACTTAAAATTCTAAAATATCTTTTAGGCTCAATCAATCCGTGGAATTATTTAATCTTTTCGAGGTACCAAAATTTGACACTAATTCTATTCTCACTCATGGTCCATCAAAAAGGTCTACTGCATCTGCATACTTCAAAACGTAAATATATAGTAATATATATTCATGATAAACCATATTAAGGTAATTTCTCTATACATATACTAGTGTGGTATACTTAACTATTTTTTTGTTAATATATTCTTTTTATTCTCGACAGAAGCAAGAAGAAGCCACTGTATTAATGCAAAGAAAGCAACGATGAAAAAACAGCCACTTTATTTAAAAAAAAATTAAAAATTTTCACCAAATTTCTTAACACAATTTCTTAAATCAAAGAGAGCAACAATTTGAAGAACAGTCATATATCTTTAGGATCGAATTGTTCAGGTTTCTTTTTTTAAGATAAGTTGTTTTTTTTTCATTTCTCGATTTTATTTGTTATTGACAACCCTTTTTCTTTTGGATTGTGGTGTATGATCGTTCAAAATTTGATTTAATGAGTTCAAGTTTGAAAGAACAAAAGAAAGTGAAATCTTTAGGATTTATTCTTTTTTTACTTAGGAAGATCAACATGTTATTCATTGTATGAGATGAATGATATATTTATGTCTAAAGATTATGGAGATGGCTACATTTTTCTTTTGTTTTATGTTATTAGAAGTTGACAATATATGATTATGTGACACCATATTTTGTTGTTTTACATGACTTGACAATTTTATAAACATTCTTATAAGCCGAGATAGAAATAAAATAATTGTGTGAGTATCATAAGTTGGCAACAAGTATTCTTCTGCTGAAAGATATGGGTGGAATTTAATTTGCTCTACATTTTTCTTTCATTTTAATATAAGCATGCATTTTATAGTCTACATTGTGTTGTCATTAAAGCCAGCTACAACGACATGAAGAGATTGAAACTAATTGTATGTTCTTAATTAATAAAACGATGAATTGACATATATAAAAGATTTAAAAATTAGACAAGGACAATAATGTATAATTTTTTTTATAATGTGTTTTCTTCATGCAACGAATGCAAAACATGAATATCAATCTACTTGATAAGATTTGTGTATGAAACTTTGAACACTAAAATCAAATGGCTAATTAGTATGAGTCATGAGCTTTATCTTAAACTTTGTAATAATTATTGTTTTTAACGTGTGAGTGCACGTTAATTATACTGGTATATATAAATGGGTTTGGGTAGCGGATATCCGAAGGTAATTGCCCAAACCCGACCCAAACATATCATAGGTTTGCATGTTTCTACCCAAACTCATCACAAAACCATTTAATATTTCTCAAACTCGTCTTATCAGAATTTGGGAGTACGGGTACTCACGAAAACTTGACTCATTATCATCCCTAGTGTAGATAGAGGTTAAAGCACATAAATGACATAGTTTGGTTGGGGGATAAGAGCCTACCCTCAAGAAAAATTGTTTATCTTTGAACCTAATCTACCTGCTAATGACATGTGTACGTAATTTATTATTGAAATCCACCACATATTGTGCATATATTAGCAAATTTGTACCAGTAATAAATATATTATGGATAATTGCATATTCGAACCTTATAACATTAAAAAAAAAAAAAAAAAAAAAAAAAAAAAAAAAAAAAAAAAACTTTTGTCATCTCTCATGTCATGACCCTATCATATACCATTAACTCCATCAAAAATGGGATTTCTAAAAGAGAGATCCATCTTCACGTTTTCCGAGATGATGACTTCCACTTCCCGAGAAAATTCTAGTTCTTTTGCAGCAGAATCAATCTACGATCAAGTATTAATTTTTTGAAAATGAACTGTAAAAGTGAGTACCAATTTACCAAAAATCAAATTGATCCTACACTAAACACTCTTTACATCTCCTGAAAATTAGGATTTCACCTAAGTAAAAATACTCTGTTTTTTACACCTAAAAAATCTACTGTCGTTGCAAGAATCAACGTTTTTGCTGTCTCTGATCGTTATCCAGTTCTCTGTCCAATCACACTCCTCCGTTCTTGAATTCTTACACAATTCTCTCAATCTAAAAAAATCTGCAAAATTCATCTCAACTGAATCATGTGAAAATTCTTCCTCGATCGAGCTCCAAATCCCATGATCAAGAATACTTGTCGGAGACTCAGTGCTCTCTACGATCAATTTTTCGTGTCGAAAATCGTCAAGAAATGGATGCCGGAGCAGCTCTTTAGCCGTCTTTCTCTCTCTAGGATCAACCCTCAAACACTTGCTCAAGAAATCTTTACCTAACTCCGACAAGAACGCCGGAAACTCTGGCGCCTCGCCGGAGAACGCAATCCGGTGGAGTGTGTCCGCCGCATTAGGCCACGGCGCGTGGCCAGTGGCCATTTCTATAACCGTGCATCCAAGCGCCCATATATCTGCGGCGAATCCCTGTTCCTCCCCGCGCGCTACTTCCGGCGCCATGAACAGCGGCGTGCCGCCGATCGCCGCGTCCTCCGCTACCTTGGCGCAGCCAAAATCCGCGATTTTGGCGGCTCCTCCGATTAGCAATATGTTGCTCCCCTTAATATCGCAATGCACTATGCCTCTTGAATGTAGATACTCTAATCCTCGGACGATTCCTTGAGTGTAGCTGCGGATGGTCGCCTCCGGGAGGTGGCCGCCGCTGCGACGGAGCGCGTCCAACAACGCTCCGTCGGGGGCATGTTCGATCATTAGATTGAACATGGCCTTAGCATTCTCTAAGCTAATGTCGTATCCTCTGTATCCAATGATATGTGGGGAGTTTAGAGTGGAGAGAATCTCTTGCTCTCTTTGCAATGACTCGGACCTTGCTAACTCGGCCGATTTCACGGCGAAGATATCGGCGGAGAGGCGGGAGACGGCGATGAAGACGGTAGCAGAGGCGCCGTGGCCTATGATGTGGCCTCTGGTCCAGTCCATTTCCATTGAGGGAATTGGTTGATGAATGGAAATTTTTGTGCTCAAGTTTGGTTATGACTTCGTTGTACTATGCATACTTATATATACCCACACACAGACACGTGTGGGTATGTGTGTGTGAGACCAATGATGAGAATAAGGTGGCATGTTGGCATATTAGAAATGTTTTTTAGTTGTCCAAATTAGTTGGGAACTGGTTGAGTTGAGGGTTGCTTTAACGGGAGCTTAAAACGTGGCGAATTTGTTGTGGTTATTAGCTAATTGAATCCGACGGAGGTAGGCAAAAACGGGTCATTACTTGGCGGAAGGGGATGGCGCCACGTGGCGACCTTAGGGGCAAGGATGAAGAGTCGAGAACATGATTGCACATACGATACTCCACCATAGCTTCTACCCAATTGCAATTCGAAACACGAATAGTAGTTAGAAAATAATTCACGTTTTCATGGAACTGTTGCAGCAATTAAGATTTTTTTTGGTTGCCAGATGTCTCCACGACTATAAGAGGTAAAGTTACAAGTCTATCGATTTGGAAAGAGTTGGTGAAATTAAAACTTAATTATCATCTTTGGTCATACAAATATCAATTCTACGTACTATTAGGTCATTATTGTTAAGTAATGAATACTCTTGTAATATATATACCCGTAAAACAGCTTGCTCTCATAATCTTCTAGTTTTTCACATAATTTTAGACACTAATTAAGTTACGGCTACTTATAAATGTGGGACACATTTTTTTTCAAGCTTGAATTAGTAGGCCAAAGACTATTAAATTCCAAATCTCCAAAATACTATTGTTGGAGTGAAATTATTAGTTTCGGACTAATTTCGGCTCAATTGTATCCCGTATTTATAAATAGGGCCGAATTAGTGTTCTAAAAAAATTTCAACACCATAAAGTAATGAATATATATATTTTAGGTTGATATCACTATTATTTTCTATTTGGAGGTGTTAATTTGGGGAAAATCAAAACAAATACTCCCTCCATCCACGATAAGTGTGGTTCAAAGTAGGGATGTCAATCGGGCCAACCCTTTCGGTTTCGGGTCAACCCTATCAGGTTGTCGGGTTATTCGGGCTGAGTTAGTTCGGGTTGGATTTTTTTCGGGTTGAAAAAACTCAACCCTAACCCTAACCCTTCGGATTGCGGGTTGGCCCATCGGGTCACACACTTTATTAATAAAAATTAACATGTTTATTAACTATCTTATATTTGTCGCAAAAAATACAACAAAAAAATTGAAAAAATAACATAACAAGCATATAAGTGGTCCGACAGATTAAATCCAAAATAACATCCAACAAATCAAGTGTAAGAACACTACACGACATCAACAATTATAATAATATTCAATATTAATTCGTTGTCTCACAAAACTAAACAATTGAATGACATTCTTCTACTTGAATAATCCTTGGAGCGGCTTCAACTTGATCACTTGCTTCAATTATTTATATGTTTAGGACTAGGGTAAGAGAAAGACAGAAAGAGCGTGAATTAATTCGGGTCGTTCCGGTCGACCCTAACCCTTTTCGGGCCAACCCTAATAACCCGGTTATGTATTCGGGTTGTAAAAACTCAACCCTGACACTTTACTTTTGTTGGGAAATTTATTAGTAAGAGTTTTGATGAATTCCAAAACCGACTGACCCCAACCGAGTACATGTTGCCAGAACCTAATGTTAGAATTTAGGCTCGCTGTTTGAGCAAAGTTAAGATTTTATCTTTACAGGTCTCCAGCTGAAGATGGCAACAAGGCATTACTCAGACAGAACATCAGTTATGATGAAAGACAACTGAGAGTTCATTTGTTCAGATGGAATGAGGGGGAAGTCTTCAGAACATCAGTTGTAAAGGCCAACTGAGGATTCGTCAGATGAGAAACAGTAGAGAGGAAGAGAACATCAGATGAAAAGGAAGTCATCTGAAGTTTCTAACTCAATTGACTAAATACAAGGAAGACAACTGAGGGTTCAGTTTCAGAACCTCAGTTGTAGAACTCAAACAAGAAGATCAACAACATGAAGTTCAAAGTCAGCTGAGAGTTCAACGGTTCAGTCAGAACATCAGCTGAAGACCACTCAGATAAAGATCAAGATTCTCAACCAACTAATCGAGGTTGACTGTCAGAAAGGTTTAAGATTTGAATTTCAAAAGGAAGTCACATGAGGGTTTGACCGTTCAGTCATTACCCCATCTGGCCCAACATAAGGCTGTCTCAGAAGGAAAGCAGAAGAACACAGATGCCATATCGGGAAAGTCTGCAGAGATGAGAGACAAGCCATCGCTTTCAACGATCAGAGATCAACAGCTCCTCCAACGGCTAGTTGATTCTCTCCGCCTATAAATAGAGGCATTCTCTCATTTGAGAGATACACACACGAGACAAGAGATAGAGAAGTGCAATCACAAGAAAATCAAGCGCAAGAAAAATCTGCAAAAATCTTATTCTAAGAACATCAGCAGCTGAGAGTTCAAGAGTGATAGAACATTAGTAGCTGAGGGTTCGTAGAGTTTTAATCTATCTTAGATCTTAGTTTGAGTGTTCATTCGTTCAAGTCATAGATCCAGCTCTCATTCATGATCGAGCTGTAGTTGGAAAATCCACCCACATACACACCTTAAAAAGTGTCTGTTAGGATCATACTCTTCCTGTAATTGAGTAGCTAGGTCGTCAAGTACCCGCAAACTTGACATAGGTTGTTAAGTACCCGCAAACTTAACTGTAAAGGTTGATAAGTACCCGTAAACTTATTGCAACGGTTGCACAGCCCAGGTAAGCTGTGTGGATCTGTCCAGAAGAACTTGGACTGAGGTGTGAGGATTCACATCTCCCCGTGGACGTAGGAGGGTTATCTCCGAACCACGTTAAATCCCGTGTGTCTATGTTTATTTTTACTCAGTTGCTCATTGCATTCTTATCTGATCAAACTAACCAGCATACAAACTGCATTTTTGCATATTCAACTGTTTTGGTTTTTGACCAACCCTGCACTAAAAAGCGTGAGTTGCTATAATGAGTTTTAATTTCCACTACATTCCGCACAGCCTCACTCTTCCAGCTGAGGTTGCTTACTCAGCTGTGAGATTCCAATTGAGTCCGTTTTACTCGGTTGAAGTTAATTTTAAGGGTTAAGTTTTAAAATCCCAACTGGTGTATTCCCCCCCCCCATACACCAGTAATTTTCTTCAGTGGTCAACTGAATAGATCTTTTCACGCTGGTGCATATTTGCTCACATTTTTGTCCTGTTTTTTTTTTGTGCAGATGGACGTCAAGGACAAGATCGTCGTCATGTTCTCAGTAGTCAATTATACATCATGGAGAACTCGAATGAAGAAGATCCTTCTGTCAAAGCATCACAGGATGCAACAAGTTCTCTCTTCCGGACCAATCGTCATTAAAGAAAGAATAGCTCGCACTCCCACAAATCCTAACAATGGAGATACAGTGGTGGAGTATGTGGAGAAACAGCCAGAAGACTACTCTCCAGAGGAGGCCAAGGTGAGCCAGTTGGATATCTGGGCTCAGAGCGCAATAATGTCCACAGTTGGACAAGATTATCTGCCTTGGATAGAGGAGTATGAGACTGCAAAAGAGATGTGGGACATCCTGGCATCGCTAAGTGAAGGAAGCAACGAGACGAAGGAAAACAAGTTCTCACATGCATGTCAAGATTTCGACAATTTCAGTCTGTGACCTGATGAGACTATCGATCAGCTAGAGCTCCGGTTTATGGACATCATCAGAAGAATCCAGTCCATCCGGAGAGGAAAATACACACTAAGAGAAATTAACCTCAAAGTGTTGCAAGCTCTACCGGCTGAGTGGGATACTTTCACCAATATCCACGAGAGCCGAGCTGACCTTGGTGAAATGGGAACTGAAAGATTGTTCTCAATCTTGAAAGGAAATGAATATAAGGTCAACAGGAGGAGATCGCAGCCCTCAGGTCAGACAAGTAGAATTGAAGATGTTGGCTCAGCCTCAAAGTCAGTTGCTCTCCGAGCTGATTACTCAAAATCAAGATCACCAAGGCCAACCAGATCAGCTGACACGACTGCAAAGGAGCCAAGCAGAGAGGAACTGCAACAGAACATTGCTGCTTTGTCAAAGAAGTTAGCCGACATGGACACTCGATTCGGAAAATATAAACGTTTCTATAAATCAAACCGAACTCGAGACAGTTCTAAGCCAGTCACCAATGGTTGCTTCGAATGCGGAAAGGAAGGTCATTTCAAGGCTGACTGCCCAGATCTATCGAAGAAAGAGAGAGATGCTCTAAGGGCCAAACAAGCTGGAAAGAATAAGGCCATGGTTGCAGAAGAAGCAGCTGACGATATGGATATCTTCACTGACACCGAAGATGAAGATGAGTTGAATTCTACCAACAACGGCATCAGTCAGGATCAATGCCTCATGGCACTTGGAACCAACCAAGATGATATTGAGGTACAATCTAATCATGCTCAGTTAAACTCTTCCAATACTTCTAACATGCAGGAATCTCTGAACGATGAGTTGGAACCCTCCTGGAGTGATTTTCAAGAACTTAGTGAGGAGCTGCATCACCAATCGGTTGAGTTTAAGAGTCTTCAAGCTCAGTTCGCCAAACTTGAAGATTCCTTAACCGAAAAGGACGATCTGATCAAAAGCCAAACCGAGGAGATTGAGAATCTCAAGAGTCAACTGAACGAGGCTAAGGCTCCAGCTGACGAGGAGTTGACAAAGCAGTACAATGAATAGCAAGATCAGTTGAAAAATCAAGATGCTCAGATCGAACAGCTGATAAAGAAGTCAGATGGACAAACCGAGCAGATAGCTGTACTCATCAAAGAGTTGCAAACTGAGAAGGACAATCTAATTAAGCTGTATCAGTCATCCAAGATCATAGAAAATCTTATCAGTTATAGTAGACAGATGGATGACGTGTCAGGTCTCGACTATGATGTTGTCAAGGATACTGGGATTCCACCAGCAACCTTCATCAAAGCTGTAGAAGTCACAGCTGTCGAGCCAGATAAAGCTGAGTCTCCTGAAGCTAATTCAACCTCTACCTTTCAACAAGTTCAAACGACAAATAGAATTACAACTGAGAAGGGAAAAGGAGTAGCTGATGTAGGACAGAATGTTCCATCGGTTGAGATATCAACCGAGGGGGAATGTTCCAAAAGTCAGAAGAGGAATCAGAGGCGTCGGAGGCACAACTGCAACCGATCTCAGAATCAGAACCGACCGCTGCATCAACCTCAAAGTCAACGTCAGAAGGAATGGAACCGACCTCAGAACAGACATGGGTTCAATCGTCTGAATCAACAGCGATTCCAACATCAGTCCGACCAAAGGTTCCAACCGAGTCAACCAATGAGGAACTGGTCAAACAACTGGAGATATTCATGCCATAATATGAATCATCATCAGGGCATGAATAGGTACAGACAACCCTCAGGAAGTTGGAATCATAATCAGCCACAAAGATTCCAACATGGCGTCCGACCTCACAGACAAACTCAATAGGATAAGAATCGCCATCAAAACAGGGGGAAAGCCTCATTTCCTAAAGCTCAACATGGGAGAAATCCAACTCCTCCCAAGAAACAGAACATCACTACTAACAACAAGCCTAAGGATAACCGAAGTGTTGTTATAGTTGATGATGAAGGAAAAGTAATCTGGAATGATAAATCCATCCGAGTTTACAGGGAAAAGCGACGCACAGTTCCAGCGGGAACTGGTTCTAACCCTCCAGGACCCAACTGAAATTGGGGACCTAAGCGAGTTTCTCTTTGCAGGTGCAGGAGAAACAGCTGAGGAAGAAGAAGGCGTCTGCTACAATGTGGGTGATGGATAGTGAATGCTCGAAACACATGACGAATCTGAAGGATTTGCTTGGAAGTTTCGTGGAGAAAGAAGGTCCATCAGTTACTTTTGGTGATAACTCAAAAGGTTATACCAGAGGTTACGGTACCCTTGAAACCAATCATGTTTCAATTTCTAATGTCTCTTATGTTGATGGATTGAAGCATAACCTGCTCTCCATCAGCCAATTCTGTGATAATGGTTTCTCTGTCAATTTTGATGCACAGGGTTGCAGGGTTAAAGATGTCGGATCAAAACAGGTGATATTGTTGGGAAATCGATCTCCAACAGGGAATGTTTACTACGCTGACTGGAACAGCAGCCTCCCTGACACCTGCCTGTTATCAAAAAGCAGTTCAGATGTGAGCTGACTGTGGCACAAAAGGCTCAACCATCTGAACTTCAAGACGATGAACCGACTCACCAGACAAGAACATGCAAGAGGCATACCTAACCGAGTGTTTTCAACAACACACATCTGCAGTGCATGCCAGCTGGGAAAGCTCTCTAGATCCTCCTTCCGGTTGAAGTCAACTCCCTCAACCGATCGAGTGTTACAGCTGATCCATATGGATCTCTTCGGGCCAGTTACACCAAAAAGCATAAATGGCAACGAATATACATTGGTTGTAACTGATGATTACTCGAGGTACACGTGGACCATTTTCATGCGTTACAAGAGTGAAACCCGAGATGAGCTGCCCAAGCTGATGGATCGGATATCGAACCAACAAGAGATGAAGATCATTTCTATCCGATCAGATCGTGGAACTGAGTTTCTAAATGAAACCATCATCGAGTATTGCGAGAAGAATGGAATAACTCATCAGACATCAGCCGCGCGTACTCCGCAACAGAATGGCGTAGCTGAGCGAAGAAACAGAACGCTGAAGGATGCTGCCACATCCATGTTAGCAAGCTCAGCTCTGCCAAAGAGATTTTGGGCTGAAGCGATCAACACAGCATGCAACACTCAGAATCGATCTCTTCTCACCAAGCGGTTGGGAAAGACACCCTACGAGCTGTGGAGACGCAGAAAGCCAGATATTTCTTATTTTCGCGTTTTTGGATCTAAGTGTTATATTCACAACAATGGGAAGACTCAGTTGAAAACTTTTAATGCCAAAGCTTCGAAGGGCATATTTCTTGGATATGCAGCTCGGATCAAGGCATATAGAATTTTCAACAATAGCTCTCGTGTTGTGGAAATAACACCTCATGTTAGCTTTGATGAATCTACCTTTGAGTGCAGGGAACAGGTTAAAAGACAACAAGCAGATCCAACTGTTCCACCAGTTCTCACCATATCGCAAGCTCTAAGGGAAAAGAACCTAGCTGAACCACTGGTTTGGGCAACTGAGGATGAGGATCCATACTCCTCTGAAGATGAATGCGAAGATCCCAGCACATCCCAAGGGGGAACTTCAACTGATGTTCCTCCAACTGCTTCAGCATCCGAAGCCCAACCGAGTCCGGTTCAACCTAATACCAATATTGAGGATCCAGACTCAACAGCTGATCAATCACCAGCCCTAAAGACTCCAACTCAGATTTCAGAACAGCCACAGTTGGAAGAAGAAGGAAGACGCAACCGAAGATGGTATGAAGTTCATTCCACTGACAACATCATCGGCGATCCAACCGAGGGTGTGCGAACAAGGAGCCGAGTTGCAAATCCAGAATCAACTGAAGGAAACTCCAACACTTACGCCCAGTATGCTGAGGAGTTGGCAGTTTTAGAGGAGTTCGAGCAAGCTAGAGATGTTGCCATGATTTCTTGCTTTGTAGCTGATGTACCAGAACCGAAGAATGTTGGGGAAGCTCTCAACTGTGTCCACTGGACAACAGCCATGCAAGAAGAACTGAATGAGTTTCTACGCAACTGTGTATGGGAGTTGGTAGAAAGACCAAATGGTGTCAAAGTGATTGGATTGAAGTGGATTTTCAAAAACAAGAGAGACGCCATTGGATTCATAGTAAAGAATAAGGCAAGGTTGGTAGCTCAAGGATACTGCCAACAAGAAGGAATCGACTTTGAAGATTCCTTCGCACCAGTTGCAAGGCTGGAAGCCATCCTAATCTTTCTAGCTTATGCCGCACATCACAAGTTCAAAGTGTTTCAGATGGATGTGAAGTGTGCATTCCTCAATGGAGATATCAAAGAAGATGTATATGTTGAACAGCCTCCTGGTTTTGAGACTGGAGATGGTAGAGTGTACAAGCTGAAGAAAGCTATCTATGGTCTAAAGCAAGCGCCAAGGGCCTGGTATGACACTCTTTGTGGATTCCTTCTGAACTCGGGGTTCAAACGAGGTTCAGTTGATAAAACTCTGTTCACCATCAAAGTTGGAGAAGATATACTTGTTGTGCAAATTTACGTCGATGACATCATTTTCGGTTCCAAGTCGGAGGAGCTGTGCAAGAAATTCTCAGATCTCATGAAGGAGAAGTTCAAGATGTCAATGATGGGTGAGATGAATTATTTCCTTGGATTACAAGTGAAGCAGTCACCTGAAGGGATTTTCATCAACCAGTCCAAGTATACAAAGGAGCTCATCACCAAGTTCGGATTGCAAACAAGTAAGACCACGAGGATCCCAATGAATACTAACTGGAAGATTGAACCCGGAGCTGAAGAAAAGCTCGTAGATGCTAGCCAGTTTAGAGGGATCATCGGTTCGCTGCTATATCTAACTGCCAGCCGACCAGACATATCATACGCAGTTGGAGTGTGTGCTCGATTCCAAGTTCAGCCAAGAGAAGCACACATGTTGGCAGCAAAGAACATCATCAAGTATCTGAAGGGAACTATTAATGTTGGATTGTGGTATCCAACTGATGACAATATCCAGCTGACTGGATACTCAGATGCGGACCTAGCAGGAGATCGGTTGGACATGAAGTCTACCTCCGGACACTGTCAATTCATGGGAAGCAAGCTGGTTTCATGGTTCTCCAAGAAACAAGCATGTGTTGCAACCTCTACGACCGAGTCAGAGTATATGGCTGCCGGAAGCTGTTGCATGCAAGTATTGTGGCTGAAGCAACAACTGAGAGATTATGAAGTTGCAACTGGACAGGTTCCCATTCATTGTGATAGCTCGAGTGCCATAGCTATCTCTCTGAATCCTGTTCACCACTCTCGAACAAAGCATATCGACATTCGTCATCATTTCATCCGAGATCATATTGAGAAGAAGGATGTGTCCATGGAGAAGATCTCAAGTGAGATTCAGAGAGCTGACATCTTCACCAAACCTCTTCCTGAAGCTCGGTTCAAGATGTTGTGTGATCTTCTTGGACTATTGGATCCATCGGATGAAGAGTCATCCGAGCTGGAGAAAATCCATCCGAGCTAAAGAATCATCCGAACTGCAGAAGATCCATCTGAGATGAAGAGTCAGATATCCATCTGAGGGGGAAGCTCAGATGAAGGGGGGATCTCAGATACGAATTGCCACTTGAAGACATCAAATATCAGCTGAACACACGAACTCGAGTCAGCTGATGGTATGCGGCAACTGAGGAACTCGACTGAGGTATACAGCTGATCTCGACATCAGCTGGCAGGTAACATTTATGACTGAAGGTGTTATGATATTAAATGAGAATGTTTGAAATAAATTCAAACATTCCTGAACATGTCAGCTAAACTAAACATGCCATCATATCGCATTTAATGTAAAGTCTGGCTGAACTCCTATAGCCTTACTTTATAGTGCGACTGGACTGACACCTTAAACTATTCACCTTCTCACTCGCACGCGTGGAGCATCAGTCAAAATTACTCAACAGTCGCGCAATCCCAGTCGTTGAAAAAATACGCGCCATTTAACCCCAGCCGTTGATATTATCCGAGTCAAAGATTATATAATAGTGATCCTTACCTTCTCTTTTCGTGCATATCTTTACTAACTATTCATCATCCTCTCCACATTTGTTTCACCATTTTCAGTAAAGATTTTCCTTCTTCTTTGCATATATATCCCTTTGAGATGGCGCCTAAATCAAAAGCTTCCAAGAAGATGGTTTCCGCAGAGCCTGCTACATTCCAGGAATCTTTCGACATGGTGATGTCGAAGATTCATTTCGAACAGATTCTTTCCAGGGATGCCCCGACCACAGTCTGCTCGACTGGGCAACCCTCTCTCCTTCCAAGTTGCTCAGGAAGCAGGTTGTACACTTCTACAGGAATCTGCAGCGAGTTGCAGAAGACGGGCTTGTCACTATCATCCCGTGCAAGCAAAGAAACACAACTTCCCGGACGATAGAAGACACCGCCGTGGAAATAAAAGTATCCAAGGAACTGGAGAAGATCATCCCCAGAAATCGCGAAGCCACAGATGTGCTGGGGAACTTCACCGATAAGGAAGCTGATACCTTCCTTCAAACAATCCTTCTTGTTCCCGAACCATTGAAGGGGAGCATGCAAAGGACGAAACTGAAGCCGGCGCACCGACTTCTTTTCGACGTGATCTCTAAATGCGCCTTCGCGTATGGAGGAGCGTTCGGTGACATTAGCCGACCGAAGCTCAAGCAACAGAAGGCCCTGGAGGAACAGCACCAGGTCGGTTGGCTGGGCTATCTTGAAAGCCAGCTGTTGATGGAGAAGCAGAAAATCTCTGAGACGTCAGCTGAGTCCGGAGAGCAGCTGTTGAGTGTCAAGGGGACACTCAACTTTGGCACAAAAATCTCTGCCCTTATCCTCCAAGCCACAAAGGGACAACAGCTGACCTGGGAAGGGAGTGAGGACCCGCCGCTCAACAAGCTGATGATGTTCCCCACCGCCAAAAAGGCTAGGGACGTTGTAGAGGCCGTTTACACTCCCAAGGGTGCCCCCAAGCCAGCTGTGGAGTCAATCTCAGCAGCTCGACGCCCTTCTCAGTCCAAGCCTGCGAAGCGCCAGCTAGAGGAGGTGGCTGAGGAAGAGGAAGATGATGAAGAAGAAGAAGAGGAGGAACCCCTCCAGAAGAGGCCCAAGATTCGCATCATCCAGCCAGCGGCTCAACCATCTAAAACAAGTCCAGTGGTGGTAAAGCCAGCTGAGGAGAAGGAGTCAACCGAATCGAGCCAGTCGGTTGACCCAGCTGGGTTCGTTCTTCAACCTCGTCAGGAGGAAGTGGCAGAAGGAGTAGAGATACATGTGGAGGAATCCAGCTCCTCCTCAGATGAGTCTTCTTCATCTGAGGAGTCCCACGACAGTCCGACTGGAGCTGATGCCAGGCAGGTAATCCCACCTGTGTCTGAGGAAACACATGAGCCATCCGACTTACCACCCAAAGAGGATCCAGTTCTCTCAACTGGTCCTGAGTCAGATATTCCGAGCCTCTCGCTCGATGCCAACGTTGTGACCATTCCTTTGGCCAACGTTGATGAAACCATCGAACCCCTTACCTTCGATATTGACCCCCCTCCAATTGATGAAGAAGCCAACCGCCAGGCGATCTTGGCTGAATATGAAGGAAGGCTGAGCTACTGCTTCCGCAAGCTGATTGGTATGTTCCCCGAGGCGGCCTCGATGCCCATATTTGCCGTACTCGGGACGGAACTACTCTACCAGTTCAACGTCATATTCAGCTATTGGTACGTCAAGGAAGAAACCCTCAGGATCCATGGTTGGGACAGGTTGAAGGTCGAAAAATCCAACCTGAGGGTATACTTCGACTACCAGAACCTGGAGGTGGCCTACAACCAGAAGGTGGCTGTGCTACGTCGTCGTCTGGACAAGAGCATCCAAGAAGGGACAGACGCCAGGGAGTTGTGCAACAATCCTGGCGCTGTTCAGTTTCTTGACGATATGTTGGCCAAAAATGCCAACTGCATGGAGGATGTTGACGCAGCTGAAGAGGCGGCCAAGAGGGAAGAAGAAAAGCTCAAGGCCTACCTCGCCAGCCGATCTGCCTTGGTTGTCATGGAGCCATCTGCCCAGCCACAACCACAACACCTGCCTGGACCCTCAGATCAGCCAGCACTCTCAACCGATGCCATCTGTGAGCTGATCTCCGAGAGGGTCAACCAGCTGAGGCAGGAAATGTTGTCCAAGATCCAGCTCAGCAAGGAGGAGGATGCTGACAGGATGCATCAGCTGATGGCAGAGAATACCAGCTTGAAGAATCAGCTGGAACACCTTTCCTCTTCCCTGCAGCAGAAGTTCGAAGATCTCTCCACTTCTTCCAGCTCGGAAGTCACAGCTTTGAGGAAGGCAGTTCAGGGCCTCAGCTCGGACTTCAACGTTTTCAAAACCGTTGCTGAATCTGATCTGGCAAGGTCCCAGCAGACTCAAGACCAGGAGTGGATGTCTCAGTTTGCAAATTTCCGAGCTGAGTTCGTCACCCTCCACAAAGAGGTCTCTGCGACCTTTGCAGCCTTGCAGCGAGCTGAGCAGGAGCGCCAAGACCTGGAGTTGGCCAAGAAGGTGGCGGAGAAGGATGTTGTCGAACAACTCTTTTCCCGCGTTCAACAGGCTGAGGCCAAGCTAACCTCCCTGGATGGCACTGTTGCCACCCTTTTGGATGATGACAAAAAGGGGGAAGACAAGGAGCCAGCAGCTGTTGCTGGACAAGGGAAAGCTTTTCTTCAGCAAGGGGAAGGAGTGCCAGCTGAAGCTGAAGGAGTAGCTGAAGGATCGCAGCAATAACTGGAAATCTCCCACGACCTCGTAGCCGAGCTTACGGCCGAGCTCGATGCCGAACTTGATGGGATATCTGTTGAAGACTGCATTGAAGCTGCCAAAGCTATGGGGGAGTCCAAGGAGAAGTACTTGAATCCCTCTTAGATCAAGAAGTTCGCTGCCGATCAGGCCAAGAAGGTGGCCAAGTTCGAGAAGGAGCTGACCAAGGTGGAGAAGAACGTCGACAGAAATAAAGCCAGCCGGAGCGTGCGAAGAATCAACATGCACCAGATGAAGGCTGAGGCTAGGAAGTCGACCCAACAGCTGCAGAAGAACGTCCCGCTCCCGTCTCGGTACTCACATGTTGACAAGTGGATGAATGCTGAGTGGAACGATGACTGGGAGCAGTTCAAGCATGAATTCATCAATGACTTCTATTACAGGAAGGTCTACTCGACTGAAGACCCAAGGCAAGCCTTCAAGGAAGCCCTGTGGGAACTCAGATCTGGAGACCCTGGAATGTTTAGTCAGTTCAAGCGAGCCATGCTGAAGGCTCAACTTGATCCCAACACCATCGGATCACACACTTTATTAATAAAAATTAACATGTTTATTAACTATCTTATATTTGTCGCAAAAAATACAACAAAAAAATTGAAAAAATAACATAACAAGCATATAAGTGGTCCGACAGATTAAATCCAAAATAACATCCAACAAATCAAGTGTAAGAACACTACACGACATCAACAATTACAATAATATTCAATATTAATTCGTTGTCTCACAAAACTAAACAATTGAATGACATTCTTCTACTTGAATAATCCTTGGAGCGGCTTCAACTTGATCACTTGCTTCAATTATTTATATGTTTAGGACTAGGGTAAGAGAAAGACAGAAAGAGCGTGAATTAATTCGGGTCGTTCGGGTCGACCCTAACCCTTTTCGGGCCAACCCTGATCGGGTTGCAACCCTTTCGGGCCAACCCTAATAACCCGGTTATGTATTCGGGTTGTAAAAACTCAACCCTAACACTTTACTTTTGTTGGGAAATTTATTAGTAAGAGTTTTGATGAATTCCAAAACCGACTGACCCCAACCGAGTACATGTTGCCAGAACCTAATGTTAGAATTTAGGCTCGCTGTTTGAGCAAAGTTAAGATTTTATCTTTACAGGTCTCCAGCTGAAGATGGCAACAAGGCATTACTCAGACAGAACATCAGTTATGATGAAAGACAACTGAGAGTTCATTTGTTCAGATGGAATGAGGGGGAAGTCTTCAGAACATCAGTTGTAAAGGCCAACTGAGGATTCGTCAGATGAGAAACAGTAGAGAGGAAGAGAACATCAGATGAAAAGGAAGTCATCTGAAGTTTCCAACTCAACTGACTAAATACAAGGAAGACAACTGAGGGTTCAGTTTCAGAACCTCAGTTGTAGAACTCAAACAAGAAGATCAACATCATGAAGTTCAAAGTCAGCTGAGAGTTCAACGGTTCAGTCAGAACATCACCTGAAGACCACTCAGATAAAGATCAAGATTCTCAACCAACTAATCGAGGTTGACTGTCAGAAAGGTTTAAGATTTGAATTTCAAAAGGAAGTCACATGAGGGTTTGACCGTTCAGTCATTACCCCATCTGGCCCAACATAAGGCTGTCTCAGAAGGAAAGCAGAAGAACACAGATGCCATATCGGGAAAGTCTGCAGAGATGAGAGACAAGCCATCGCTTTCAACGATCAGAGATCAACAGCTCCTCCAACGGCTAGTTGATTCTCTCCGCCTATAAATAGAGGCATTCTCTCATTCGAGAGATACACACACGAGACAAGAGATAGAGAAGTGCAATCACAAGAAAATCAAGCGCAAGAAAAATCTGCAAAAATCTTATTCTAAGAACATCAGCAGCTGAGAGTTCAAGAGTGATAGAACATTAGTAGCTGAGGGTTCGTAGAGTTTTAATCTATCTTAGATCTTAGTTTGAGTGTTCATTCGTACAAGCCATAGATCCAGCTCTCATTCGTGATCGAGCTGTAGTTGGAAAATCCACCCACATACACACCTTAAAAAGTGTCTGTTAGGATCATACTCTTCCTGTAATTGAGTAGCTAGGTCGTCAAGTACCCGCAAACTTGACATAGTTTGTTAAGTACCCGCAAACTTAACTGTAAAGGTTGATAAGTACCCGTAAACTTATTGCAACGGTTGCACAGCCTGGGTAAGCTGTGTGGATCTGTCCAGAAGAACTTGGACTGAGGTGTGAGGATTCACATCTCCCCGTGGACGTAGGAGGGTTATCTCCGAACCACGTTAAATCCCGTGTGTCTGTGTTTATTTTTACTCAGTTGCTCATTGCATTCTTATCTGATCAAACTAACCAGCATACAAACTGCATTTTTGCATATTCAACTATTTTGGTTTTTGACCAACCCTGCACTAAAAAGCGTGAGTTGCTATAACGAGTTTTAATTTCCACCACATTCCGCACTGCCTCACTCTTCCAGCTGAGGTTGCTTACTCAGCTGTGAGATTCCAACTGAGTCCGTTTTACTCGGTTGAAGTTATTTTTAAGGGTTAAGTTTTAAAATCCCAACTGGTGTATTCCCCCCCCCCCCCCCATACACCAGTAACTCGTTTCGGGACCATCAACTTTTTTCGGGTCACTCCGGTCGATTCGTCGAGTTCGGGTTCAATTGACATCCCTAGTTCGAAGTGACACAAGTTTTAAGAATGAAGGAGAGTGGGTGAGAGGGGGGAAGGTAGATATGTTAACTTTAGTGGATATTTGATAATAAAGAGATGTTGAATAGATAAAATGATATATATTAACTGGTTAATTTCCATTTATTGTTGGACCACACTTCTCGTGGACAGCCAAAAAAGAAATTGGACCACACTTATCGTGAACAGAGCGAGTAGTTATTATACCTTCTCCGTCACAATATTTATGACTTCTATTGTTTTTCGGGCTGTCCCATATAACATGCATGGCCTATTTCTTTTTTGGATTAATTTCAGGCTTACTAACCCTAATTAAATTATTTAAAAAACACTTTTTAACATAATCTTATTGAAAGAAAAAAAAGTACTTTAATATAAATTATACTAAACATGTGGGTCACTCACCTTATAGTCCTAATTTCTTTCCCTTAAATACCAATACTAAAAATACAAAAATAGATAATGTATATTGAGAGGGAGGCAGTATATTAATAACATAAATTTGGAAATCAAGAACTGCATTGAGTTGCAGGTGATTGGATAAGAAACAACCAGTAGAATATGGCAAATACAATTGTTACTTATAATATTATTATATTTGATTACTAATATACATAGTCTAAATAACATGCATGATTTGGAAAATATGTTGGCAAGACTCAAATTGACCCATAGTATTTCTTTTGGATTTCGTTTATTATATATGACTATTGTATTTATGACAGGTAAGTGAAATAATATCGCACCACGTCATAGTGCACGTAAGGTATAATAATTAGTTGTGGAGTGAAATAAAGGGAGAACATATTTAGGGGTAGGTGGATAGATGGGATTGGATATTCCGAAATGTTAAATTTTGATGCCTGATTTTGTAATGGAGTGGATCATGACTTTTGAAAATTAAATTTTGGGGGTTGTGGGTGGTGGGTGACTGCTGAAATGGGTTGAGCCAACCAACAAACCTCTCTCTCTCTCTCTCTCCACCCCCCACCCCTCTATTTTTAATGTAGTAGTAATGTGGTATACATTATGTATATACCGTTGTTTGGTTGACACTCAATTAGGGGTGAATTCTCATGAATAATATCTTGTTTCCACATGGAAAGTCAACTAAAAATCATATAAAATGAAGCCACTAAGTTGCAACGAAAAGGGAACTTTGATCCCCAAATCTGTTCAAATTTCAAATATTAGTAGATTTTTATATTGAATAAAGTACACATTGTACCAAATAAAAAAAGAGTATCGATATTTGAACAATAGTTGTCCGGACAACAGTGACATATTCGTAATTAAATATTCTTTCAATTTTTTAATAATTAATATAATTAATGTTTTGTCTATAACACTCTTTTCCACTTAATTTATGTTAATTTCTAATATTATTTAAAATAAATTAACATAGGCATAAATTTTTGAAAATTTGAAATATTAATTAAATTTAAAGATTAACTTATAATTAGGTGGAAAAGGGTATTATAGACAAAATACTAATTATATTAATTATTAAAAAAATTAAAAGACTATTTAATTACAAATATTACACGGTTGTCCGAAGAATTGTTGTCCAAATGTCTTTATTTATAAAGAAATCGAGTATGATATGCACACTTGGTTTTTATACATACATATATTTATAATAGTGTACATCATGGATGATGTATATAATACCTTAATTAGGTCGTAGGGTTTGCTAACCCATATTGAAGTACTTTTTTTTACGGGACCACGCATGGAAGTTAATTTAAGTTTTATTTATATGATTTTTATTAATCTTCCATGCTATTCTAATTCCTCCTAAAAAATTATCATGTATCATATTCAGTGTCTTTTCAATAATTCGGATGATCTAAATGGCATTGACCTAATTAATTGAATTTAGAATTCGGAATTTTT
Organism: Schizonepeta tenuifolia; assembly: GCA_029490685.1. Lineage (NCBI taxonomy): Eukaryota > Viridiplantae > Streptophyta > Magnoliopsida > Lamiales > Lamiaceae > Schizonepeta > Schizonepeta tenuifolia. The sequence goes on from CM055955.1 coordinate 131,635,821, forward strand.
TAGTACATTTCTGTTAGCAATTAATTTCTAACAAATATCTTGAACAACATCCTCGAGTTAATGCAGACATGTTTCACATAGATTTATTACTCAAGGAAGGGATTAACCAAAAACGTTTCTAATTAAATTTAAATGGCTACTGATTTACTACAGTCTGCACGTCAAATAAAATTGGACTAAAATTTCTGGTTATGATTAAATCTTGGATTCTGATTTTGCTCTTTTAATTATCACACCTTCTAGAGGAAATTCGAGAAGGAATAATGATGATATTGAATCTTAAGACATAAACCATCTCCACTCTAAGCTTGTTAGTTTTGTAGTGATTTCTAACTTGGAAAACAAGATTTTATTGAATTTTAATATGAGAAAGGAAAATAAAGTATTTTAATGATTCCAATGATAAAATTAATAACATCATAACGTATGATGATTGGTTAGTACTTATTATCAAAGTTATTTAAATGGGATGAACCACTTGTCATAAATGTGAAATGACATGTCACACCTTAAAATCACTATTTATCCAAGAAGGGTTGCTAAAGGATTGAAAGTGATACCTTCTAATTCTTAATTAAGAATTAAGTTCGTGACATGTCAAGTTTTCAATTAGTTATGCCATGCTTCAAAACGAAGATTAACACAGAATCAATAAATTGCTTCTAGAAATTATCACCATTTTTTTTTCGAAACAGAAATTATCGACATTAATCATGGTAAGTAGCAACAACTAAATTAGCTAGTGCTTGACAGCTTGTTGATAAGAGAACTAAGTTTATTTTAGAGCTAGCATAGTAGTTGTGAATAGTTAAAAATTATTTATTTTGTAAAGTCTTATTCCAAAGAGGGGTTAATCTAGGCGTAAATATAAGTTAATGAATTGGTCTAAATCTAAGATCGAATGACAAAATATTGAAGAGTATGTTTAGCCTTTGAAGTAGAAATCAAAAGGCAATCAAGAAAAAGTAGAATGAGTTCGAAAGAAGTTGCAACTAATTTTACCAATTCAATCCACAACCCAATATATTCTTCCAACACTAAGCAACAATCGGTGGAATTTAGTTGTAATTATTCGACCACTATATGGGTTAGTTGAACCCATGTAACATGTAAACATTTATCTTACTATACCATATCTACTTTAATTTGACCATTTTTTTTAGAAGCACAGCATTTTACCAACTGAGCCAACACAACAATACTTTATAATTTGTCCATTTTATTAAATACTATTGAATATTAGTAGTTTTTTTCTGTTTTATTTACTTTTTTTTTTTTTTAAAGGTAAAGATGAATGTAATAGATAAAAAGAGTACAAGGGGTACTCAGCCCTTACAAGAGTAAAGTTTACAATAAAGAAGGTATACAATCTATCGGACTTAAACACCAATCATTTAAAGAATAACAAAAAGAGACGGGGAAATGAGCTCGTAACCATTTCCACTTATTCCTACTTAAGCTTAAAACTTATAAATTCGGAGCCACCATCAATTAAATTATAGTAATAAATATATATTTTGAAAAGGTCTCTCATAATATTCAGGTGATGATTGGGTAAATAGCGTGGCTTTTAAGAGAGCGATGATTAAGAAACCTTTTGCCTTTGTCAAATTCACGTGCAAGTGATCTTTTGTTGCACTTTTCACGTATTTTTTCGTCGTCCCTCTCCCCCACCTCACCCCACGAGCAAAAACAACTGTTATATTTTTTTTTTTAACTTTTTATTTTTAAGAAAAAATATGCTCGAGAACTATTTAAGCAAAAAAGGAGTTCAATTTATTGGTAAATGTCACGTGATATGTGGGTGAAGGGTGACCGATCAGATCATCCAACAAGATAGCATATAATTTTTCCACTTATTGATCATCTACCAATATATATTAACTACGAAAAATAGAAGTGGCTTTTTTATTCGGTGATCTAATTGGTGGAGTCTCTAATTTCAAAATAAATAAAAAATGTTTAAGTTATATGAAGTATCAGTAAATAGAAACTTTGGGAGGGCAAAATGAAATTAAAATTTAGAAACATTTATGTGATGTTAATCCAATGATGGCTCTCCTACATAAAGTTGAGCATTTGAAAGTTCAAAAATTAAAAATTTGAACCATGTTCCACCATTAGATTCTTTGAGGCAAAAAAATTTAAAAATTTAGAAACAATAAAGTGATGGCGATTGAACGATGATTTTGAGCAAATGAATGAACACAAATTTAAACCATGATCACCCATTAGATTCTCAGTACAAGTCGTTGGTTATGAGATGATGTTATTGATTGTTACATAGACCTATATATCTAATCATACTCCTTCTGTCTACGTGTAGCACAATTTTCTTTGATGTACATTTACGATTAATGTAGCACTTTTCATTTTGGAATATAATCGCACTCCATACCCTTAATTTGAATCTCACAACAATTCATTATGATATGCCCCTTACTCCACTTAAAACATAGTATTTACCAAGCATTATATTTTAAAACAAATGTTGAATTCAAAGTGTTACACTTATTATTTTTCGAGTCATTAATTAGCTGGAAAGAACTTCTGAATACGAAAACAATAACTTTTATTGATTAGATTTAGTATTTTTATGTTTTATTGTATTTAATTGCTCAGTACTAATCTAGTATAATTCGTGTACGATGGAATTTTTTTCAAGACAACATATTTGGATTGAAAGTGAACTTTTAAAACTTGTAGCTCATCAATATCCATTCCTTCAAAAAAATCTAAGTGTCCCAATCATAAAAAAAATGTATACTAAGGATGTAATCAAATTTACATTTGTAACCTTATTAATTGTTTTCTTTTAATGAAAATTAATCCTTATTTATTGTCTTGTAACTTAAATACGTTCAATCTTAAATTTTTACTCTAAAGTGTATATGACTCCTATCTCCTACTAGGCTGACTGTAAAATTTCAATTTTTCAAATCAAAACCAGAATCCACCGATTGATTGAGACGAAAGCATCTATTTCGATTTTATAACTCTTATCATTTTCTTCTTCCTTCTTCTTTTTTTTTTTTTTTAATTCTTAGTAAACAGTACACTCATCTTTTCTTTGTGATGATCGATAAGAAAATTTTGAAAGCAGTTGTAGTGTATTATTATCAATTTTTATGTAATGATAGTTATTATTAATTGCAAAAGTAAATAAAAAAAAGTCATTTCATTGAAGAACGTAGAAAGTATTTATTTGACTTGATACATGCATCGATCCAATCGTTAGTGTCAAATACGATAAATATTAAATAGGTATGATAAATATTGAATAGGGGTCAAATGGAAATGAGATCACAATTTTATTAAAAAAGAGACATTTATTAAGAAATAAAAAAGTGAGCTAAATGAAACAATTAAAAAAGAACAAAGGGAATATTTCTTCAGAATAAAAGAATTGTCGTGGATCGAAAAGTGATATGAAGAATTATAAAGAGAATATCATGTGATATAGCTAATATGAGCATTGAAATATAAATTATAGCCCACCCTCTTCATAAATATAAATTATGGCCATTTTTTTGAACTTAGGACCTAAATACCTTTTTCCCTCTTTTATTTGTAATCCATCACTTCTTGACCTATTTTATTGACACTTAATTCCATTTTCAAATTTTTTTCTTTCTTTTTTTTTGTTTTTTTTTTTTATTTTCCAGTTTTTTTCTTTTTTTCTTATTTTTTCCAGATTTCTTTTTCTTTTTTTTTTTTATTTTTTTTTCGTATTTTTCAGATTTCTTTTTCTTTTTTTCTGTTTTATTTTTTTTATTTTTCAGATTTCTTTTTTATCTTATTTTCCAGATTTTTTTTCTTTTTTCTGTTTTTTTTATTTTTCAGATTTTTTTTTTTTTCTGTTTTTTTTTTTATTTTTCAGATTTTTTTTTTAATTTCCAATTTTTTGTTTGCCTCTTCGTTTTTTTGTTTGCCGCTTCTTCTTTGGTCAAGATTCGAGCGAGGGGAGCCGAAGGCCTCAGAGCGAGCCGAAGAAATCTAAATTGTTGCCCGACGGTTATCTTTATATTAGTAATCGGAGCGAAAGCGGAGCCGAAGGCGGAGCCGCAAAATCGGTGCAATATAACATGGAATAATTGGAATGTTTGTCCCAAGAGTACCATGTCATAACTTGGAACATCTGGAACTAATTCGACAATTCGTCCCAATTGTACCAAATCTGGAACAATTGGCACTAATAAGGCTAAATTTGTACCAGAAGTACTAGAACAATTGGTACTAATATGACTAAATTTGTACCAGAAGTACCAACTGCCTCATACCTGGCCCGACCCGACCCGCGTCCGACCCGACCCGCGTCCGACCCGACCCGTTCCGTATTTCATTAAGGGTATTTTCGACCCAAATTAAAAAAAATGGCCAAAATTTATATTTTTGAAGAAGGTGGACCAAAATTTATATTTTAATGGTCATTATGGCTATTTCAAAATATGTCTCTATTATAAATACAAGAGTTTTCGATTTCTTTTTTTTTTATAAAAACAATACATAGAAAATTAATTATAATCTCTTTGTGTTGTCTGTCACGCTACACACAGACACAAGCAGAACATGCGCAGTTCCTTTTGTTCTTCTTTTTTGGTACAATTTTAGTTAAGAATATTTTTTGTACCCTCCTCCACTATAAAATGATTGTTACTTTTGCTGTATAAGTACGTTTACGAAATAGTTGTCAATTTCATTTATAGTAGTAAGATCCACATAATACATTATATTTAACTTTATATTTCTTACTATTTCACTCACATTTATTGTGGGATCATTACTTCACTTACAACAATATCACTATATTATTTACTATTACTCACCATTTTCTTAAAATCCGTATCGTTTACAATGTGACAACCATTTCATGAACGAAAGAAGTATTAATTTTGTAGTTAAATACATATTGACAATTTTTTGATTTGTTGCAATCGTCATATATACTATACATAGACAATTATTTTTGTACACTCGTCACATACTACTAGACACCCACTTTTTATCTTTAGTTTATTTTGTCTTTTTGTGTTGTCTTTAAGGGCCCGTTTGGTATTCATATACCAGTATATCAGAAATCAGGTATGAGTATGTGTATCAGACACTCCCTCTGTCCACGAAATGGTTGCCACACTGTGGACGACACAAGTTTTAAGAAAATGGTAGGTAGTAGTGAATTATAGTGAGTATTATTGTAAGTGGAGTAAAGGTCCCACAATAAATGTGAGTGGAGTAGTAGAAGTGGCAACCATTTCGTGGACAAACTTAAGTAGCAAAAGTGACAATCATTTCGTGGACGGAGGGAGTATTGGGTATGGATATCAGATTTATATTTAATATCCGTGTTTGATATGTTGAAGATATCAATTGATATCAAGTGGGAATGAAAGTAGAGGTATGAGTTATATACTAGCAAAAATTTGTATATTAAGGGTTCGTTTGGTATTCAGATACGTATATAAGATATGGGTATCAATATGACTCATATCCATACCTTGTGTTTGGTATATCAGTATATGGGTATCAAATTGATATACTTGATGTGGCGACCCACGACCCGAGCCTATGCGGATCCGTCCGAACCGCTACGCGGGAGTGCGGTGAAACCATATAAATCATGATCATAAATGATAGCAAATGTTATTTTATTGAAGCATTGAAAGGATAAGTGTTTGAGACAATAAAGGCAAGGTGGGCAATTATTTAACATCGATTGCCCTAGCATAACATAACTGGGGTCGATGTATGAGGACACCGGCTCCGCACTGCGCAAGCGTTTCAAAAGATAACCATCTAAAAATAGATGGTTAGAACATAAAAGGTAACGTGAGTTTGATGACATAAGACTTATTGAAGACAACAACGATAGTCATAAAGACCGACAAAACAAGTACTGGAATGGAACAAACAGAAAAACATCGACATCCCCCTCATTCGCCTCCACGTTGATCAACCTGCATTAGGGAAAACAATGCAGGGGGCTGAGTACAAAAGCACTCAATGGATTCTGTGCCCCATTTTGAAAACAATTTTACAAAGATATAGCATGCTTCTTTCTTATAGAAGGGGTGGTATTTTAGTGAAAATGGTTGTCCTTCTTGATGGTCCCGATACAAGTTCTGGTGTATGGGGGGAATACACCAGATAAAACTTTTAAAAACAACTCTTGAAAAACAATCACAACCGAGTAAACAGGGACTCAGCTGGATCCACAACTGAGTAAAAGTACTCAGTTGGAAGAGTGGTGCTGTGTGGAATGTGGTGGAAAATAACAACTCGTAAAATACAACTCACGCTTTTATGCAAGGTTGGTAAAAAACCAAGTCAGATGATATGGAAAGATGCAGTTTGTATGCAGGTTAGTTAGTCAGTTGAATATGCAATAAGTAACTGAAAAATAAACACAAACACACAAGGATTTACGTGGTTTGGAGATAACTCCTACATCCACGGGGAGTTGTGAGTTCACACAACTCAGTCCAAGTTCTTCTGGACAAACCACAAAGCTTACGCGGGCTTTGCAACCGTTGAGATAAGTTTACGGGTACTTATTAACCTTACATATTAGTTTACGGGTACTAATCAACCTATCTACTCAATTACGGGAAGAGTAGGGTCCTAACAATCCTTTTGAGAGGATGTATAAAAGGGTGGGGTTCCAACTACTAGCTCGAACAAGAAGTGAGTTATGATCTAACACTCTACGAACTCTCAACTAGTGATGTTCTCAAGATTGGATCGAAAACAAACAAAGACAGAATCTAATACTCTAGAACTCTCAACTAATGATGTTCTTAGAGTATGAATGCAGTTTAGCTCTTAGCTGGTGATGTTCGCTCGTCTATCTCTTTGCTCTTGTCTGTCTCGTTCTCACCCGTGGTCTTGGTGAATGAATGAAGGCCTCTATTTATAGGCGGAGAGAATCAACTAGCCGTTGGATGAGCCGTTGATCTCTGTTCTTTGATAGCGATGACTTGTTTCTCATCTCTGCAGACTTTCAGGATTTGGCAACTGCGCGCTTCTGCTTTCCATCCGAGACAACCTTGTGTTGGGCCAAATAAGGTAATGACAGAGAGTCAAACCTTCACGTGACTTCCTTATTTGAAATTCAAATCTTGACCTTTGACCTCCAACATTTGATAGTCGGTTGAGTCGTTTGATCTTCATCTGATTGGTCTTCAGCTGATGTTCTATCTGAATGCTTCTGTCTGAGTAAGAACAATTGAACTCTCAACTGACTTTGAACTTCAAGCTGTTGATCAAACTGATTGAGTCCTACAACTGATGTTCCATCTTGAACGCTCAGTTGTCTTTCTTGTATCTGACTCTGATCAGTTGGCTTCGAACGCTCAGTTATCTTTCTTACAACTGATGTTCTCTTGCATCTTCTCCCTTTGAATACTTAGCTGTTGTTCTGAGACTTGAACGCTCAGGTGTTTTTCTTACATCTGATGTTCTATCCGAGTGAAGCCTTGTTGCCATCTTTAGCTGGAGTCCTGTAAAGATAAAATCTTGACAATGCTCAAACAGCGAGCCTAACTACCAACATTAGGATCTGACAACATCTACTCGGTTGGGGTCAGTTGGTTTTGGAATCAATCAAAACTTTAATAAATTTCCCAACACTTCCCATAAGTTAAAATAGTTAAAAGATTAATCGGTTCGAACCATAAAACAACTCACATTCTTGGGTTACCGCCCAGTCCAATTAGAGGGGAGCCACTCCCTCCAATCGAACCATCATAACTTCCTGTGTATACTACCTTGGCTTGTACAGAGCACAAGGCCGATCGTATTATAAAGACATTCAACATTGGTAATCCACAAGCAATTGAGTATAAAAGATTTAACATACGTATCACATTGGAAAGCGTTGGGTTTAATAACCCTAAAGTTACCTCAGTGGGAGTTTGTAATCTCACAGTTTGAAAATAGAAACCCACCTTGATTCAGATTCACTTGACTAGTCCTCAAAATTAAGGGTTGCTTGGTCCTACAAGAGTTGTCTTAAACACTTAGGTTCACAAGCATGTATGTGTCTAAAGTTTTAGCATCCTAGGTCAAGCTTATTCCAGAGTTATAACATGTATGTCATGCACATTATGTCATATGAGTCACATAGATGTTTTATGCATACTATATGCTTTACATCGTATCCTACCATATGCATGCGTTCTTAAGTAATCACATATCTCATGTCATAAGATCATACTTTAAAACATGTAATACAACATCCATACTTGACTATTGAATATATAACAATTATTCGATTGACTTATATCATTTTAATTGATTAATTAAGAATCAATTAATTACTTAAGTACATATAATTAATTAATTAATAATTAATTATTAAATACATATAATTAACTATTAAAGAATTAATTAATTAATAAGACATATAATTAATTAATAACTAATTAATTATTAGGCATATAATTAATTAATAAAGAATTAATTAATTAATGAAGGTATATAATTAATTAATAAATAATTAATCATTAAAGATGTATAATTAATTAATAAAGAATTAAGTAATGAAAAAAAGTATATAATTAATTAATACTTAATTAATTATTAAGGACATATAATTAATTAATTATGAAAGGATTTTATTTAATTAATTAATTTTCAATTAATAGTTATTAATAAATAATTATTTATTCAATTAATAAATAAATAATAGCAATTAATCATGCATAAATAATAATAAATATTAATCATATATTATACAACTTTACTTTTAATTACATATAAATATAAATTAAGGGTCCATATCACACATAAATAAGTCATATTGGATCATCATAATGAATCCATTCATATAGCCACTTTGACTAGGTTGACTACAAAAGTTGTCAAGGAACTTAATATGGTAAAATTATAGCCAAAAATGTGTTTTTCGGACCAAAATACCTTTACATATCACTTTTTTCTCCTTTTCTCCTCATCTCTTTTCCTCTTTCTCTTTCTTCTCTTTTTCTCTCTCTCTCAATCGTGTTCCTCGTGGTGCTACTTTCTTCTCATTTTTTTTCTTCTCTTCTTCCACCCGTCGCCGCCGCCATGGAGCTGAATTCGTCGATGCGGCCTCCTTGTACCTGAACTTATCGTCGCTCCGCCCTAGATCTGCTATCGTCGCCGCCCGTCGGACTCGGCCTCGCCGACGTCGTCCCTCCCGGCTGCCGGTTCGCCGACATCTCCCCCTTGGTGGCGGCGTCCTTGTTGCCGGAGTCGCCGCTCTTGTCGTCGAGGCTGCGCTTGAGGCCCATGTTCAGGCCGGGGGATTCGCCGTCGTCGTCCTCGGAATTCTGGTGGAATTGGTGCTGCAGATTGAAGTGATCCCTTGTGTGGAACGGCGGTGGGAGGGCAGAGAAGAAGAAGAAGATAGAAGAAAAGAGAAAAAGGAAGAAAAGGGTAGAAGAAAAAGATCTGCAGATCTGGTTTCGAAACTAAAAATTTTAAGTGTATGTTGTTGGGAATTTTGAAATTCGCAACATAATATACGAATTTCGTATATAGTGTTACGAACAAACTGTGCATTTTAATTCGTTTATTTGAAGTTACGAAAGTAGAATTTCGTAACATGTTTGTGACAATAGGAAATTTTCGAAACGAAGCATTTTATGTTACGAAATTAGCATTCGAATAATCTGTTGGTAATTCATATTTTCGTATCACGTTTTTGGAATTTCAGTTATAATATGTTACGAAATTACAATTTCGTAACATGTTTGTGGCTATTTGGAAGATTTCGAAATTAAAATTGTTAAGTATTTGATGTTGCGAATTTTGAAATTCGCAACATAATATACGAATTTCGTAACATGGAACTGATACGAAATGATAAAATCTTAACAGAAAGTCAAGGCATAGTGATACGAAATGACAAAATTTGTAACATGGAATCAAGGTATACAGAAACAAAATGCCAAAATCTTAACAGTAAGTCAAGGCATAGTGATACGAAATGCCAAAATCGTAATTTGTTATGTTACGAATTTATTAATTTCGTAATACGAAATCAACGATTGATGATGTTGTTGTTACGAATTGTATGAATTCGTAATGTCTTATGTTACAAACGTATGAAATTCGTAACACAAATTAAAGATTGTTTTTGTGTTATGATTTGTTATTTTCGTAACTGATTTATTACTATTTGTTGATTTCGTAATGATACGATTTTTTACGATTTTGTTTTGGTGTTACGACTTGTTTGTTTTCGTAATTGCTTTATCATGTAGCGTGGTGTAACGAAATCATAAATTGGTATAGAGAAACAAGACACATTTGATTCAAAATATTGAATTCGTAACATGGAATCATGACAAACTGATACGAATTCAGAAGATCATAACATGGAATTATGACAAAGTGATACGAAATCATACATTCGTAACAGAGAAACAAGACATATTGATACAAAATCTAAAATTCGTAACAGAGAAACAAGATACGAAATGTAAAATTCGTAACATGGAACTGATACGAAATGATAAAATCTTAACAGAAAGTCAAGGCATAGTGATACGAAATGACAAAATCGTAACAGAATATTCAATACGAATGCTAATTTCGTAACATAACATGATCCGGTGGTGCTTGGCGGCAAGATTCTTCCGCTTGAATATCCTTTCTATCTGTAATAAACAAGCAATTAAACCAATTCAGTATTTCAGAACATGTAACACATGTTACGAAATTATAATTTCGTAATTTCAAATAAACATATGAAAATGCAAAGTTAGTTACGAATTTCAAAATTTGCAATATCATATACTTAACAATTTCAGTTTCGAAACCTTCAAATAGCCACAAATATGTTGCGAAATTATAATTTCGCAACATGTTATAACTCAAATTTCAAAAACGTGATACGAAAATATGAATAAGCAACAAATTATTCAATACGAATGCTAATTTCGTAACATAAAATGATTCATTTCGGAACCTTCAAAAAGCCTCAAACATGTTGCAAAAATGTAAATTCGTAACTTCAAATTAACGAATCAAAATGCACAGTTAGTTACGAATTTCACAATTCGTAACACTATATACGAAATTCGTATATTTTTGTTGCGAACTGTGAAATTCGCAACATCATATACTTAACAAATAGCCACAAACATGTAACGAAATTGTAATTTCATAACATGTTATAACCGAAATTTAAAAAATGTGATACGAAAATATAAATTAGCAACAGATTATTCTATACGAAATTCGTATATTTTGTTGCAAATTGTGAAATTCGCAACATTATATGCTTAAAAATTTTAGTTTCGGAACCTTCAAATATTCTCAAACTTATTGCGAAATCGTAATTTTGTAACATCAAATAAACGAATGAAAATGCACAAGTAGTTACGAATTTCACAATTCGCAACACTATATACGAATTGTGTTACGAATTGTGAAATTCGCAACATTATATACCTAAAAATTTTAGATTCGAAACATTCAAAAAGCCTCAAACATGTTGCGAAATTGTAATTTCGTAACTTCAAATTAAGGAACCAAAATGCACAGTTAGTGACGAATTACACAATTCGTAACACTATATACGAAATTCGTATATTTGTTGCGAATTGTGAAATTCGCAACATTATATACCTCAACATTTCATATTCGAAACCTTCAAAAATCCTCAAACATGTTGCGAAATTGTAATTTCGCAACAGTTTATGACCGAAATTCCCAAAACGTGTTACGAAAATATGAATTAGCAACAGATTATTCAATAATAAATTCGTATATTTTGTTGCGAATTGCGAAATTCGCAACATTATATGCTTAAAAATTTTAGTTTCGGAACCTTCAAATAGTCCCAAACGTCTTGCGAAATCGTAATTTTGTAACGTCAAATAAACGAATGAAAATGCACAGGTAGTTACGAATTTCACAATTCGCAACACTATATACGAATTATGTTACGATTGTGAAATTCGCAACATTATATACCTAAAAATTTCAGATTCGAAACATTCAAAAAGCTTCAAACATGTTGCGAAATTGTAATTTCGTAACTTCAAATTAACGAACCAAAATGCACAGTTAGTTACGAATTTCACAATTCATAACACTATATACGAAATTCGTATATTTTGTTGCGAATTGTGAATTCGCAACATTATATACCTAAACATTTCATATTCAAAACCTTCAAAATTCCTAAAATATGTTGCGAAATTGTAATTTCGCAACAGTTTATGACCGAAATTCCAAAAACGTATTACGAAAATATGAATTAGCAACAGATTATTCAATACGAAATTCGTATATTTTGTTGCGAATTGTGAAATTCGCAACATTATATGCTTAAAAATTTTAGTTTCGGAACCTTCAAATAGTCCCAAACGTGATGCGAAATCGTAATTTCGTTACGTGAAATAAACGAATGAAAATGCACAGGTAGTTACGAATTTCACAATTCACAACACTATATACGGAATTCGTATATTATGTTGCGAATTTTGAAATTCGCAACAACATATATGCAGATCTTCAAAACAAAAAAGCAGAACCGTAAAAGCAGATCGTATATTTCAGAATAAAAAAAAAAAAAAAACCAGATCTGAAGGAAAAAAAACAAATCTCCACACTATGCAAACAAAAAAGCAGATCTGCAGATCTTCTTCTTCTTTTACCTTTTTCTTCCTTTTTCTCTTTTCTTCCATCTTCTTCTTCTCTGTAGCTGGACGGCTGAGGGTGGCGGTGGCGCGACGGCTGAGGATGGCGCTGGTGTAGATGGGAGGTGGCTGGACGGCTGAGGGTGGAGGAGGAAAATGGTGGCTGGACGGAGGCGGTGGCTCGACGGCTGAGTGCTGGCGGTGGAGAAAACTAGGGTTTCTGGCGGTGGGGCGACGACTGAGGCGGTGGCCCGACGGGGAAGCGTTGGCGCGACGGTGGCGGAGAAAATTTTCTGGTGGAGAGGAGGTGGCAGGTTTGGAGGAATGGAGAAATTGAGGAATGGAGAAATTTTTCTGGTGGAGAGGTTTTGTAGAGAGAGAAAGTTTTAGATGTGAAATGAGGAAAGTGGGGATGACACGGTTTTTTTGTTTGAAAACTGAAAATAACTTGTACAACGTAGTAAGAGTATAATTGTCCCAAAATCACATTTTTGGCTATATTTTTACCATATTATGTTCCTTGACAACTATTGGTATCTAAAGGGGTTTTTGCTATATCGGTCTTTCACTCATTTCATTAACCATATAAGACTAAGCCCATTTCATATTTCTTTTTATTAACTTATAATAGTCTAACCCAACAATATAGTAGTCTATTATAATAACATATGTCCAATTTTATTAATTACTAGGCCCATTCGAATTAGTTTAGGTTATAATCCATTTTCAATAAATCTGGGCCCAACATATTATAAGACATAAAACCCATACATAGGGTCCAATTCAAAATATAACACATTGGACTCATACACTATAATAAGTTGGGCTTAACATATTGTCTAGGTCCAACCGAATTTTTTTCTTTATTCATTTATAAAGTGATACTTGGCCCAATGTCTCTAGAGTTCTCATAAAAATACTAAGTCCAACAACATTAGCCCAAGTTTAATAATTAATCACTTAACACACAAAATAACTTCTTATATTCATCAATTAATTCATAAATCCTTACTTTAACTTATAAAAATGTTATAACATGTCTTGATATGAAATTTAGTCATATTTTTACCCAAAAACCGAAATTAACATAAAATAACACATAATTCATTTTCTGCAGATTTTTCTTCAAGACGATCATCACCGTAAATTCCGATTAAAATAGTAAATGAGCTCAAAATGTCTTGAAATTTTTATAGAATGCTCCTAACACATAGAGAGTTTCCAGAAGTCACTACACATCAAAAATATAAAGTTTTACTTGCCCAAACGGGGCCTCGTTTGCAGATCAGTGAATCTGCCAAACGTTGAAGTTCTACTGCACAACAGTTTAATTGAAAATTCAATATAAAATCGTTCATTTGGCTCCAAGGGATGAGAAATATCAAATTAAAATCCTTAGTATGTCTAGTTTCAATTTCCAAAAGGCTAAGCCTTCAAAAGTTATGAATCAAAGGAGAAAAATACTTATACATTTTTCTGCTCAGATTAGATTTTCAAACAAGAGCAGTAGAGTATTAAATCCACCAAAATTACATGCTTGAATGAAAAATTCTGAAAAATTCACATAACCTTCCTAAAATGCTTATCTACAACATATAAAAATTTGAGATTCAAATTCGAAAACTATCATATTCAAAAGGACAAATCAGAGCAGTGCAGTTTCATATGTTGCACACGATTCATTCCGAGCTTTGTTTATTCAAACTCAAAACACCAACACAGCAGCAATATACTCGGTTTTCAGCCTTAAACACACTCACATATCATCTATAGCAACCATATGATTATGAAGAACACACATTCCTAAGTCATGATCTTCCTAGAATGCATATAATCGAGTATAACTTCACAACAAGCATCAAGACCACACAAAATCATCATTGCCTTCACTACACTATGAAAATCGTATAAACATCATCTTCTTCACACCAAGACCAAAGGTTTCACCATTTTCTTTTCCGAAACATGCTTCTAAGATTTTGAAAAGAAGGAAGAAATAAGATAAACGAGGGTTTAGTCTTTATACCTTGTCTTTTTCTCCTCCTTTCTTTCTTACTCGGTTCTCTCTCTTATTCTCCTTCCTCCCTCACGGCTGCCCGTTTCTCCGACTTTACTAGATGGTGGTGGTGGTGGTTCCGGTGGTGATGGATGGTGGTAGAGGAAGAAGGGGTAGGGCTTGAGAAGAAGGTGATTTGCAGAGATGGTGAAGAGTTTCATCTGCAACTTTTTTTTTTAACGTGAATGAAGGGGAGGGGGAATCTGTAGGCAACTAGGAATTATTACCTCTAATTCATTCTGATTAGGGTTTACGGGAGGTGATTTTGGGAGAAGGAAAAAGCGTAATGATTATGCTTAGATGTAATCTGCTCCAAATTTTTTCTCTTTTTCTCTCATTAGCCGTTTTTTTTTTCTTTCCTCTCTCCTCTTAATCCCTTTTCTTTTTCTTTATTAGTAATACTAATTCTCCCTTTCAATTAAATAATTTAAAACTCCCTAACACATAACTTATACACACGCACACACCTACACTTACGGCACACACATCTCACTTATATATATATAATATTATTATTATTATATTATATGATTTCCTTTTATATAACATATCTATTTTCGTTTCATAATACGACATTCGTTCATCCGATCAAAGTTTCGATCAAGCATATACGTAGAACTAATTATTTCGGTCTTAACGAGACCAATATTCATATTATTCTATAATTAATTCTTTTACAAAATTATATAAACAAACGCTTCATATTTATATTATATTATATATATATATATATATATATTTATATAATTTATCTTTTGATTAGTTATTTCTAATTAATCACATTATTGCATAGGCAATAATAATATCGACATATTTCACTTGAATAATAAAATATGAATGCTCGTGCTATGCAATGCATATGACGTAATAAAAAAAAATTATGATTTAGACGTATAAAATTTGTCGGGAATAAGTGACCGTTCTATTATCCGATTAATTCTATATACATTTTTATATACTTAAAACGGAATTTTTAGGCTCGAATTTTTGGGGTTCTACACTTGATATGCTAATTTTCAATATTTTCATATATCAATTTTTGCTAGTATATGACTCATATTTCTTCTTTCCTTCCTACTTGATATCAATCGATATCTTCAACATATCCAATACGAATATCAATTGTCAATCTGATACCCATACCTATACCTGATATCTGATACCCATACCCCTACCTGATATATGATATACTAGTATATGAATACCAAACGAGCCCTAAAATATTGAAAAATAGCATATCAAATATCAAGTATCAAGTATATCAATTTGATACCTATATACTAATATACCAAACACAAGATATGGATATGTACCTCCTTCATGGACCTCCCTGAGAGTGTATTGAGCCTTCTCCTTCCCGATACATTTCAGGTATGGGTGAGTAAAAGATCTTCTCATGCGACAATCTCCCACTATGCAATATTGTCTATAATTTATCTTGACAGATCTATCCAGATGTCACAGCCCCAAATCCCGAGGGACGGCAGAAGCCGGGGTGCGACTGGGGTTGGATTAAAGAAGCGGGGAAGAAGGGGGCTAATTGACTAAACATACATGAAAAGACATCATTAACCCATGAACAAGACTTTAATATAGATAAGAAAGAGTTAATCCCTAAGGATTACTCGACAAAAGTACAAAAGAAGCTAAGTTCATAATTACAGACTTAGACTACTGAGAATTGTTCAAAGTGTACATCCCAAAAGGTTCAGAGTTCTGCAGCGGAAGAGTTCTAACTAAAGCAACCTATCTTTCAACTCAACATCAACCGTCGTCGCTCACCGTCGCTTCAACCTGCACATTTAGAAAGCAATGCAGGGCTAAGTACAAACGTACTTAGTGGGCACGATGCCGAAATCATAGTCATATGTATAAATAATCTGGCATATTATAACCGTAGCGCATCGGGGTTTTGTTGAAAAGGCCCGTGCCTACTAAACATTTTTTGACTTTTTCTCATAAATCACTCGGCCGAGTATTTTCAGGTATGCTATGTTCAATCTTGACCTCTACTAATTCACCGTGGCTGGTTACCCCTCAACAGGATACCACATACACCACAGGTTACAAAGTGCACTAACTCTGGAAAGCACTTAGCAGCTAACTCAGAGCCGATCGTTAGTTAATCTAAAAATAGACTAACTCTAAAAGTCTGGAAAACCAGAAGGTTAACTCAGAAATCTGGAAAACACGAATGTTAACTCAGATAGGTACAAGAGAACTCACATAAAACAGTTGAAACAGTTTATGCCAAGATTATCACTTTGAAAACACAATTATCAAAGCGATAAATAATACTTTCGAGTTGTGGAAAAACCCACATTTTATTTGATATAGATAAAAGCCCACCTTATAAATACAGAACTTAAAGCAAACGCTTCCAACTTCGGATCTTTCGTCCTTTCTTCACAGTTGGCTTCCTCCTTCATCGTAAAATAAATATACTTAAGAACGGGTCGTAACGATAATCGATTTAAAAAGAATCGAAGAAGGTTTAAGTTGTTTTATTCTTTACGCATTTGCACGCTTAATTAATTCGTTTTACTTAAACGGGAAACGAGACTCGTATTAATCTCGTTAGAACTTGGAAGATCTCATACTCGACTCTCGGGTTAGTAGAGATGGTAGTCGATATCCTAATACGACTTTAAAGTTTAAGAGAAGCTAAGTTGGAAAGAATCAACTTAGGCGATTTACTTTAACTCTTTGAACGATTTAAGGAATTTCTCGTTTATTACTTCTTTAAAGAAAAGATAAGATATGAGGTTTCGACTGGTATCCATCACTAGAGGTCTTGTACTTGACTTTAGGGTCAGTAGGTAGATGTTCGATAGATAAAAATGGCTTAAACGATTGAAAGAAGCTAAGTTGTGAACTAAACAACTTAGAAAACAAGAAACTGAAAAATCACTGTACAGTCCAGTAACTCTGGAGGCTGTCCAGAATAGAGGATTTGGAAACAGGGGGTGAGCCCTGTACCAATAGAAAGCTTAGGAAGTCTAGTTCGTGCTCCAATTTACGGATCATAAATCCGATAAACGAGCTGGAAGTTATAACAGTTTCCGGCGAGGGTCGCAAAACTGCCGTGGAAACCCTAATTGATTAATAAGTTCGACGTATAACGTCTTAGGTTCGTTTTAAATTCTCGTATTCAACTTTTTTAGAAACTGGACTCTTAAAGTAGTCATCACGTACCTTCGTACGTGACAAACTCCTTCTCAACTTGTTCAAAAGCACGACGTTCTAACGTCGGATTTCAACTATCATGTACTATACCAACAAAGAAATTCCAAACGTGTTCTAGTTCCCGATTATCACTTTAACCCATATTATATGAACTCGGATGCTTATGATGTCAACTAGAAAGATGTTCCAAATTTCATTATAAATAATAATATCAAGTTAGAAATTTCATCCGACTTCCCGATTATTAGTTACAACTAAATATTCGTCTCTTACGCGATTATTAAAAGTCGTCGGTTTTCGTTCAAATTTTACGACGCTGAACTATATCTAACTTGAATCATTTTCATGCATGCAAACACATCTTAACATCTTTATAACTCAGTTTATAAGGTGATTTTAGTCTCTTACATTCCATTAAACATTTTTAGAAAATTTTCCAATTAACTTCTATTATCAACTAATATGATTTGCAACATAATCAACTAACAAATCATCACTTAATATCAAACATGTATAAACCCTTATTTACTTTATAATTTTCTGGTTTTAAACATATATTAAGGGGATGATTTTCTTCTCTAATTAACATCATTTATTTACTAAACATACTCTTATATTACCAATTAAACAATTGCAATTCTATTATCACTTAACATACCAAAAATCCCCAAATTCATACTTCAAACCCTAATTGAATTTCATTACAACATAGGGCTTTCAATCCCTTTTCATTGTAAACACTAATTAAACCTCTACTAAGCATGAATTCATGATCAAAAGAAGAAAAACAAAAATTTTACAATTTTCCAAAAAAATTCTGCATTGACAAAAGTTTTAGGATTCTTGGTTTTGATCATTTTTAATCCATAATTATCATATCTAGCATATCTAATTACACTATTTCAAGATCAATTCATCTATCCTATAACTTCTAAATTTTCGAACAAGAAGAAGAAG
The DNA here is from genome assembly GCA_029490685.1 of Schizonepeta tenuifolia. NCBI lineage: Eukaryota > Viridiplantae > Streptophyta > Magnoliopsida > Lamiales > Lamiaceae > Schizonepeta > Schizonepeta tenuifolia. The sequence goes on from CM055955.1 coordinate 131,654,649, forward strand.
AAAAGAAATGGAAACTAATTGGATAGGATTAAAGAGGATCATCATACCTTGAAAAATAAGGAAAGAAGTATGATGTTTGGATGGATGATTGAGGACTTGTGTTCTTTCTCCAAGCTTTGAAGGTTCTTCAATGGAGGATGGGAAGGATGAAGAAGATGAAGTTGAGGGAGAGAGAGAGAAAGCTGCCGAGAGAGAGATAGGGAGAGAGAGAGAAAAAAAAATGGTTTTGTCTAATGTTGAAATGATGAAAAGTTTATCATGGTGTAAAGGTAATTGTAGGTGTCACTTAGATAATTAAGTCACACATGCATGTTGACAACTAATCCCATGATGTGGCGGCTGCATGCATGGGTCTTAAGAGGGTTACGGCTTTTTCGGCGTGATTCGACGTTACGGAAAAAACGAACGACGAAAAACGTTGTTCGGTACAAAAATCATCGTGATTCGATTTGACTTAAAAATTCTTAACGTATGAACTTAATTAGAAAATAAATTTATAAAATTTATTTTGACAAAAACTCGGGACGACAAGTCCGAGTTTCGTCCGGAAAAACATAAAAACAAACTTTCCCGGCGTGTTCGTATTTGCGATTTTGTAAACGTAAAATTAAACGGTTTTTCGTTCTAAGCTTACGAACTAAAACTTTTTGTAAGCTAACCCTTAGCCTTAGAATTAAAAATTATAAACTTAGGCGTGCAAAGCCATTTATTTAATTAACTTTAAAGTTTTTAGAACGTAAGGAATTTACGGGGCATTACACCAGACCTTCCATCTTTTTCCCAGTCTTCAAGAAGTGGATAATGGGAGTTCTCCAATCATCATGCATTTCAGTTGCCAAAATTTCTATAGCATGTACCCTTCTTTTTGCTGTTATCATGGTGATAACTCCTTCAGTGGGAGCACTGGCCGCGCTGGCTAGTTTTGCTAACTGATCAACCTTGGAATTCTCATCTCGTGGGATTTACTCAACTCGAATACTTTCAAACTTGCTTCTTAGCTCCTTTGCTATCTCCATATACCGCATCATTTTCTCATCTTTGACTTCAAAAGTCCCTTCTAACTGTTGAGCTACTAATTGTGAGTCAGACCTTATTATTACTGCTCGTGCTGTCATTTCCCAGAGTATTCGCATTCCTCTAATAAAGGCTTCGTACTCTGCCTCATTATTAGACACTCTAAATTGGAAAGAGATGGCAAAGTGCAATTCTTCGCCGTCAGGCTTGATAATAACGACGCATACTCCACATCCCCCAATGTTCGCTGCTCCGTCTACTTTGGCCACCCATTCTTTCTCTGCTTCTTCCATTCTTATGGATTCCTGTATGAAATCTGCCAGAGCTTGAGCTTTGATAGTTGTCCTTAGCTCAAATTCTACATCGTACTCGCCCAGCTCTACAGCCCATTTAACCATCCTTCCTGACAGATCAGGTCTAGCTAAGACTTGATGGAAGGGCCAATTACTTCTGACCACCACTTTATGCGATAAAATAATATCTGCATCATTATATTTTTTGAATTAAGTGCATTTCTATGCAGCGTATTGGCAGACTCTGCTATATTGCTGTTTTAAAATAATATTTATATCCGTATTCATCATTACTTCCTTCTTTATATGTATATAGAAGTACCTCAGACATCTTACTGCAAACATGACAGCCAGTGCTGCTTTCTCAATCTCTGTGTATCTTTCCTCCGATCCTTGCATTACCAATTTGGTGATTAGCTCAAAATATCTTTTTATCTATATTACTATTATTTATTTGTCCGTCATACTTTTATGTATACATGCATAGATTTACTAAGCTCTTACTTGGAGCATCCTGCTAACATAGTAAATTGGTTGCTGTTTCGGTCCCTCTTCTCTAATCAAGATAGAACTCAAAGCTTGTTTTCCGACCGCGATGTATAAATATAATAATTCCTTAGGATTTGGCTTAGCTAATAGCGGTAGTTCTGATAGATGCTTTTTTATATCTTCAAAGGCTTGTTGGCATTCAGACATCCATTCAAACTTTGTGTCCTTCCTTAATATCTGGAAAAAATGATGGCTTTTGTCTGCCGATGTGAATATGAAGCTGCTCAGCACTATTACCTTGCCATTCAAGCTTTGTACTTCTTTGATGCTCCGTGGTGGTTTCATCTTCATTATAGCCTGCACCTTTGCTTCATTAACTCTGATTCCTTCCGGGGGTGACTACGTACCCGAGGAATTTTCCTTGGGTTACTCAAAAAACACATTTAGCTGGATTGAGCCTGAGTCTGCTAGCCTTTGCTATGGCAAAGACCTCCTCCAGGTCTCGAGTGTGAGAGATGGATTTGGTGCTATGCACAAGTATGCCATCCACATATACTTTAGTATGAGAAGGCAACAGGTCTGTGAAAATGGTGTCCATCATCCTTTGATTAGTTGTTCCTACATTTTTTAGCCCAAAGGGCATTCTGACAAAGCCAAATGTACCAATAGAAGTTATGAAACATACGTTCACCACATATTTTCGATCCATCTGGATCTGGTAATACCATTGTTAAGCGTCCATCATTGACAGCAACTCTGCCCATGATGTAGCGTCTACTAATTGATCAATTTGCGGCTGGGGATAGTGGTCTTTTGGGCATGCTTTATTCATATCTCGGAAATCATTACACATTCGCCATTTCCCGCCGGGCTTCTTGATCATCACTGCATTACACAACCAGTTTGGGAACCTAACCCGGATTATGTATCCCGCTTGCAGGAGTTTCCGAACTTGCTCCCTGAGGGCCTGATCCTTTTCCTTATCAAACTGTTGCAATTTCTGCTTTACTGGCCTAACTTTTGGGTTTATGTTCAGCTTGTGCGTAGCCACATGAGGATATATCCCTGGCATCCTGTCCGTGTCGAAAGCAAATACGTTTGCGTTTCGTCGCAGGTATGCTATTATACGCTCTTGCTCCTTTGGCTTCATTTTCATACCTACCCGGGTTATAAAACCCATCCGATCTTCATACAGTTCCACTATCATAGTCTCCTCTATAGGTCTCATGGTTGGTTTGGGTTCTTCATCCATCTCCAAGTCTTCCAATTCTTCTTCTTCTAGTTTAATGCCAGACCTGGTGCTAGGTCCTACATTGTACATGGCTGATACTCGGGGTTTAACCTCTTCCGCTTCATCTTCTCGTGCTCTTTTACCCTTTTGGCTTTTGGCTCTCTTCAATTCACTCGCATAACAAGATCTGGATTTGATCTGATCTGTCCTGATCTCTGCCACAAATCTCCCTACTGGAAATTTTACTTTCATATGATAGGTCGAGGCTACGGCCTGAAATGTATTCAGTGATGGTCTTCCTAGGATTATGTTGTAAGAACTTGGTGCATCGACCACTAGAAACTATACCATCTTTATCTTTCTCAGTTATCCATCTGCTAAAATGACAGGTAAACGAATCATTCCCACTGGTGCTACTACACCCTCTAAAAATCCTGCCAGCATTGCAAAAACCGGAATTAACTCTTCATTTATATCCATCAACTGGAAACATCCCAGGAAAATGATATCAGCGGACTCTCCGTGTCAATTAAAATTCTGGCCACGTCATGCCCCGCCAGTTAAGCCGTAATTACTAATGCATCATCTTGGGGAGTGATCACTTCCTGCAAGTCCCGATCACCAAAATTTAGGTCAGGTGAGCTCAGTCTAGGATGAATATCGTCTACATTCCACACATTCGGAGACCTGACTGCCCTTTGAGCCCTTTTCTGGGCTTGTCCAGAGGTTTCACTGATCAAACCTCCTACTATCATCATGATGGACTTCTGTTTCTTTGGATATTGTGCCTTATCCTCTTCTGGCCGAGGTCCCTCAATTGTTAATTGCGAAGTTTCGGGCTCTGGTATATCGAAAACCTCTCTCCTTCTTTCAAAAGCATATCCCCTTCTGTCTTGCTTTTTCCAAGGAGTGTCCCGACCTCCTCTCGCTTGCCTGATGTAATTGTGGAAGTTTCCCGCTTTTATGAGCCTTTCTATAGCATTTTTGAGATGTCTGCACTCATTTATGTCATGACCGTAATCTTTATGGAAGCGACAATAGAGGTCGGACGGTGGGTTTCTTGGGCTATTCTCCGCCGAAAAATGCAGATGGAAAAGCTTTGGAGCTATGTTCAAAATTTCAGATGGAGATATCGTTAGTTCAGTATAGTGCTGGGATCCCCTGTTCCAAGTCTTTCCTGGGTAGCTATTTCTAGATAGGGGAGCTAGTGGCTCCCTATAAGACCTCGGTCTCTTTTCCGCATGGGTAGGTCTTCTATTATCGAGTAACCTCCTATCTGAGTCACCTCTTCGCGTGATGTCTGATTCTCTTTCTCTGTAGGCAGTCTCCTCTCCGTGAGATTTGCTTTTGGTTTTGTCCTCTGCACACTTGGAGTCCCATGTCGCTTCGCTGATAATCCTGATGTCCATCCATTCCATGGCCTTATCGTACCACTGGTTACTTCGTTCTCCCAAGGCATGAAAAATATCTTTGTCCCTCAGACCCTTTATCAGGGCATGTACCTTGACATCGTCTGTAGCACTTGGAACCTGTAGGGCTGCATCGTTATATCTGGCTATATAACTTCTAAGACTTTCTTTCTCTTGCTGTTGGAAATTCATCAAAGTCATTATGGAGTAGCTTTGCCGTCGAGTGCTGGCAAATTGATTTTCTAGCTGAGATGCAAAATCATCATAAGTTTCTACACTTCCCAATTTTAACTGGTTGAACCATCTCTGAGCCAAGCACTTAAGAGTAGACAACAACACTTGACATTTGATTCCGTCCGAATAGCCCTGCAGCATTGCTATATTTTCAAATATGTCGAGATGATCTTGAGAATTTGTCGTTCCATCATATATCAGATCTCCGGGAAATCTGAAATTCATAGGCAGCGCTTCAGCCATAATAACATCACTAAATGGAAGAACATGAGTCAATCAGTGACTTTCACGCAAAGCTGTTGAAAATCATTAATGAAAGCGTGGCTCTTGGGAATAAGTTTGACGAAGCGCTGTCGTCACACTTTTCGCACAAATAAATTTATAAACACCTCTTGCCCAACAAGGTAGTAGTTAATGGCAAGTGGGGTCGATCCCAAGGGACGTGGCGTAGATCTGCTCTTCAAATCGAACTCAACAAAAAGGGTGTTGACTGCAATGTATCCTGTAACTCAACAAGTAACAATATCAAATAACAAAAAAGTTTGGATTGAGTTTCGAATCCATGATCTTAATTACTCATCACTCATTCATTGGTGCATAGATATTCAATTAACTGATCTTATCACTTGGTTTAAGACAGATTAGTTTATAACCTAAAGGTCACGAAGTTACGATATAAACACACTTAGCCTATGTCTATCCAATTTTACAGATCTTGACCAGAAGGCAAGATCTCCTCTCTTGATTAACAAAGTCACGAAGACACTTCAGTAACGATGCTACCCAAGAGGCATTAAGAATAAACAGACCCAAGATAGCCAAGAGGTAGGTCACTACCGACTGCTCTCCAACACTCTTTACCTTCTTGGGCACGAGAGACACTCTCGAGTTGATCCCAATTCATGTTAATGACTTAATCTCAATATCTAAATGGTGATCAATCAAATGTCAATATTAATTAAGTCTAGAATTAATCCTAAGTGTTTCGGGAACAAAATCAATTAACGAACTAACACAATTCGACCTCACGAGTTTAGAACGAGTAATTTACGATCACTTCATCTACATCCAACCCAAACAATAAATTTAGCTAGACATATTAGTAATCGAAAGCACAAAATATATAAAGGAAAATATACTTATCATAAAACAGAAAATGGGTTGCTGCCCAAAAGCGTAGTCAGCAACCAAGGTCTTGGCTTCACGCCAACAACTAAACTACTGCAGAAAATATAAAACCAACGTAAAAGTAAATTGTCCGTAGGACTTGTTTCTTCCTCCCTTCCTCTCAAACTAAGAATGCAGAACTAAGAATAAAAACGGCGCACATTACATAAAGGAGCCGACCATATATATAGGCGATGAAAATTAGGGTTTAGGGAAGTTTCCTTGTTGATGAAGGACTCTTCCATGCATATCCACCTCTCTTTCTCATGCATGCAGCCACGATTCTCTTTCCTTGCTTGGTAGATATCTCCTTTGATTAGGTCCGGCTAGGATAAGGAAAGAAAGATCTAATCCTTATCCTCTTCCTTGAAGGAAAAGAAACCTGCTGCTGGCTCGACTCGCTTCTTGCCCACGATGTCTGCATCCTGGTTCGCTTGCTGTGTTGACCAAGATCCTGGCTCCTTCGGGTACTCTGTCTGTTAGCTTCAAGGATATGGGGAGGTACTTCCTGACTTGTAGAGCATGTAAAACGTTGTTGCCCAGCTACAAGCCTCCAGCCATATGCCCATTTGCATTGTATCGCCATTTCAGCATCTCAACAACAGATTTTCCACCGAATTTGCGCAACATCCCACATGTTCTTCCCTGCACACCATCTCTCGATTTTGTGTCCTTCCAGACACACTTTGACTCGATAAAGACTAAACACAAGAAAAATACAAGAAAAGATGGACACAAATATGGGTTCATCACACCCACACACTTGAATTACACTTGTCCTCAAGTGTACGGTTGCAACTCCACCCAAGACTCAAACACAGAAAAGACAAAACAAAAACACAGACTCAAAAGATCAGCACAACAACAGGTTAGTACAATAAAACAGGTAAGCAGATATTGCCATCAAACAGGTCAAGATAGAGTTATTGGGCAACATGGGTATCCTCACCAGCATTCAACTCTCAAGTGTATATGGTTAAATGTATACGTTCTTGACCAAAATCAACAATGTTTTTCCATAGGCTTGCCTGCTCTCTACATCTCTACTTCTTTGAACAAAATCAAAATCACTTATCCTTAGGTCTTTATTGGGTTGTAACGTGGCTTAAGGCAAAAGGTAGGGAATGTATAGGAACTGGCTAAGCCAAGAACTCGGTTCTTGAGCAACAAATTGCCCTCAATTCCTCACTCCTCATTATCTCTCCACCCTAGCACACTTATTATTTCTTTTTGGACTCTTCTCTCTAATATATATATATATATATATATATATATATATATATATATATAAAGGATAAAGGATATTGCCCAGCATGTGCTACCCAACATTTCCCTTACACCCCTTATTCTTCTAGACATGAGTTCTTGACCGGGACGGCTTGTAAATTCAGGCTACTATAAGTAATTTGAAAGAATTATCATCAAGCTCAAAGGGGCTAAACGAAGGGTAAATGTCAAGGTAGGAATTTTGGCCATGGGCTAATTAGAACAAAAACGCCTAATTCATCTAAGTAATTCAACTAAGTCACACGAAGTTTTAATTAAGAAATGCAGGCAAGTTCTAGATCAACAAGTGTCAACTGGTCTTTATCACACATGAAAGAATAGTGCTGCATATGTATATAGCAGTTAAAGCTCAAAAACCTCACAGTTCATGTCTAATATCTCATTCCATCCTACCTATCTACATACGGCATCATCTACATCAACATACCTATTCTGACCTATCATGCCACATGCTGATTAACAACTAAAACAACTTTAATAACACAAAACTGACCAACTTCCCAACACCCAGGCAAAGTGGGTACAATGTTAGGCAATTACAAACACAAAATAAAAACTGATGCAAAAAATATTTACTGACTAAGCCAAGAAGGAAATTCTAAGGCCCTGGGCAAATTGTGGGTGAAGGCAGTAAGTGTACCTTCTCGACCAACAAGACACAACACAAAAATAAATAAAAAAAAAACACAAAAACAAAAACAAAAACCTACACTAACACAAAAGTTGGAGGAACATAAAATCAAAGAGAAGATTCAGGTGGGTACCTGAATCCTTGGTGTGCAAAGAATGCCAGCTGGACATCCCTGATCTCGATCAACATCTTCTCCATGTTGGCTAGTCTGGTCTCGACTTCATTGTTAGGCAGCACCGCTGTGCTGGTTCTTGCCTCCTTTTTCTTGCCCAGGGGTGGTCGCTTGGTGGATTTTGTCCTGCCGTAGTCGATGAACACATATCTGCCATTCCTCAACTCAATATCGTTCATCTTTTTCAAGGCAGCTTCTCCCAACTTGTTGATCGCCATCACCGGCTTCCCCCTCAACTCATCGTAGACCCCAATTCCATTAGCAAAGACTGTCACGAAGTGGCCACAAGTGCATCCCAAAGCCTGCTTTGCCAGCATCGTCTTGAGCTGCTCACCAAGGAAGGCTGCGAAATTCACCTTAATCTTGGTATGCATACACCACAACAAGTACCTCTCCTTGTTGCTCAGGCTGTTGCCACTATCGTTCTTGCCGTACAAGTTGTAAGCAAGAATGCGATGGCAAAGCCTGAGGGCATGAGTTTTCAGCTCGGTTCCCTTGTTGTTGGCCCCATTGTATGGTGCTCCATTTCCGATCTCCTTCCACTGCTCCTGGTAAGCTGCATCTCCCAGAGGTGGCACCATGGTCTTGGCCTCCATGAACTTCTTCTTGGCCAAATCCCTCAAGCTCACCATCCCCAGAATCTGGTTAAGGGCGCTCACTTGAAAATCATACTTCTCGCCCAACAGTGAGAAGAAGATCATGCTCACCCTGTTCTCGGGATCACTGGTCACTGCGCCGTGCTGTATACCTCCTTGACTTGCTCCTCATAAACCTCCATAGGCCACTCCAAAAACTTTCTCCAACCTATCTCCTCAAACAGCTTCCTCACTTCTTGGGCAACACCTAGGTTCTCGTATAGTTTGAAGTCGAGAACCCTAGGTGCAGTCACCTTCTAATCCCTGGGCTTCCTACAAGTCACCATTGTGGCGCCCTTCTTCTTCTTCTTGTTCCTACCGCTTGCTGGAGTAGACTGGTCATCATCCTCTTTTTCCTCAACATCGTCCCCTGCTTCTTCCTCGCTAACCCTCAATGGGGTTCCGACAGCTGTCCCCTTCGAGATCGACGGCTGGACAGACCTGGCGTCCGAAGCAGCAGATTTGTACTTCTTTGCCGATGTGTCTTCACCACCGTGAGGGCGCTTCATGGCAGTCCACCCACTCTTCATCGCTGGCCTTTCCTTGGCCTTGGTCTTTACCTACGCCGCCAGCCCTGCAACCACTTCTTCTATTGCCTCATCTAGGTCTTCTTCCTTATTCTCTTCGTCTTCCACATTATCACCTTCTCCTTCACCATCTTTCTCGTCCTCTTTTTTCCCGTCGTCTTCTTCCTCCTCTGCTTCTTCTTCCAGATCTTCTTTCTTAAACACGGGCTTCGACTGGGTCTCCTTCTCCGGCTGCTTTGCCGCCTCGTCTATCACACGGGCTTTTGGGCACGCTTGACCCGATGGTGACAGAAGGGTTTTGTTCGGTAGAGGGTTTGGCAGGTTCCATGGGAAGTTTCCTTTTAGTGGTGGTTTTAGGCTTCGTGGTGGTGGTGGTGATAGTATCGGTGGTGAGATCGATGTTAGTTCTGGTGGGGATTTTGTTGACTTTTCTATTTCTTGGCCGAGTGGACACCATAGTAGAGGTTTGGAAGTTTTGATAGCGAGCGAGGAGGGAAGATGAGAAGCTGCAGAGTTAAAATTCAAATTGGTAGTGGGTGTGGTGGAGACGACGTGATGTAATAGGTATATAGGGCGCGGTGTTGAAGGGCAACAATAGCCGCCTTGGAAAGTCTTTGACCGACAACTTGGTTCTTGATCACGTCCTCTGCTCAACACCCTGCTTCCTTCTTAATCTTGGTTCCTGATCTACAACCTGTATCTTGCTCAACATCTTCTGCGCAATTAAAAACACAAACACACTCCAAAACAACTCTCCATTATGGTTAGACTCAATCATATGATGCTTCAAACTAAAACACTATGAAATAAAATACTTAAAATATAAACTAACTATTTTATTTGGATTTTCATAATTTTTGTACGAAAATAAAGAATAAATGAAAAAGAAATAACGAAAAATTTAAAAACTAACCAAGTTGCCTCCTGGACAGCGTCCTATTTAAGGTCTTGGTCATGATACCCCCCCTCCCTTTAGAAGTCTGAGGTCCTCCTCGACAGGAAACCCAGATGGTTCTCCCTCAACAAACTGTTCTTGCCCAAGAACTGATGTTCTCGACAGGAAACCCAGATGGTTTTCCCTCAACAAATTGTTCAGCCATGGTGGCTACTTTCTTGAACACTTCAGATGGTAGTTGATCGACTATTGCTCCTCCACACGCTACAATTATGTATTTCCTCTCTGATGCTCTCAGTTCTTTCAAGAACTGTTCGATCAAATCAATGTCCTCGATTCGATGTTGAGGACATCTTGCGATTAACTTTTTGAACCTCTCATAATACTCGTAGAACAACTCACTCCCACTCATTTTGATCGAGGAAATGATGTTCCTTCCACTTCATATCTGGCCAACGGATATGTATTTGTCAAAGAAAGCCTGCTGCAACTTCTTCCAGGTGTTGATGCTTCCCTCTGGCAAGGTGTAAAGCCACTCACGTGCTCCGTCAAGAAGTGAGAATGGAAACATGAGTAGCCTGACGTAGTCTGGAAATGTATCTTGGGCAGCATCTCGTTCTCTGGCAGCATCTCGGGTAGGAGTGGTATTGTTCCTTACAGTGCTAATCACCATCTCAAAGTCTTGAAGATGAGTCTGAGGGTCTTCTCCGGGATGATAACTGAACTTGGGCAGTATCTGAATCAGCGAATGTTTGAGCTCCCAGTTGCCATTGATGGTGGGCAACTGGATACTTGAAGGTCTGATCCCCTTGTCGTCGGGGAACATGATCTGACGGATGGTTTTCTTTTGCTGTCCTGCCATGGTTATTGATGTTTCTGATTCTGAACTGGATGTTGACTTCTCGCTGTCTGTATTCGCTGTTGAGCAAGAATCGTCTTCTTGCTCAATATCCTTATCTTCTGTCAAGCTCGGCAACTCTAAAGGTTTGTTGACGCCTTCCTCCGGCTCTTTCTTCTTCTTACATTGTTCTGCTCGATTTCTCCTTGCTATCACCTCTGGGCAAGTTCCTGGATCTTGTGGATCTCCATCACTCCACAGATGTGGCTTGGGCATAAACCGTGCTCAACTCAAGCTAGAAGAGCAAACTAGCTTAAAACCAAGTCCCCGGCAACGGCGCCAATTTGACGAAGCGCTGTCGTCACACTCTTCGTACAAATAAATTTATAAACACCTCTTGCCCAACAAGGTAGTAGTTAATGGCAAGTGGGGTCGATCCCAAGGGACGTGGCATAGATCTGCTCTTCAAATCGAACTCAACAAATGTCAATATTAATTAAGTCTAGAATTAATCCTAAGTGTTTCGGGAACAAAATCAATTAACGAACTAACACAATTCGACCTCACGAGTTTAAAATGAGTAATTTACGATCACTTTATCTACATCCAACCCAAATAATAAATTTAGCTAGACATATTAGTAAACGAAAGTACAAAATATATAAAGGAAAACATACTTATCATAAAACAGAAAATGGGTTGCTGCCCAAAAGCGTAGTCAGCAACCAAGGTCTTTGCTTCACGCCAACAACTAAACTACTGCAGAAAATATAAAACCAACGTAAAAGTAAATTGCCAGTAGGACTTGTTTCTTCCTCCTTTCCTCTCAAACTAAGAATGCATAACTAAGAATAAAAACGACACACATTACATAAAGGAGCCGACCATATATATAGGCGATGGAAATTAGGGTTTAGGGAAGTTTCCTTGTTGATGAAGGACTCTTCCATGCATATCCACCTCTCTATCTTATGCATGTAGCCACGATTCTCTTTCCTTGCTTGGTAGATATCTCCTTTGATTAGGTCCGGCTAGGATAAGGAAAGAAAGATCAAATCCTTATCCTCTTCCTTGAAGGAAAAGAAACCTGCTGCTGGCTCGACTCGCTTCTTGCCCACGATGTCTGCATCCTGGCTCCTTCGGGTACTCTGTCTGTTAGCTTCAAGGATATGGGGTGGTACTTCCTAACTTGTAGAACATGTAAACCGTTGTTGCCCAGCTACAAGCCTCTAACCCTATGCCCATTTGCATCATATCGCCATTTCAGCATCTCAACAACAGATTTTCCACCGAATTTGTCCAACATCCCACCGGTTCTTCCCTGCACACCATATCTCAACTTTGTGTCCTCCCAGACACACTTTGACTCGATAAAGACTAAAAACACAAGAAAAACACAAGAAAAGATGGACACAAATATGGGTTCATCAAAGTTCAATGATGAATATCTTGTCAGAAAGGTATTAAGATCTCTCCGCAATAGGTTCGAGTACAAAGTGGCTGCAATTGAAGAAGCAAGAGATCTCTCTAGCATGAAACTAGATGAGCTCATTGGATCTTTAAGAACCTTTGAGATGGGGAAGAAGAGTGAAAGTGCTGAAAGAAAGGGAGTTTCCTTTCAAGCTCACAACTGGTATCCTAAGGCGTCGTCTGTGCCAAAAAAAGATTTAGCAGCTGCTAAAGCAATGGCCTTAGTCACAAAGTCATTCAAGAAGGAATTTAAGAAGTTTGCCAAACGAGGGCTTGACAAGAAGAAAGGAAATAAAGCTGAGTCCAACCAACTGGATAAGGATGACTACCAGACCATTACAAAGACTGGACTTTAATGCCATGAGTGTCATGGTTATGGACTTTTCAAGCGTGAATGCATCAATACAACATGGAGGCAAGGCAAGTCATACGTTGCTACCCACAGTGACGAGGACACTGATGATAGTGAGAGTGAAACTGAAGAAAAGGTTGCCCATGTTGCAATCTCTATAGTACAACCATCCACTCCTATTCCTGCGGTTGTGCCTACTAGCAAACAATCCAGCGAATGACGAAAGTGATACTGACAGTGTAGGAGTCAATGATCATTAAGTGCGATGAAGTTGGAAGAATCAATCTAACCCTCAATACCCAGATTAAGGAAGTAACGAGAGAAAGAGACAATCTAAAGGTCTTGAATATGTCTCTGCTCGATCAAAACAACATGCTCATTCACAAGATGGATCAAATGGATAAGTTTGTTAAGATGATGAATAGTGATGCAACTAACAAGCTTGACAAGATTATTGAAACTGGACAGAGCTCGACCAGCAAATCAGGTCTGGACTTCCAAGGAAAACAGTGGGTGGCTATCGAAGATAAGGATAAGAAGGTGAAGTTTGTTCCTCAAAAGGAGAAAACTCAGGGAAATCCAGCTTCTAAGACAAACCCCTCCAGCAATAGAAGGCAAAAGAGAATTCCTCAAAGGAATTCACAGAAGAAGACACAGATGCAGACACATATGACAAGGAGTGTTCCAAGAAATCTGAATCATCAATTCAGGAGGGGACAACCACCACAACAAGAGGAGTTGTTCAGACCAGTCTGCCATTACTGCGATTTTCCAAGACACATAAGGCCACAGTGCAGATACTATCTCGGCGATAAAACAAGGATGTTTCAATCTAGAAATAACTACAATGTATATGTTGCTCTAACATTTATTTGGGCACGAGCGGATAACAGATGGTACATGGACAGTGCTTGCTCCAAGCACATGACAGGTAATCCTAATTTCTTAATCAATATTGTCGATATCTTTGATGATCACGTTACCTTTGGAGATGGAAATCAAGCTACAGTAATTAGGAAAGGAATACTAAACATACCTAGAATGCCGCCTTTACGGGATATTTATTTGGTTGATGGACTTAAGGCCAATCTTTTTAGTGTTGGTCAAATATGCGATGAAGGATACAAAGTCATATTCGACGAAAGTACGTGTCAAGTAGTAAAGAACGGAGCTCAATTTATGACTGGTCGCAGATCTCATGACAAGTGCTATCTTGTCACACCCGATCATGTTTGTCTGCAAGTTAGTGCTGGAATGACTGAGACCTGGAATCAGAAACTTGGACATGCAAGTTTGAGGAGTATGAAGAAACTTCTGAATGCAGATGTTGTTCGTGGGGTTCCCAAGCTGGAGATTGATGATAAGGTTGTGTGTGGACCTTGTCAATTGGGGAAACAAAACGAAGTAGGACATAAGAAAGTTCGAAGTATCACTACCTCTAGCATTCTCGAATTGATGCATATGATTTAGTAGGACCAATGCCAACTCAAAGCATAGCAAACAAGGAGTTCGTTCTTGTATGTGTTGATGATTATTCGAGGTTCACTTGGGTGGAATTTCTCCGACACTAATCAGAAGCTTTCAAAAGCTTTAAGGACTTGTGCATTCGTGTGGAGTTAGAGAAGGATCTTCCCTTGAGAAGAATAAGAAGTGACCATGGTGGAGAATTTCAAAGTGAAGAATTCATCAGCTTCTGTGCTGAAAAAAGAATCGCTCATGAGTTTTCAGCTCCAAAAACACCTCAACAAAATGGAGTTGTTGAGAGAAAGAATAGAACATTACAAGAGATTATGAGAACCATGCTCCAGGCAAATGATGTGGCTGACAGGTTTTGGGCTGAGGCGATGAATACAACGTGCTATATGGTGAATCGAGTCTATCTTCGTCCAACGACAAATCAGACTCCTTATGAAATCTGGAAAGGAAGGAAGCCCAACCTCAAACACCTTCATGTGTTCGGAACAGTGTGCTATGTTCTGAATGACAGAAAATACACGCAAAAGCTTGATGATCGAGGTCTTGAAGCAATATTAATGGGATATGCTCGTGATAGTAGAGCATTCAGAGTTTATGTCAAGACAAACAAGACTATCATGGAGTCTATCAATGTGGTCTTCACTGATTCTACAGAAGTAGAAGCAGAAGATGAGGCTCAATTGCTTTTACCTGTTCCAGAGTCTGTGCCAACCTCTTCTAATGCACAGACTGGATCTTCAGACACTGTTACTGATCCCATCGAAGCTAAAGCTCCATCTGATTCCACAGCAGGCGAGATAGTCCCCATTACTCCAGGTCCATCCAGAAGAGTATCCAAGAATCATCCATTAACAAATGTTATTGGATATGTCACCGGAGGGAGACTAACAAGAAACGTAGTGAGAGACTACAAACATATGGTAGCAAACATTGCGTTCATGTGCTATGTCTCTATAGTTCTTCCAAAGAATGTCAAAGAGGCTTTATTGATTGAAGATTGGATTGCCTCCATGCAAGAAGAATTGCTCCAGTTTGTTCGTTGCAATGTTTGGTACCTTGTGCCACGTCCCATTGATGCTCATGTAATTGGGACAAAATAAACTTTTCCGCGACAAAACGGATGAGATGGAGGAAATTATTCGCAAGAAGTCCAGATTAGTTACTCAAGGATACTCTCAAGAAGAGGGTATTGATTATGAAGAGTCATTTGCTCCGGTCACTCGCCTTGAAGCCGTTCGGCTACTACTTGGAATGGCATGCTGCATGAATTTCAAACTCGACCAAATGGATGTTAAGAGTGCCTTTCTCAATGGTACTCTTCAAGAAAATGTATACATGGAGCAGCCCCCAGGGTTCGTCGATCTAGAATTTCCTGACCATGTCTACAAGTTAAACAAGGCGCTTTATGGATTGAAGCAAGCACCTCGTGCTTAGTATGATACGTTGTCTAAATATCTCATCTCCAAGAGATATGTTCGTGGAGGATCTAACAAGACTCTTTTCTATAAGAGTAATTCAGAAGGTATCATCATTATTCAGATTTATGTCGATGATATAATTTTTGGCTCTGTATCTCAGGATCTGATCCAAAAATTTGTGGGACACATGACGAAGGAGTTTGATATGAGTCTTTTTGCTGAATTGCATTATTTTCTGGGACTTCAAATTAAGCAATCCTAGGAGGGGATATTTGTGACTCAATCAAAGTATGCTCGGAGCTTGGTCAAGAAATTTGGTCTAGAAAATGTCAAGCTACGTCGCACACCTATGTCAACATCAATCAAGCTCATCAAGGACACAGAAGGTGTTTCTGTTGATCAGTCTCTATACATAAGCATGATTGGAAGTTTGCTCTACCTGACGGCCAGTAGACCAGATATTAGCCACAGTGTCGGTGTTTGTGCTAGGTTCCAGGCGGATCCTAAGGAAAGTCATCTTCTAGCTGTGAAAAATATTATCAAATATGTTTGAGGAACAAGTGACTTTGGTATTTGGATGATTAAGAATAGCACCACATCCTTAATGGGGTACAACGATGGGGATTGGGCAGGTAGCCCAGACGATAGAAAGAGCACATCTGGAGCATGCTTCTTCATTAACAACAATTTGGTATCCTGGCACAGCAAGAAGCAGGTGAGCGTGTCTTTGTCCTCAACTGAAGCTGAGTATATTGCCGCAGGATCAGCTTGCACTCAACTCATGTGGATGAGCCAAATGCTTGAAGATTATGGAGTGTCGTTCGAGCCATTCACTCTCTACTGCGACAACAAGAGTGCGATTGATATCTCGAGATATCCTGTGCACCACTCTAAGTCGAAACACATAGACATTCGCCACCACTTCATAAGAGAGGTGATTGAAGAAAAAATACTCAACATAGAGTTCATGCCTATGGAGAAGCAGTTGGCGGACTTGTTCACTAAGGCCTTGGATGCTGCGAGGTTCGAATCACTTCGAGCTTCGTTGGGTGTTTGCTCTCTCTAAATTCTTTGGGGAGACCTCGTGCTTGTGGTCTATTAAACAAGCACAATGTATATGTACATTATTGGTTTTTGGTTTTCTTGGTGTTTCTTAATTTTCTGTGTGTTTCTGTGCCAGGAAGTCTGGGCACAACCAATAGCACACGTAGTATGCTGAAGCAGACTAGGGCTGACGTCATCTCTGTAGCCTTTCAACGGCTACTTTCTGTGTTAGACTCTGCGACTTCCAAGGGTTTGCAACGGGTGTTTTATGTTCAAAATCGAACATTAGAGATAAAGATCAATACAAATCATGATATATATATATATATATATGTATATATATCATCTCTTATTTTATAAGGATTTATTTCCATACTTATCTTCTTAGAGAGAGAATTCCACCGCCTTCGAAACCGATATATATTGTTGCTTCTGCATTAAGATTTCTCCCATTTTTTGCTTAGTTTCGAAGCTCTCTCTCTCTCTCTCAAATATCCCTTGTTGTGTTCGTGTGTTGCTGATCATTATTCACCATGTATGAAAGAAGTCGTTCTACTCAAAGGTTCTCTGATGATTCCGGCGATGATGATTGATGAGTCCAGATTTTGTGTCTTTTTAGTATCTGTCTTAGGTAGTTTAGATTGAGTCTTTGTATGTGTTTTGTCTAGTTTTAGTGTCTAGAAGGACATATCTTGGGCAGGAGGTGTTTGCTGCCTTGTAGGTGGAAACTGGGCAATATAGGGGAAGAAAGCAGCATTTCTAAAAGCACTACAGACAGAGCCATATTGGTCAAGATAGATAGGAGGAGTGCTTTGGTCAACAGGCGAGTTTCTCTCCTAAGTCTAGAAGGATAAGGAAAAGATGATCTAACTTAAATATCTTTCCTTATCCGACTAGATTTAGGATCCACAAGGGATCTCTTGGAGATAGATGTGACTTGACATGTTGGGATCGAGCTTATCAAGTATTACTGCATCCCAAGGTGGCTCGTGGATTCCTTCCATGTTAAGGACTAGGGGGCCCAAACCCTAAGCACTCTCCTATAAATATCGAAGCTCGGCTGTTGTGATATATCGCCGTCTTTTATGCTTAATTCCCTGCAATTCCTTTGAGTGATCGTGAAGAGAAAAACAAGTCCTACGGACAAACTTTTATTTGTATTTGTTCATCGGCACTTTTGGCCGTGTTTTGCTTTTGCACGTACTTAGTAAGTTTTTAATATAGTTCTTATGAGTTCCTTTAATTTATGCGTTCGTTGTTTTACAATTATGTCTAGCTAAGTTCTTATACTTGATCTAGACAAGACAATTAAGTGTTAACTTATGCTTGAGAGGTCTAATTTGTGCTAAAGAATTGCATGCATGTGTTCCCGATATGTTAATGAGCTTGTTCAAATATGTGATAATATGATTAAGAGATTAATAGGCCGTTAATCACTTAGCACATATTAGATCACCAATCAATTGAGAAGTAGGAGTGTTTTCCACATCTTCTTGATTAAGATCAATTAACATTAGAGGAAGGTGTCTACCTTGTTGGGCCTTTCTAAAGATAAATGCTCATTGGGTGAGAAACTGAACGATGACTCCGACAGAGGTATTGCACAAGGTAGGGAGCCGACAGTGCATTGCCAATTAAGTAAGGATAGGTAAGGGAAGATTTTATTAAGAGCGTGACGAGTAAAAAGGGATCTCGGCATTCAAGTCCTATAACTAACGATGTATGCATGTAATGAATATATTTGCACCAATGACCAAGTTAGGGTTTCCACTTAACAACGTCTTAGTCCAGATCAAGTCCTTTTTATTATTAATCAAGTTACTTATTTACTTTTCAGTGTTTAATTGAGTTCTCGAATTGGGCAACAGAGCCCTAGTTACCAAGATAGCAAAACCCAACTTTTCTGAACAGGTGGAGAAAGTTTTAAGAGATAGTAACAATCAACTCCTTGTGGATCGACTCTGTACTTACTTGCTAACTATATAGCTGTAAAGATAGGCTACAAATTCATTTTGAGAGTGCGAACGACAGCCTCGTCAAAATTGGCACCGTTGCCGGGGAGCTAATTTTGTAATTATCCCTTGTGGAAGAGGCTATGTGCATGTTTGGCTCCGACCCTGTTTGGATTGACGGTGAATTGAAGTACCATCCTGACCGGGAGAAGTACATCAAGGAGTAGAAGAAGCTAACGAGGGAAGCTGAAAAACGAGCATGAGAGGCGGAAGGAGCGAGTGACGAGGAAAGGTCATCACTACAAACATCGGATTGCAAACAATCTGAAGAAGAGGAGATGGAGTGACAACAACCTGATCCTGAGAAGACTCTGAAGGAAATCATGTTTCCAACGGATGTCAACCTGAACCCAGTAGGCAACACTTTGCCCGCTATCACTAATAGTTGGGAGCTGAAACACTCTTTGATACATATCTTGTCCAAGTTCAGTGATTTGCCCGGAGAGGATCCACAGCGCCACTTACAGGACTTTGAGATGGCAATGCGTACCGTGCACACTGCTGCTATGGAAAACACACTGAGGGAATACATTCGACTCCTGACATTCCCATTCTCACTTGAAGATGGGGCAAGGGAGTGGCTCTACCAATTACCCCAAGGCAGTGTAACATCTTGGCAACAGATGCAACAGAAGTTTCTTAAGAAATACTACTCCTTTGCCCGAATCCAGAATGCTAGAGGTGCAATTCAGAATATAAAGATGGGCAATGGAGAATCTATCTATGACTACCACTCAAGGTACAATAAACTAATCGCAAGGTGCCCTCAGCATGGTTTGGGTGACAATGATCTGATTAATTCTTTCATGAATGGATTGAGGCAATCTGAGCAGGACTGGATCGATGCAGCTTGTCGAGGCAATGTTATAACAAACCACCCAGTGAAATTTTCAAATTATTTGCTGAGATGGCAGAAAGAAAGAGAAACCAAGATAAGACCATCGTGCCCAGGACGTATGTGCCGACCAACAGTGATCCCAAATTTGATATCCTGGTCTCTATGATGAAAGAGATGATGAACCAGAACAAGAATAATGCTGATGGGAATGAGAACCCCGGACAAATCCTGAGGAAGAGGGTTATGAAGTGTGAACTTTGTGCTACCAATACTCACCCCACTGATAGGTGTCCATCATTGTTTGAGGATGAAAAAGTCAATGCGGTTGGGCAACCGTACCAACAAGGAGATGCTGGGCAGCGAAGGAACTTCAACAATGGACCTTGGAGGCCCAATGACAATTTAAGATATGGAAATAACAACTATCCAAATGCACCTCAACAAGGGTAACTACCACAGCAACCCTACGTACCTCCACATAATAGAGATCAACCAAGAGATACCCTGAGAAGTGAAGTGGAGAGACTTGCAGCTGAACAAAGGAAGGGGTATCAAGAATTGGACAGTTTTTGCATGGAGACAAGGGGAGGCATGAGATACATTAATGGAACATTGAGCCACTTGGTAGAATCAATCTCTCAAATCAAGTAAATGCTAAATAGAGGAAAAAGAGAACTACCATCTCAAGTTGAGATGACGAAGGCTCAAGCAAATGCTATCACTCTGTGTAGTGGAGCCAACTTGCCTGAAGTGAGAGTTCTTGACCACTATGAACCTCAAAAAGCTGCATTTGGGCAACAACAGTCTCTTGGGCACGATATCAATCTGGAGCAAGAGGATGAGGCTGAACCAGAGAGGTATGAAGAGGCGCCTATGGGATCAGGTGATGTTGAGGAGCTATGGCAAGAGTTGTCAGTTGAGAAAAGAGCACAAGTTGAAAGGGAAGCAACGGACATAAGAAGGAAAGTTGAGCTCGACGCTGTCGAAATCAGAGCTAAAGCAATGAAGGAGGCTGAGAAAGTGACCAAGTCCAAACTCTATGAACCAAAAGCTCTTTACCCAGGACGGTTCACGAAGGATAATGAAGCTCAAGAGATGAAAGAACTGACTAAAATGTTCCAGATTGTCGAGGTTAATATACCTCTCTCGACCGCTTTACAATCTACGCCCAAATGTGCCAAGTTTTTGAAGGAGTTATGTACAAGGAAGATCAAGTACACCGATGATGCAAGGTTTCAAGTCAGTGAGAATGTGTCTGCATTGTTGCAAGACACTTCCATGCCGACCAAGTGCACTGACCCTGGATGTTCTACATTCCATGTATCATTGGAAATATAAAGATTGAGAAGGCTATGCTGGACCTGAGGGCATCAATTAATGTCATGCCCAAGTCGATGTATGATGACCTAAGGATGGGACCACTCAAACCAACAAGAGTGGCGATCCAACTAGCAGATAGATCTACTGTATGGCCTGAAGGGATTTTAGAAGACGTCTTGGTCAGGGTAAGGGACTTAATTTTTCCAGCTGATTTCTACATCCTGGACATGGGGAGATCATCACAAAAGGCACCAGTAATGTTGTTAGGAAACCGTTCTTGAAGACCGCTCGCACAAGAATCAACTACGATACAGGGAAGCTAACTTGTGAATTCGGAGGAGAAGTGGTGTCATTCGACATCTACAACACCATGAAGCAACCTAGTGACACGGAGCTGGTGCATATCATTGATCATATGGACCAGATGGTGGAAGAATTCTGGCCAGAAATAGCATTTGAAGACATGATGGATGTAGCTCTACAAATTAGCTTAATGGAGATTGTTGCCCAAGACGGGTCTGTTGAGCTAGTCGAAGCAGTTCACTATTTAAGATTAGATGCATAACCAAGATGTAGAGTGGAACCATTGGTGATTCCTACATTGAAACAAGAAGACATGTTGATGCCATCAATAGAGAAAGCACCCAAGTTGGAATTGATGGCATCACCCAGCCACTTGAAGTACATCTACTTGGGAGAAGAAGAGACACTACCGGTAATCGTAAGTGCGAAGTTGTCTATCGAGGAAGAGGGATGAGTGAAAGAAGTTCTGATGCAGTACAAGTTAACCATTGGCTGGACATTGGCCGACATAAGAGGCATAAACCCCACTATGTGCAGACACCACATCTTGCTCAAGGAAGATGTCGTTCCTATTAGAAATCCTCAAAGAAGACTGAATCCAGCAATGAAGGAGGCAGTGATGAAAGAAATCTTGAAGCTGTTAGACCTTGGGATCATCTACCCGATCTCTGACAGTAGATGGGTTAGTCCAGTACACGTCGTGCCCAAGAAGTCTGGAATTCAAGTAGTAGATAACGAGCAAGGAGAAATGGTTACGACCAGGCTACAAACAGGATGGCGAGTATGCATTGACTACAGGAAGCTGAATCAGAAGACCAAAAAGGACCATTTCCCGTTACCTTTCATTGATGAGATGCTCGAAAGGTTGGTGGGCAATAAGTACTTCTATTTTCTCGACGGTTACTCGGGCTACATGCAGATCTGGGTCGCAGAGGAAGACCAGAGCAAGACCACTTTCACTTGCCCATTTGGTACATTTGCATATAGAAGGATGCCTTTTTGTTAATGCAACGCTCCTGGCATATTTCAAAGATGCATGATGAGCATATTCTCATATTTGCTCGAGACATGCATAGAGGTGTTCATGGACGACTTCACTGTCTATGGACCGGATTTCGAAAAGTGTCTAAACAATTTGGAGATGGTGCTGAAAAGGTGTGTGGATAATAGCTTGGTCTTGAACTATGAGAAGTGTCATTTCATGGTCAAGGAGGGAATAGTCCTTAGGCATATCATATTAGAACGAGGGATAGAGGTCGACAAGGCCAAGATCGACATCATAGCCAAGTTGCCCTACCCAAGCAACGTGAAGCAGCTGCGAGGTTTCCTTGGACATGCAGGATTTTATAGGATGTTCATCAAGGAATTTGCTAAGATTGCGCAGCCCATGACTAGACTATTACAAGGAGAAGTGGAGTGGAACTTTGATGAAGGTTGCAAGAAGGCATTCCACACATTAAAGGAGATCTTGGTATCAGCACCTATAATTCAACCACCGGATTGGAAAATGCCCTTTGAGGTGATATGTGATGCGAGTGACTATGCCGTGGGAGCAGTTCTTGGGCAAAAGAGAGGTAGAGTGAATTATATCGTATACTATGCATCCATAACTCTCAACCCTGCCCAATGCAATTATTCAACGACGGAGAAGGAGTTATTAGCAGTGGTCTTTGCTGTTGAGAAATTTTGATTGTGCCTGCTCGGGGGCAAGACCATAGTCTACACAGACCACTCCGCCTTGAAGTTCCTTATGGCCAAGAAGGAGACCAAGCCCAGATTGATAAGGTGGATCCTGTTGCTTCAGGAATTTGATTTAGAGATCAAGGATAAGGCTCGAACCCAGAACTTAGTGGCTGCTCACCTGAGTCGCATCATCCAACAAGAAGAGATCGAACCAATCAAGGAGACGTTTTCAGACGAGCACCTAGCTCTTGCCCAAGATAACTCAGATCCATGGTATGCCGACTTATGCAACTATATTGTTTTGGGGCGACTTCCAAAAGATCTCAGTCTTTATCAGAGGAACAAGTTGAAGGTGGAAAGTCGATACTACATATCGGATGAACCATACTTGTGAAAAATGTGTACTGACCAAGTCATCCGTAGATGTGTTGATGAGAAGGAACAAGCAAGCATCCTTGCACATTGCCATTCCAAGGTGTGTGGGGGACATTTTGGACCAAAAAGGACTGCAAGAAAAATATTGAATTGTGTGTTTTATTGGCCCAATATATTTAAGGACAGCTTTGAGTGGTGCAAATGATGCATTCAATGCCAGAAGGAGGGCAACATAGGCAAGAGGAATGAGATGCCCATGACCCCGGTCGTGCCCGTGGAAGTATTTGATGTATGGGGTATGGACTTTATGGGGCCATTGCCCAACTCAAAAGGGAATCTTTACATTTTGTTGGCAGTAGACTATGTGTCTAAATGGGTAGAGGCCAAGGCAACATTAACCAATGACTCAAAGGTGGTTGTGGAATTTCTCAAGAGTAATATCTTTAGCCGGTTTGGTGTGCCAAGGGAAATCATTAGTGATCAGGGAACGCACTTCTGTAGTGGAGCTGTCAAAGGATTGATGAGTAGATATGGAGTACACCATAGAATTTCGAATGCATATCACCCGCAAGCAAATGGTCAAGCTGAATTATCTAATCGCATTGAGAAGGCCGTCTTAAGAAAGACAGTCAGCCCAACAGGGAAGGATTGGAGTTTGCATCTTGAGGATGCATTGTCGGCATATAGGACAGCGTTCAAGACTCCATTTGGCATATCACCCTATAGAATGGTCTTTGGCAAGATGTGCCACTTGCCTGTGGAAATAGAGCATAGAGCGTATTGGGCAGTTCAAAAGATGAATTATGATTGGGATGAAGCTGGCCAAGCTAGGAAGCTTCAATTGCAAGAACTCGAGGAGACCAGACTCAACTCATACGACAGTTCCGTGCTGTACAAAGAACGGATGAAAAAGGCTCACGATGCGTTGATCAAGGTCAAGAAGTTTGAACCTGGGCAACAAGTGCTTCTATACTAGTCCAAGTTTAAACTAATATCGCGTAAGCTGTCAACTAAGTGGGTTGGTCCATTCGAAGTACAAGCTACATATCCAAATGAAGCTGTGGAAGTAATGAATGCAAGCACGGGTAAGATTTTCAAAGTCAATGGAGAAAGATTGAAGGCTTTCTTTGGCCAAGTCTTGGAGAAACCAGAGAAATACTTGAAATTCTTCTGTGACAAAGAGCCCTAACTTGGGTAAGAAGGACGCCGTGCCCACGACGGTAACTGGGGCGCTGGCTAAGAGGCAACCTGGTATGTTTTTAAATTTTTGCATTTCATTTTTTTTTTTTAAAAGATGGGGGAAGATAGGATTAAAATAGCCATAATTTTAATGTTTTCCATTCAATTTAGGCATATTTTAATTCCGTTATGAGTAGAAATGTTTAACCATAGGATATACTACTTTTGCCTTGTGCGTGGAAGTGTGTTGGTGAATTGCAGGAAATAGGTATTGGGCGAGCGGAAGAAGGAGGATCGGACACTTTGCTTTGAGCGAAGTGTGTGCGCACGAAGGCAAGAGCGGCGCTCTGGGCTAAGCGAGGAACTTGGGCAACATAGCTGAGGAGGCAGTAACTGCCACATCATGTGCGATGTGACAACCGCACTCAATACCTATCCCTAGCCCTATAACCGTCTGCTACCCTACCTCTCCAACTCTTCCACTTCCCCACGTAAAACATCAATTCAAACTGCCATACACCACTTTCCATTCTCAACCCCCCAATTTCGGAATTTTGCAAATTTCCCTTCCTATTTCGAACCCTAAAATCCCAATGGTATCCACCCGTCCCAAAAATAAACTGAATAAAATCCCTCACGGCACCCATATTGACCTCGAATAACCAGAAACGCCGCCATCTGAGTATTCCTTTGCCGAGCTAGACCCATCGCTTTGGGTAGTACCTTACCCCCTTACAACCGAAGCGGAGGAGATTATCACTGCAGTACTTGCTGAAGCCATGGTGATACCAGAGAAAGCGCGAAAAGAAGAAGCTGCACCGGTGGAGAAAACCTTCGTTACGCCAGAGAAGATTGCTGAGGAAGCTGCGGAGGAGACTACGCCTGAGAATACATGGCAAGAACCAGAAAAAGAAGGGACGCAACCAAACAACGAGGAGATGGAGGTGCCGAAAAAAGAAGAGGAAGAACAGGAGAAGAAGGAATCCATTGATTCCTTCGACAAACTCTGTGATGAAGTGGAGTAGGATGCCAAGAAGAGGAAAGAGGAGGGGAATGAGACCAAGAAGAAGAGAAAGACGAAGGCAGTCACATCTGAAGCCGTCTCGTCGTTAGGAGGAGAATTATCCACGGATGAAAAGAAGGCCACCACGCCTTCGTCCAAGAACCTAGGAAAAAGGTAGAAGGTGGTGGAGTCGGAAGACGATGAAGACGTCTAGATAGTGGGGGAGAGAATCACAAGTTCTGCTGCTCAGAAGGTCAAGAAAGAGGATTCCGAGTCTCGAGGGAAGAAAAAGCCTAAGAAGGCAGAAGACTTGCCTGCTAGGAAGATCTTCGTGCCCAGGGAGGTCGCCTTTGGTGACTTGGATGCCTTGGGTATAGCATTAGAAGTGAGGTCCCTGTATGAGGAATGTGGCTGGGGAAGATTCCTGACGCTACCTTGCCACATCTATGAAGACTTGGTGAGAGAGATGTACGGATCGGTGGAGTTCATACTTGATGGAGAAGGAAACTCGACTTCAATCGAGTTCATCTTAAATGGGTAGCCTTATGTGGCTGGGCTGAATGACTTGAACCAGATTTTGGGGTTCGACACGATGATGGAGCTGCAGAGATTGGAGTTCAGAAGGGCAGACAAGAAGGTGCCGGTGGATTTGCCCAAGGAAGAATGGATCCGGATGTGGAAGGAAGTCAGTGTGGGCACGGAGTTCAAGTCAAGAGACAACAAGGCCTCTGATCTTAAGATGCCAGCCCTCCGCATTGCCTATAGGATTCTTGCCTACAACATGTTTGGCAAGGGAGATAGCGGGAATTCGCTGGCCAACATGGAGGTGTACATACTGTTTTGTATGTTGACCAGGAAGAGGTTGAACTTTGCAACCTTCCTGATGGAGCAGCTGAGGGTAGTAGTGGCCAAGGCGAGTCAGAAGTACTCATGTGGGCACTTTGTGACAGCCTACATCGAGGGACTGGAACTCCATGATGAGGTGAAGGGGTTTGATGAGACACCGGCTGACGTGCTCAACATGGAGAGGTTGAGCAGGATGAAAAAGGTGGTGAAGCACAGAAAGGGGTGGCGCCTGTTGGAGGCGCATGAGAAGGAATAACCAACTTCAGCCCGCTTGCCGCCCAAGAAGTCAGCCAGATTGGCCAAGAAGTCCGTGATCGAGGAGGATGAAGAAGATGAGGAGGAGATTGAATCGTCTTCTGCCCAGCTGAAGGAAGTCCAAGGGAGGCTGGGTAAGACTGAGGAGTTGCTCAAGGAGCTATGGACTGGGCAACTAACTATGCAGGCTACTCTCGACAGCCTTGCCCGCCACCTGAAATTAGGGTCAACTTCTGATCCTTCTGCTTAAATATGTCCTCCTGTTTATGTTTGTGTCTTTGTTTTTTTGTTTTTTTTTTATTTTATGGTTAGTGTCTTAGTGTTTTTATTTTGTGTCTGTTGAGTGGTCGAATACCTCACCCACATTTTGCTTGCAAAATGTGTGGTGAGGTAGGCAAATACTCTTGTATGTTTTGTTAGTGTCTTGACCTTTTTACGTCCATTACTTTACTTTTAGCAAAGTGTGTGCGTAGGGTGGCCAATTTGTTTGTCAAAATGTGTGGTGAATCCTAGGTTGAGGCCTCCATGGATGGACTTTGCTATAAGCAAAGTGTGTGCGTGGGGTGTCTGTGCCGTGTGTTTTTTTTAAAGTAATTGAGTTGATCAACATGGAGTTGTTGGGCAAGGTAATATGATGATTTGTGTGCTTAAATTGCTGCTTGTTGAACAGTGCTTAGTTTTTGCATGCTAGAAGATGACTTGTATGATGGATTGAGTTTTGAACATACCCTGTGAGGATTTTGAGCTTAATTGAATTCATTCTTGTGTGTGAATTGAAGACATCTTGATTAGGAGGAACTAGAACTTGCCTGTACTTTGGTTTATGATCTCTGAACTTAGATGATTTAGGCCATTCTTTCATTAGCCCATTGAGGTTGAATTGACTACCTGATATCATTATCCTTTGATAACCCTTTTGAGCTGAATTGATTATTTCTATCACTTAGAAACTGCCTTTAAAAAAGAGTTTTATTTAGTTGTGGGAACCTGGGCAGTATAAAGAAGAAAATGGCTGGGATGAAATGATTGGGGTGTGTCCTGGGCAGAATGTTTTGTGTTGAGAGTTGGGTTATGTCTCAACTAAGAAAAAAATAATGAAAGAAATAAGGGGAATAGAAGGAAAA
Organism: Schizonepeta tenuifolia; assembly: GCA_029490685.1. NCBI lineage: Eukaryota > Viridiplantae > Streptophyta > Magnoliopsida > Lamiales > Lamiaceae > Schizonepeta > Schizonepeta tenuifolia. The sequence continues at coordinate 131,682,169 of CM055955.1, forward strand.
AAAAGAGAAAAAAAAGAAAAAAAATTATAAGTTCCCCAGAAAAAAGGTTAAAGCTTGAGCCTGGAATAGTTAAGGTAAGGAATTGAGAAGAAGTTGGGAACCCCCTGTTGCCCAATACGAGTTTAAATTGACCTTAGCCAAGTCTAAATACTTCCTACCTCTTGCTTTAAACTAAACCATAAAAAGACCTAATGATAAGTTCTGAGATTTAAAATAAGAGCTTTAGATTTAAAGGGTAGGCAAGCCTATTGTGATACCGAAGTCAAGATGGTCCATGAGTGTAAAAAGAGCCTAAACACATGAGTGATGAGTGTGGAGAGGAGATCCCAAAAGTTCACAATTCTATCTTGACTTGTTTGATAGTATGGCATTTTCTTTTCCCTTCACTTGTGGATTATTATGAAAGATTGTTGTGTTGCCTTGACTAACTCTTCTGTGTTGATCATGTTTTGAGTCTTTTATTCTTTTGTCTGTGTCTTGGGCAAGTTGTTTGTGCACACTTGAGGACAAAAGTGATTTTAAGTGTGTGCGCATGATTAGTCCATATTTTGTGTCTTTTTAGTATATGTCTTAGGTAGTTTAGATTCAGTCTTTGTGTGTGTTTTGTCTAGTTTTAGTGTCTAGGAGGACATATCTTGGGCAAGAGGTGTTTGCTGCCTTGTAGGTGGAAACTGGGCAATACAGGGGAAGAAAGCAGCATTTCTGGAAGCAGTACAGGCAGAGCCATATTGGTCAAGACAGATAGGAGGAGTGCTTTGGTCAACATGCGAGTTTCTCTCCTAGGTCTAGAAGGATAAGGAAAAGATGATCTAACTCAAATATCTTTTTTTATCCGACTAGATTTAGGATCCGCTAGGGATCTCTTGGAGATAGATGTGACTTGCCATGTTGGGGTCGAGCTTATCAAGTATTACTTGCATCCCAAGGTAGCTCGTGGATTCCTTCCATGTTAAGGACTAGGGGGCCCAAACCCTAAGCACTCTCCTATAAATATCGAAGCCCTGCTGCTGTGATATATCGCTGTCTTTTATGCTTAATTCCCTGTAATTCCTTTGAGTGATCGTAAGGAAGTCCTACGGGCAAACTTTTATTCGTATTTGTTCATCAACACTTTTGGCCGTGTTTTGCTTTTGCACGTACTTAGTAAGTTTTTAATATAGTTCTTATGACTTCCTTTAATTTATGCCTTCGTTGTTTTATAATTATGTCTAGCTAAGTTCTTATACTTGATCTGGGCAAGACAATTAAGTGTTAACTTATGCTTGAGAGGTCTAATTTGTGCTAGAGAATTGCATGCATGTGTTCCCGATATGTTAATGAGCTTGTTCAAATATGAGATAATACGATTAAGAGATTAATAGGCCGTTAATCACTTAGCACATATTAGATCACCAATCAATTGGGAAGTAGGAGTGTTTTCCACATCTTCTTGATTAAGATCGATTAACATTAGAGGAAGGTGTCTACCTTATGGGTCAGACGTGATGATTCCTTGTTGGGCCTTTCTAAAGATAAATGCTCCTTGGGCAAGAAACTGAACGATGACTCCGACAGAGGTATTGCACAAGGTAGGGAGCCGGCGGTGCGTTGCCAATTAAGTAAGGATAGGTAAGGGAAGGGTTTGTTGAGAGCGTGACGAGTAAAAAGGGATCTCGGCATTTAAGTCTTATAACTAAAGATGCATGCATGTAATGAATATATTTGTACCAATGACCAAGCTAGGGTTTCCACTTAACAACGTCTTAGTTCAGATCAAGTCATTTTTATTATTGATCAAGTTACTTGTTTACTTTTCAGTGTTTAATTGAGTTCTCGAATTGGGCAAGAGAGCCCTAGTTACCAAGATAGCAAAACCCAACTTTTCTGAACAGATGGAGGAAGTTTCAAGAGACAGTAACAATCAACTCCTTGTGGATCGACCTTGTACTTACTTGCTAATTGTATAGCTGTAAAGATAGTCTACAAATTCATTTTGAGAGTGCAAACGACAGTCTCATCAATGATGTTCCTGTTTCTCGTCTTTATGAGACCGGTGGCAAAAAGAAGAAGCAATCTCTGGGCATTGTTGATTATCCAGACTCGGATTCAGACTCTGGAGAGAAGCATCTCCTTAGTTCCAAAAAAAAGTTTGCTCCATCGAAATCTTTCTCGCCGGCGAAAACAACCTCTAAATCGTCGTCGAAGCATTCTCCTGCTCAAGAGAAACAAACCGTGGAGGACTCTACATCAGAGATGGAGTCAAGTCAGAAGGAACAAGCTGTTGTTCCTGTTGCCGCCTTCAAGAAGAAGACTACTCCTTAAAAGTCTTCAATCTCCTGTTCTATTCTCCGGCAATCTGCATCATCTGCTGGTGGCTCTCAAACTGTGCAAGAGCAAGCCCCTGTCCCTTCTGTAATCTCCGTGTTTCAACAAGTTGAGAATGAGGCTCCTATTGCTGAGGAGTAGATTCATGTTGATGAAGCTGCCATTGATGATTTTGTGGCAGATCTGGAGAATCCTGTCGAAGAGTCTGTGCCAACAGAGAAGAAGAAGTCTTCTAAGAGACGTCTTCGCAAGCTTTCTGACCTGCCCAGAAAGAAGGTCAGAATTGAAGAAGCTGCCTTGACCATCAAGGAACCTGTTGCGACCCCTGCTACTCGAACGAGGGGTCAATTAACTAAGATGATTGCTACTGTTGCTACCCATGATGTCAAGGGCAAAGGGAAGGTTAGTGAATATTCCAAGAAGAAGAATAAAGTTGCTGCAAAGCCCAAGAAGAGTATGGATCCAAATCAGCCCATTAAAGTGGAGTCAGGGCTTGATCGTGCAATGGAAAGTGAAGCTGGGAATTCTGAGCATGAGGTATCTCATCAAGGAGCTACTTCTACTGCTCTTTGTTGTGCCCTTCAAGAAGACAACTATTCTCAATTGATCCCAGTCAGAGAACGAAGGATGTGTAAGATGCCCTCAGATTCAAGTCTGATGAACATGCTGAGGCTTGGGATGATGTCATCCACATGAAGCTGGTCTATGAGCAACCTGTGAAGAAAGAAGATTTGGAGGGAACCGGCTTGGACAAACTGCTGGAAGATGCCAAGTAGGATTAGACTGTCTACCATGTTTGACGATATGTTCAAGCAGTTGTGCTGGAATTCTACTGCAACATGTCCAAGAGTATTGTTGACTCTTCCTCCCGCAACCACTTCAAGACTTACATTCGAGGAAGGTATATCAATTTCTCTCCAACTGTTATTTCTGCATTTGTTGGGCGTGATGACCATGGAGTAGAAGAAGAGGATGTGTCTTTGGACACAACTGCCAACGAGATCACGCACGAGGTGTACCGATGTGGAAGAGGAACATGTCCATTAGTTCCTCGATGTTGTCCCAGAAGTATGCAATCTTGCACAAGATTGCAGTCAGAAATTGGTGTCCTACCACACACTTTGCCACAGTAAGCCAAGAAACAGCTAGAGTGCTATATGGAATAGGGCGTTTCAAGCCCTTCGACTTTGGACGTTTGGTCTTTGACCACGTTACCCAACATGCTGGAAACTTGAAGAAGCCTAAGGCGTTAGGCTATCCGTGTCTTATCTTTGGAATCATCTCATCTCAATTCCCCGAAGTTGTGTATGTAGGAGAGCAGTTCGAGCGTACTCCGAAGAGCATTGTCATTCATGACAAGCTATTCAATGAAGTTGTTCATCCTAAGGACATCGAGGGTCCCTATGTTCGCATTGTGGAAAGGAAGAAGCCGACATCCACTGTGCCAGCGCCTGTGCTGAGTGAGCCTAATCTTCGGGCTATTTCTACAAGAATGCTGCGTGAGCTGGAGCGGGACTACAACTCCATTCTATTCCAGATGAAGAGGCTTTGTATGCACAAGAATGAGATTGCGGCATTACTCAATGATGCCAAAGTAGTCTTTGCTGGAGGAGAAGCTGTGCCATCTGAATCGGCAGCACGTGATGCAGGGTCTGTGCCAGGAGATGATGATGATGTTGAAGATGATGATGCAAATGATGAAGAAGCAGCTGATGATGATGTTGAGGATGTTGAAGAAGACTTGGATAATGAAGATATCCAAACTGAAGAGGATGAAGAGAACCTTCAAGTATCCGCTCAAGCTGCAACAAAGAAAGGATCCCAGTCTTTCTGAAGATTGGATGGAAAACCCCCCAACTTTGTCATTTCTACTAGACAAAAAGGAGGAGTAGAAGAAAATTTGAAGAATTTGCATTTTGGTTTTCTGTTTTTTGTTGGTGTTTTAGTGTCTGTGCCAGTATTTGCACAAATTTAGTTTTTGGTGCCAAGGAGTTAATCCCTCTACTCCTTGATGTTTTTGATGGACATATATATTAGCTGCCCAGTTTATGACTTATTGTTTTGATGATTTACTTTGATGCTGTGTTGAAGATCATCTGCTCGATGATTGAGAATTACTTGGTGATCGGATTACTCCATGCTTTGCTTAAGGGTCAACACAAATTTCTCCAATTTCTAGTTGGAGAGGGAGCTTTGGCATACATTATACAAGTTTGGACTTGGAGGACTTGGAGGTATGAAGATGCTTATGGTTGATTATTTTCTTGATTGATTGGTTTTGTCTACTTAAATGCCAAAGGGGGAGATTGTTGGATTTGAGGCGTTGCTGCTTAAGAGGTGATACTGCTCAAAGATGTTGGAAAAGTTTATGTAGCCAAAAGTACAGCTGAAGTATCGAAGTCGCTGCGTAGAACAAACTCTGTTATGTATGCTTCGGTCTATGCTAAGGGAACCTGGAACAGTCTGGCAGAGACTTTCCATATCTGCGCGGATTTTGCGGGATCTTTTCCATGTTTGTGATAGATGCGGACAAGATACTTATCAAGTAGATATTGAACGTGTTACTCAAGCCTTATCCTCACAAGGAAAGAAGATCTAAAGAGATATACATGATGGCGAAGAGATCTAGGGTTTCACACATATATATATTCGACATCAACAATTGTGAGGGTTTGCCGTTTGTTTTATTGTTTGAGTGCATATACTTCCTTGAGAGTATTGTAATTGAGTGCACGAATTATTGAGAGTTTGTCTTTGATAAATTAAGTCTGTAAGAGAGTTAAGGGTCGGACTGGAGGTTCGATCTTAGGTTGAGCAATTGTAGATCGATCAATCACGAATTCACGTGAAGTTAGGAAGAGGGTGAGCGAAAGGGTAGCATAAGGTGTCAACCTGTATATGTAAGATCTTCTGTAGCCATTTCTTCTAATAGTGGATTGGTTCTCTCTTTGGCAAAGGCCTCCCAGACGTAGGTTGCAAAACCGAACTGGGTTATCATATTGTATGTCTTTTATTTCAACACAATTTATTATTTCTGCTATACTGACTGTGCTAAGTTTTCCAGTAACGCAATAACTTTTTATGCATAAAGTGTTCGTTTAGATCTAACACAACGAATCTCAGGTAGCAAGTTTACTTTTATATTTCTTTCTTTATCCTACGAGGCTGAACACTTTGTACGTATTTTATTTTATAGATATAATTTCGAAGTACCACAAAGTAATTCAACTTATCGGCAAGAAACTCAAACAAAAGCAACAATTCAAAAGAGACCAACTGCGAACACAATTACTCACAATTTTACAATTTCATATTTATAATTTACACACTTAATCCTCCACTCAAAACATACGAAAACTTGTAAGAAATAAACTATACACTATTTGAGCGGAGTTCCAACCCACTTCGCCTTTCGCTTTGACTAAATCAGGGTGCTTACCAAATTGCCTAGAAAGAGCAGAGTTACAATCCCCTCATTTCTCAGCGAAAACTAACAAGTAAAAAAGGGGAATAGAAAGGAACGAAATAAAAAAACATGAAACTAAAGCAGATCTGATAAGCAAATCAATGTCTTAGTTTAGCTTTCCCATAGACATCGCCAGTTGGTAGAGTTGGGTTAATTCTCTACTAACATAGATAAATATAGCTAAGAAAAACCAAACAAAAAGTGTAAAACCAAAGCTCGTTCTTGGAATCTACCTTCTCTTTTCTTCTTTCAGAGCTTCCAGCTTCAATAATCCTGCAAAACAACGTCCAACACCGGGGGAAATCTCAGTGAAGATCCTCCGACGCTCAAGTTAGAAAATCTCTCTCAAAAAAGTAATATCTCACCAAAATATCTAAAAAGAACGAGAAGACTGGAGAAAACTTGGGAAAAACTCTACTTCAAAACAACAAAGATTCCCTTCTTATATGGGATACTGCGTCTGAGGGGTAAAAAGGGAAAATCTGGTCCGAAATGTAAAGGCCTGAGCCAGATTAATTAAGGAAAGTGACATTTGGACCTTTGGGCCTGTTAAAGCTAATCCATTAATAATTGTTTTGTTTGGGCTATGTTGATATGTCCCCTATCATTTATCATAACTTTCAGTGAAAACCTTACTTCTTCAGCATTAGAATCAGACATTTTTAAGTCCACAAACATCATAAACTTGAGATAGAAGATAAGCTAGTTTAGATTAATCACAACTAATCCCCTGTTGCCCCAAAGCCAGGAATCCTGGATGTAAAATGCAAAGTAAAATGTTGAAATTTGATAAGACGCTCAAATATTGCGGATGAATGCAACAAGATAATGAAATTTCTTGAGCCAACAATTTATTTTTTGTATTTGGCGTCATAATGTTACAAAATATCAAATTTGAGAGATTTAAATCGATTAATGTATCAAATAGTTTGTTTTTAATTATCCTATAAAAAAAATCGATAAATGTATTATGAGATACATAATCAAAGAGATGGGAATAATACGTGTATTAATAAATATTTGAATTTTCGCTTACTTTTCTATCTTAAAAATTTGACATTTTTACTTAAAAAAAAAAACACAATTTGACCTTTTTATTTCTATAAAAAAATCACTTCAATTTAAATTTTATTCCTGTAAAAAAAATAGAACTTTAAGCCCAAATACCATATCCTAAATTTTAAGTTGAAAACAAAAACTCAAAAGTTCAGTAGAGTGTGATAATTTCGTATTTGCACCTTATTTCGTAAATAGTTAAATTGTTCCAAAACACTAAACAAACAAAACTGGAAGTACAAATTAAAGTGAATGACGAGTTTTAAGCGCTCCTATATTAAGAATAAAAAGTATCCAGTTAATTGGGCTAGGGATGTGATATAATTTTAAAGGCCCAACTTGTATATATATAATACTCCCTCTGTCTCGCTCATTTTGTCTCTTTACTGTTGGGCACGAAAATTAAGAATAAAGGTAAAAAGATAGAAAGTGGGTAGGTCTCACTTTTGAAGGATTTTGAAGGGTAAATTCTTTATTTATTTGATATGTGACAAATTGAGTGGGATATCTATTTGAGGAAAGTGAGACAAAATGAGGGAAACAGAGAAAATAGTATATTGTATGCAATGCACAGTAAACGATAATATCTAATACTCCCTCCATTCTCCAATAGATGTCCCATTGTGGGTTTGTACGGAAATTAAGAAATTTGATAAAGTTGTTTTTAGTGGGTAAAAGTTAAAATATAGGGGTAGTGGAATAATGACAAAAAATAGTGATTTTTATAAAAAAAAAATGGTGGTATTGACCAAAAAGTAGGAATAAAGTTGTTGTGTTGACTAAAAAGTAGGAATAAAGTTGTTTTTAGTGGGGTAAAAGGTGAGTCCCCGAATGGCAAAGAGTAGTAATTTTAGGATTTAAAGAGGATAGTATGGTAAAAAAAATAGAGAGGATATTTATTGATGAATGAATTTTAAAGGGGAAGTAGGACATTTATTGTAGAATGGAGGGAGTAAAAAAGATCATAAACAATTCCTGAACGATTAAATTTAGGAACATTTTGATTATTAGAATATAATGGAAACAACCATCAAAAATAAATCTATCTAAAGACTGTTTATGAAATCTAAATTGTTGCTCGATCATTATCCTTATATTAGTAATCGGAGCGAAGTCTGACTCGTAAAATCGGAGCCGAAGGCGGAGCCGCAAAATCGGAGCAGTATAACTTGGAAAAAATGGAATATTCGTCCCAAGAGTACCATGTCATAACTTGGAACATCTGGAACTAATTCGACAATTCGTCCCAATTGTACCAAATCTGAAATAATTGGTACTAATAAGGCTAAATTTGTACCAGATGTACTAGAACAGTTGGTACTAATAACACTAAATTTGTACCAGATGTACCAGATGCATCATACATTCATACCCGACCCGAACCGACCTGTGCCCGCTCGCGTCAGACCCGACCCGCTCCACGTTTCATTAAGGATATTTTTGTCCCAAATTGAAAAAAATGGCCAAAATTTATATTTTTGAAGAAGGTGTGCCAAAATTTATATTTTAATGCTCATTATGACTACTTCAAAATTTGTCTCTTTCTAAAATTTACAGAGACTTTGTGTCTCTTTCTAAAATTTATATTTTCACTTAACAATGTTTTTGTCCAGATCAAGTCAATTTTGTTATTGATCAAGTTATCTGTTTCTTTTTTAGTATTTATTTAAGTTCTCGAATTGGGCAAGAGAGCCTTCGTGACCAAGATAACAAAACCAACCTTTCTTGACAGGTGGAGGAGGTTTCAAGAGATAGTAACAATCAACTCCTTGTGGATCGACCCTGTAGTTACTTGCTATCTATATAGTTGTGAGGATAGGCTACAAATTAATTTTGAGAGTGCGAACGACAGCCTCGTCACTCCTCCACATTCTGGACCCAAATTAGATCAGAAGATTTATGATTGTTTGGTAGATTGGGGAATTGATAGGAAAGTATTTTCGTTGACTTTGGATAATGCTTCTGCCAATAATGCTATGGTGAGGATGTTAAAGTGTAGGGTTAATTTACAGAGCTATTTATTGTCCAACGGTGATTATTTTCATGTGAGATGTTGTGCACATATCTTGAATCTTATAGTTCAAGATGGGTTGAAAGTTTCTAGTGACGCTTTGAATAAAATTAGGGAAAGTATCAAACATGTGAGAGGATCAGAATCAAGAACGATTATAAGTTTATAGAATGTGCTCAAAACGTTGGGATTGAAATGCCATCTTTCGTTTCCATGGATGTCTCCACAAGTTGGAATTCCACATATTCAATGTTTGAGAGTGCTCTGAAATATCGCAATGTTTTTTGCATGCTTGCATTTGATGAACTATCTTATACGCAATGTCCAACAAAAGAAGAGTGGAAAAGAGGGGGAAAAATGTGTAAATTCTTGCATCCCTTTGATGCGATGACGACCTTGATCTCAGGTTCATCTTATCCAACTTCTAATTTGTACTTTATGGAAGTTTGGAAGATTGCACGGTTGTTGGAAAGAAATTTGACTAGTTAAGATGAAGTTGTTAGATCTATGATTGTTATTATAAAAAAGAAATTTGATAAATATTGGGAAGAATATAGTGAAATACTTGCAATGGGAGCAGTCTTTGATCCACGAATAAAGCTGAAGGTTTTGGAATTTTGTTATTCTAAAGTTGATCCTCTTTCTAGTATCACAAAAACTAACAAGTTGAAGCAGAAACTGTACATTCTATACAAGGAGTATAAGAAAAAGGGAATCGGTGCATCATGTTTTAAATTTCCTACTTCTAGCTCTAGCTCTCAAGTTAAAGAATCTGAGCCATTTGAAGGAGGAGGACGATCAAAAGTAGGAAAAGGATTGAATTTGGAGGCCGGAGAACTTGATGTAAGTTCTATTTTTTTATTTCAAATTGTTGTATGTAATAATATTTTTAATTATTTGTTAATTGCTTAATTCATAGTCTGGCATATATATTAATATAATGTGGTGTGTGATAATAGGAAATAAAGGTGGAACTCATGCTATTAAATCTCTCTTGGATGTGTATTTGGAAGAAGATGTATTAGGTGAAGAAGACAAAATCGAGGCGCTTAAAAATTGGAAAATGCACGCAACTCGCTTTGCAGAGCTTGCTAGGATGGCATCTGATTTTCTTAGCATTCCTATCACAACGGTAGCTTTTGAATCTTCCTTTAGTATTGGAGCACATGTTTTGAACAAATATAGAAATAGACTTCTTCCTGAAAAGATACAAGCTCTTATTTGCACACGAAATTGGTTGCACAGATATCCTGACGGTAATATTTAATTTTTCTGTCAATCTTCTTAAGGTTTTCTCATTTTAGTTATATTTTAATATTTTATTCTTCTTGAATAGATGATGAAGATTGTGAAATTGAGGCGAGTGATCAAGTTGAAGCCACTCCAAGGGTTATTCAAGTGGAAGATAAATGCCATTCAATTGTTTAGTTTTGTAAGACAACGAATTAATATTGAATATTATTGTAAATTGTTGATGTCGTGTAGTGTTTTTAGACTTGATTTGTTGGATGTTATTTTTGGAAACCACTTATATGCTTGTTATGTTAATTTTGCAATTTGTTTGTTGTATTTTTTGCGACAAATATAAAATAGTTAAATATATTAATTTTTATTAATAAAGTGTGTTACCCGACGGGCCAACCCGCAATCGAAAGGGTTAGGGATAGGGTTAGGATTGAGTTTTTTTAACCCGAAAATAATCCAACCCGAACTAATCCAACCCGAATAACCCGACAACTCGATAGAGTTGACCCGAAACCGAAAGGATTGGCCCGATTGACATCCCTATTTCTGAGGAATCAAGTCTACGATTATTAGGTTTAACTATAATAATCTAAATTAAAGGAAAAAAGAGTTTAGAAGTGCTACTACTTAAATAATAAAAAAATAAGTTAATAATTGGGTTGTGATATAATTTAAAAGCTCCACTTGTATATATTCTGTGCAATGCACAATAAATAATACTCCCTCCGACCACAAAGAGAATGCATATTTTGTGGCAGCACGTGTTTTAAGAAAATTCTGAAAAGTAAAATATGAGTGGAGAAAAAGTAGATGTTAGAGTTGGCAACTGAAACAAAGACGAAGACGATGACTTAGAGTAGGTTAGAAGTTAGGATATAGTTTAGCAAGAACTCAGTTGTAACTGTAATCACTCTCCAATTTGTTATCTGTTATAACAAGTTGCTGGTTATTAAAGGTCTTCGGTTGTTGACCTCACTTAATGACAACCATCTCATTATCCAAGTTCTAGGTCAGCCTTTTTGTTTTTGTTTTGTTTATGTGTTTCTTGTGCTAATGTCACAGCCCGAAATCCGGTGTGTAGGAACGACCAGACTCCATTGGATTGTGAAGGTGAAACCATCAAATAAACAAATCACTTATGTCTCAACTTAACTCTAAACACTAACCCGAATGAATATAAAATGTGAAACCAACAAATAAAACTCAACTCAACAATGAGTCGATCAAGAGAAATAAGTTTTCAACATGACATGAATATAACCATACTTTCATTACATGGCTCAACAATGAATGAGCTTAATAATTTACAAAGGTTCTCAAAAATAGGGTTAAGTGTAACGACATCATGTCGTTCAAAAGTAGGGTTTGCAAACGAAATTCAAAGCATTGTTTTGAGCACACGGCTCATTGTTTTCAGAGTTATCAAAATATTAACATATCAAAAGATTGTTAAGTAGTGGAGACATCACTTGCTCACAACAATTACATGTATGAAGACATGTAACTGTCGACTCAAACTTTCCACAGATTAACACACCACCAAGACCATCCGTACCATACTCATCCGTAGCTAACCTGCACGTTTAGAAATACATGCAGGGCTGAGTACCAATACTTCGTACTCAGTGAACACAATGCCAAAAACAGGTTTAAAAGCTTGCTTTTAGAGCTATATAATTGAACTTGCCTTGCCACTGCATCACAAGTGTTAGAACATTTGAAAACATTTTACTTGTGAATGCATAAATCATTTTATCATTTTCAAAATCACAACTGCGCAGTCAAAACATATATATAAACAGGCATGAATCATCTACCACATCAACTTTGTGTTGAGAAGTAGGCCTCCTTCTCAAACACTGTGACCGGCTAAACCGAAGTAAAGCTCACAGTCACCTCATCAATCAACTAACCACACGTGGGTTCCTATTTTCCACAGGATATCATAACATCACGTAGATGATAAAACATACCAAACTCAGATAAATGGCAAGTCAATTAATTTTAAAAGCTCACATAATAATAATCAATAAGTAATAGCATTCATCGGAGTTTTGGTTTCAGAAAAGCCTACCTCACTTCTAGTCTTTTGAAGTCGGGGTTGCTTACTTTACGCTTTTCCCGATTATTTTGCAGTCCCGCTCGGCCCTTCAATAACAACATCGATTAAAATCGAGCTTATTAACTCGAAAAGTGTATAATAGACTTAGGGCTCGGCTGATGGACTTCTACTTGAGTCGGGTTTTTCTTAACTTATCTAAACTTCTCTACATCGATAATGTTTCAATTTCTCGTTCTCCAGTCATCTCCTTTACTTGGTTTCTAATATTTCAGTCTTCACTTAAATCGATAAGTCATTATTTAACTCGTCTTAAACTTCTCATAAATTCCATTTATATGATCTCGGCAAATCATAACATCAAACTCAACTATTTTCATCATATATCAATCATACACAGTTGAGCACTTATTTCAACAATTGAACACTTACAACGGAGATCAAACATTCACATTATAAACATGTATTCACATTAATACTCAACATCGTCATCATACTCAAACATTAATGTCAAAACACTTATAGATAATTAACTTAGTGATTAATCTACTAAAAAGGTTAATCATACTCAATCATTTAATCACACTCAAACATCGAAGTTTATATAAACAACTCACGTCTTAACATAATCACACAGTCAAGTGTTAAACTTCCACAACTATCTTATATCTTAAACATAACCATACTATAATGAATTATTATTCGATCTTTGACTTTTAAAACTCATAACTTCAACTCTTAACGAAAATTATTTTGTTAAACTCATATAATAATAATTTCAAATTTAAATAATCAAACTTATATTTCGTATTTCTTAACTAAAAAAATACGTCGTTATTTTTCCTTAAAATACGTATTCATATACGTCATCATTTTCTTCAAAATACGTACTCATATACGTATTCAATAATCAACTAAATACTTAGAATAAAATAATCATTATTTTATCTTTTTCTTTATTTAAAGCTCAATTTTCGTTTTTATTTAATAAAAACTCGGTTTTTCTTGTAAAAGCTTTACTATTCGATAACTTCTACATCTTAACTGCTTTTTAAGCGATTCAAAAAGCAAACTTGCTTAATTCTACACAATTAGCATCATCGAATCACTTAACTCATTATAAAAATATTTTAAATCTTAAACATATTATTTCTCTCACATAATATAATTATTTTCTCGTTTTTCACCTTCTACTACTTTTCTTACTCGATTAATATCTCGTCACATTAATTAAGCATTCAAAGCACACTTTAAGAGCATAAACAACTCATCTTATAACTTACATCATTCAAACATTTCATTTTTAATGAAAATATTCCATTTAAATCAAATATTCTATTATTATTATTATTATTATTATTATTATTATTATTATTTCAATAATAATGATTCTCTTAACTTCTCGTTAGGAACGACGAACTCAAATACGAACATCTTATCTCTTAATCTCATACTCACGTCTTCTATCTCATATTATCTCGTAGAAATTTCATTTTCTTTTATTTTATTTTTCTTTTTATCCTCAAATATTAATATTATTATTAATATTTTATTTTTCTTTTAACACTAACATCAAATTTCACATCATATTTTCATTGTCATCATTCCAACATCATCATCAATCAAAGAAATATTTTTCTTTAGACTCATACTTTCATTGACTTCTTTTCTCATTATTTTCTTTTTATTATATATATATATATATATATATATATATATATATATATATCAAAATTTATAGAAAATTCATAAGACTTTATTTTCTATTCAATTTATTCAAAATAGACTAAACATCTCATTTATTTCTCAATTTCATTATTATCTAATGAAATTCCTCATTACATATATATACTCATTTTTCGAATTAAAGAATTAAAAATAATTATTTTTATCAAATTAATTTATAACATTTTCAAATCTTCAAGTTTTTGTTATGATTATGAAGAACACATCTTCAAAAATTTATATTAACATCAAAAACATCATATTTATTTTTAAACCTATTTTTTTTTTATTTCCTTCGATTTTAACCCAAAAAAAATTTCATAAAAATACTAAAAATCATATTTCTAAATTTTTATGCTCAAAATATACTCAAAAATTTTCTAACACATCTTAACATCATCATCATCATCATCATCATCAACATCATCATTAAAAATTATCAAAAATCATTTTTCCTCATAATATCACATATTTCAAATTTTATGTAAAAATTCATATTATGACTTAAAAACACATCTAGATCATATTTTCATATATCATCATGCTCATAAACATCATATAACTCAGAAAAATCATAAATTATAATTTATTCATATTTTCTCTATTTTTATTCGAATAAATTCATTAAAAATTCAATAAATTCACCAAAAATTATCATCATCTCATATATGCATATAAATCACATGAAAAATCATAATAAGCACATATCATCATCATATCATCAAATAAGCATCAAAACTCATCAAGAACTCATTTTCCTATTTTTTTCATTTTAGCCGATTTAGGGGTTTTATCCTATCTTAGGTTCTTTCATCTTGTTATTCCCTAAATTATGTTTATATCTTCATTTTGATCATCATCTCACCATCATAACCCTAAGTTTTGCCTATGCATAAAGTAAACCATGCATCTTTTCCTTATTTTCTTGGTTTACATATACATATATACATCTTATGAATGAAATGAAATCATACTTAAAATAAATAACTTAAGCTCTTCTTTGGCTTGGATTTTGGCTTGCTTGGAGGATGAAAGATGATGGATAGTAGCTCATTTCCTTTCATGAAAAGGTATGCAAGATATCAAGATCATGCTTTCAAAAATAAGGAACAAATCCTTACTTCCTTTCAAGAAAAATCGATGGAATAGGGTTGATGTTCTAAGCTTATTTCAAGCTTGAAAATGAAATGAAATAGATGGAACTTACTTCTTAGATTATCTTGTATATGAAGGAGATAATTACATCAAAGAGTCCTCAAGATAGGTAGCATGATTTCATCAAGAAGCTAGGTATATGCATGGAAATCGAAGTGAAGGGGCTACTGCTGCTCGGCGAAGAAGTTCACGGATGTGCAGCTGTTCTTTCTTCGATTTCAACGCTATGGTTGATGATGGAGATATAGGGGATGATCTCTAGAGTATTATGGTGAAGATATTGAAGTCATGGAGGTTATGAAGAGGGAGAAAAGGATGCCGAAGGGAGAGAGAAAGATAGAGTTTGTTTGCTTGTTGCTTGTGAGGGAAGAGAGAGATGAGAGGTGATAGAGAGAGTGATGTAGTGTAAGATAGAGATGCAAGTGGAGAAGCATTTAACATGTGTTAAGATTGTGAAAGATTAGAGAGAGAAGAGAGAATCGAGAGCGAGAGATTTGAGGAAAGGAGTACACCTTGTGGATGAATGAGAGGGAGAGTAGAGTGCACTCTCTCTAGTGAGAGTGTTGGAGGACATTTAGCTACTATTTTAGATAGGAATGAAATTTTTAACTGCTATCTATACCCGGAAATAAAAGTTTTCTGGTAGAAAATATCCTCGTCATTTTATTTTATTCCCTCAAACTTTTAATAACCCTTCTCGTCTCTTTCTCAACGTCTAAATTCTCTCTAATTCATCTTATATCTCCCAAAATAATTTAAGGAATCCAATGATCTAATGTTTATGCCAAGATTCCTTCTAACGAATAAGTTCATAAAAACTACTCGACTAAACGAGTCGTCAATCAATTTATTTTTAAACCTTACTCAAATGATCTCGGAAAATTCTCTGACTTATCTCAAAGGTCTTAAAATAAATTTTAGATTCCAATAAAACTAATTAGACTAGATTCGGAGTCGGTCGATGAATAGGAATTTTTCGGTTTACGTTACTATTCATCTAAAATTCAAAGTTCTCAGAAAATTCCAAAATTCATACTCAAGCTTAAACTCATATTAATAAGCTCAAACAATTCATCACATACTCAATTCGAATAATTGAAATGAGAAAAATCACATTAGAGCACATAAGAGAATTTTCGTCATTTTACAGAAAAATTTATTTTCGCAAAAATTTTTAGTGCTCAAAACTCATCATATAGGCATATTAATCAATTTAATACGCACTTAAGAACTTAGAAAAGTTTGAGGTATTACAGCTAATTAACACTTTTCTCTTATAGACTAAAATTGAGTTTATCTTTTAGTCTTACTGGTACCGGCTTGTGGTATCAGTTAGGATATTTTGGTGATGTCAGTTAGGGTTTTGACATCATCAAAAAAGGGAAAATTGTTGGGAAAATTAGTAAAGGTTTCGAAAGATACCAAAACCCCAACTGATCCCAACCGAGTAGATGAATGTCTTTAGTCTGATCTTAGCTAGAGCTCACTGTTTGAGCGTAGGGATTTTATCTTTGCAAGAGTCAAGCAGATGAAGTTAGACGGACTAAAGAATGAGGTTCGTAAAGAACTCAGCTGAGGCTCAAACTCAGTTGAGATCTAGACTCAGTTGAGGGATCACACTAAATTGAGACTCAAGGTCAGTTGAGACATCAACCTCAACTGAAGCACGGGCTCAGTTGGACAACATCTCAGTTGACTCCACAACTGAACCACGCAGCTGAAGGCATACAGTCTAGCGTGAAGAGAAGTTGTGTGGAAGTCAAGACGTTGCGAAGCAGAGAAGAGAAGACGCTGAAGACGGAGGAGTTGCAGTCTAGATTTTGAATCTACTCGGGAGCACAAGTCAGCTGGAAAACTTTCCATAAATGGACCGACAATAGCGACGTGTAAAAAGCAAAGGTCACATTTACTATTTTTGGAAAGTTACTAGTAAAAGCATGTGGAGTGTCATGCTTTTGGGAGAGATCAAACGACTTTTTCCAACGGCTAGTTTGAACTCCCTCTATAAATAGAGGTCTCCACACCAAAGCTAAAAGAGGGTGATACAAGAAGAGACAAAGCACGCCGAAGTGCCGAGAGACAATACAAAGAGTGAAGCGGCGGAAACAGCTTATCACCTCTCTCTCTCTCCAAGCAAGAAGAGCGGTGAAGTCCAATCGGAGTAGAGTGATTTCTCTCTTGTTCTTTCCCCTAGCTTCTCAGAAGTTCCCCTTTCTGATTGAGACTAGAGATTTGGTCTTTGCTTGTTTTGTATCTCCTCGGACTCTTTCTTTCAAGAGATTGAGTTCGTAGCCTTTGGTCGAAGCCTCCACTCCCCTAAAGTTTTGACGGCTTCCTTGTTGGATTCTCCCCCTAAATCCAAACCTCAGGTTTGACTTTGAACCCGTAATCAAAGTCACTAGGTCCCTTGGAACCCGTAATCCAATACCAGGTTGCTTGGAACACGTAATCCAAGAACAGGTCCCTTAAAACCCGGAATCTAAGGTCAGGTTGTGCACCTGCCCGGAAAAGTGTTGTAATGTCTTGTTCGAACCCGAAATCGAACTGGTTAGGTTTGAGCATGCTTAAGCTTATCTAGTGGATTACTTCCCGAAAAAGGAAGTCGTGGATATAGGAGGTGGATCTCCGAACCACATTAAAATACTGTGTACGTATTTTCCGTGAATTACATTCAATATTTTAAATTCAGTACCTAACCAACTGACCCAGCTTGTGCACTACACTAATTTGGGAACTTGACCTTCCGCTTTCACAAAGGTTTCAGTTTTTTGTAACGAGTCTAATTTCCACCATCTTCCGCATTACAAAACTTTTTAAAACCTCAATTGGTGCATTTAGCTGAACTTCAGGCATAGGAGCCAGCTGAGCTATTAACTGTGTGATTAGCTCCAACTGAGCAACTCAGTTGAAGAGCTACTCCAATTGACTCTTCCAGTTGTTGAGTAAACTGACCTGAGCAGTACATCTCAGTGAAAAGACATTAAGCAAAACGAAAATTACTAATGGTGTATTCCCCCCATACACCAGTTATTCGTTACTGGGACCATAAGTTAAAATATAGTATCTCACCAAATTTAACTTTTATGTTACATTTTAATTTACTTTCAAGCATTAATACGAAAAATAGATGAAAAGAGATTCAATGGGACTATAGCATTCTAATTTTTACCAAAGGAGTTATACAATTATGATTAATTTGAAATAAGTATTTTATTATACAATTTTTTTTTGTTTTTTTAATAATTACTAATTACATATGTTCTCATTTTTAATTTTTTGTAAAGATTTTCATATATAATTTCTAAATTTAAATTTATAACTATCGTTAAGACTTTTTTATTTGAACTATTGGTTAATTAAACTTTAGTATTTCGTTATGCAAAACTTAATTTGAATGTCTAGGGGTGTTCACTATTCACTTAGATGGATTAGATTGAACTTAGTCTTATCAATGTTGTTAGTAGTGCGGATGCCTGGGTGTCGACTTAGCCGCCCACATCGGAGTGCCGACCACACTACTGCGTACGTTAATAGAGGCTTATTCCCTACATATAGGTATTTATGGCTTCCTTCTTTGCTTTAGTTTCGAGTGAGAGTTATGAGTGAGAGTACAGGCTTTCCCGAGAGCAGCACCGAAGCCAAAGGACAAGAGAGCCGGATTCACTCCTATTAAACTACCGCCCTGGATAGGGCACCGGAACCATAGGAAGCTCCACCTGAGAAAGACGAAAGGGAAACAAACGATCAGTCTCGGTTCCGAGAATACGTGAAGGACAGTGTCACGGAGGAATATTAGTCATGTATTTAAAAGTATTTATATATATATATGGTAAGCAAAATTTTATAATATAACTATGATTATAAATAATTCTAGAATTCTTTTTTTTTTTCCATTTCATTAGAAACATCGCGAGCAGACTCTATACATTTATTAACGTATTTATTTTATTCTCATCAACGGAAAACCTTTATAAAAATATGAAATATACCCATAAGAAAAAAATATTTATTGGAATAATTTTTTTTAAGGTATAAAATATTTTAGGGCCCTCAAAAATTTAGGACTAGATCTGGGGGGTCGCCTAGGGCCGGGCCTGTCTGCAAATAGTTGTGCTAATGATATCAAATTTTCTCTGCAATTCCTCCCTTATTATGGGAAAGATATTCATAGTAGCAGCCTAAGCTTAGACCATTCAAATTCCAAGATTCAATCACTTTCGAGATACTACTAAATAAATAAAATAAGCGTCAGTAGTCCCACCAAATTCCAAGATCCTTCAGATCGAGTGAAGATTGGAAGCAGATAATGGGACGCATTTATTTCATATACTAAGACTATCCCTAACGCGGCTCGAAGCCGCGGTCTCGAGAGGTGCTCGAGACCCCCTGAGCTCGAGACAACTGTGATGGAGGGCGCCGCCGCTCGAGACCGGTTCGAGTGCTCGAGATCGGCTCGAGCAGCGCGTGTAGCGCATGCGCGACTCCGAAATTTAAAAAATAAAAATAAAAATAACGGGTGCACACGCCAACGTTAAAAAAAAGGCAGCAACGACTCAAAATGGTAAGAAAAAACGGTAAACACCAATTCTTTTTTCTTCCATTTATTTTGCCTATAAATACCCATTTTCATCTCCTACATTTCACATCTCTTCATCTCTTTCATCCCTCAAATTATTTTCATCTCTTTAATTTCTCCAACAATTTCATCCAAAAAAAAAATATGGATCCCAACAATCCCAACAACCCATTTTCGTCGGCGTGGTTTCCCGACATGTCCGACGACATTTATAGTTTCACGAGGACGGGGCTTGATTCAATCAACCTCAACACTCCGACCACCGGCGAATCCTACCCGTCCTTCTCCCTCGACATCGACAGCCCGGCGACAAACACCGAGGATCGCATAATTTTGGCACCGCCGTCTTAGTCCGCTACCAAAGGAAGAAATAACAAGGGTAAGGACAAAGCCATCGCCACCTCCGCCGCCGCTGCCGAGGAAGATAAAGAGGAAGTCGTCAAGGGCTCCAAGCGGCACAACTACACCGATGAACAAGCCACCTACTTGGCACAAATTTGGGTGGAGGAGACCTGTAACTCTATCGTCAGATGCGACCAGTCCGGCGAAAGATACTGGGGCAAGGTCCAAGAGCGTTTCAACAAGAGGTTCGACTTGCGCCTCAACAAGAAGCATGTGAAGAGCTACTTCGACCGCATCCAGACAGCGCGGTTAAGGCTTGGATTGTCGCTTACCAGAAAACCCAGTCTTGCCGGCCAAGCGGCGCCTTTGACGGGATGGTGATCGCCGAGGCCCAAGTCATCTACAAGCAATCAACCCAAAGCCCGTCTTTCCACTATTTCACAGCTTGGGAGATTCTCAAAGGCTATCCCAAGTTCCTCCTCGCCGATTTCCCAGACGTACCCTCCATGAAGAGGATGAAGGCTACGGCGGAGGGCAACTACACATCTTCTGCGTCCCAGCCGTCAGCGGAGGAAGCCCAGTCCACAGAAGGAGAAAGCGCGCCTCCCCGATCGGAGGGTCGAGATGCGGCAAGGGCCAGGGCAAGATCCAAAGGAAAGAAGCCGGCACAGGAGTCGTCCCAGTTCGAATCTGTCATGGATCGATATACCTCCTAACTTAGCCAGTTCGCCGAGGCCAAGCATGAGATCGCGTTGGCGTTGCGAGAATCAGCTCAAGCGAAGCTGGAAAATGCTCGGGCGAGGAGCGAAGCTGCTCGGGCCAAACAATATGCCACCGACTTGGAAGTTGTCTCCAAGGATACGAAATTCATGACGCCGAAGCAGCTCCAGGTTCACCTGATGATGGTGGAGGAGGTGAAACAACGTCGGGGATGGGCGTAGTTTTTTTTCGTAATTTTTAGTTTTATGTAATTTTTTTTAATTAAGTAGTGTTTTTTTATTGTGTGTGACATGTAATTTTCCAATTTTCCAATATTAATAGAAAATTCGTATTATTTATTAATTAGTGTGTTTTAATTTATTTACAAATATATGAATTAATTTAATAAATGAAAATGAGGAATTGTTTAATATGGTGTTGAAGACCATTTTGAGAGAGCTGAGTTGCAGGGATAAGAATCTTTAAAGGGTCTCTAATGCTGGAGATACCCTTGGAGATCCAAAGGTTGCAGATAGTCTAATATCATTGTGAAAATTGTTGCCACGTGTTTCTAAATACTAATAGTATGATTTACATAACACCTACAAATTGGTCGTTATAAATTTTGCAAAAATATATAGCACCTTACTTTCCTCTTTATTTATCGTAAGCTTAAGAAGTTTATTCACCATAACTCAAGTTATTTCACACTAATTGCTTAAATAAGACGAACAGTTATAATTTTATTTAATTCTTTATTTGATTTTTTAACGAATTACAGGTGACAACAGCTCAATAAATGAAATAGGAAAGAACAAACCGGTCGGTCTGGAAGTTGGTACAACTACTGACTCTTGGTTACTCTCTCTCACACTCATAAAATTGGAGGATTTTGGAATATGGTGGGACTAAATACTAACAACTCTTATGTTAATTTCTTGCCTATAAAAGGAAGGGTATGTAGAAAATTCTCGATGTCATCCAAATAAGATAAGATTAGACATAGCTTCTGCAACATATACTAGCAGAATGTGTGATGATAATAAGGATGTTAAGTTATCATTGAAAGTGCTGGTAAATAAAGCACGAAAGAAGGTACTGTTCGCTGAAGCCGACAGCCAATTTGCAGACATTTTGTTGAGTTTCTTGACGCTGCCGTTGGGACGAATTGTCAACGTCCTGCTGAATCATTATGGAGCACAGGCACCCAACATTGGAAGCTTAACTAGTTTGCACTATAGCTTAGCAATTCTTGATGTGGACCATTTTTGGACTTGTGGTGCTTGGCAGATTCTGCTCAATCCAACAAGTTCATTTGAAGATGAATACAAAAGGCTAAGAATTGACATTAGCTATTCTCAGCCTGCTGAATATTTCTATTGTACATCCTGCAGTTATAGATTTCGTAGCGAGAGCATGTACTATGATAGAGTTACAAAATGCCTAAAATGCCGAAATTATTGTTCGATGGAAATAAAAGAAGTTGGGAAGCGGTCTGAAGCAGCTTCAAGTCATGAAGTCTTTACTGATCATAAATCATCTTTCATAATCTCTGATGATCTTCAAATTCTGCCGAATGACACAGGACTGGTTGGAATCATCAACATTCTTGGCATTACAGACATGGATAAGGCCGAGCCAATCGCAGTGGATTTTGGGTTGAGTGAGGTGATTCTTTACTCTCTAATCTCAAATCTTCTTCCTATATAATTGTTTGTTGTCATCACTTATTGTAATGTTGTGTATTTCCTTTAGATCATGGACTTGTTGAAGGCATCCTTCACATCCCAAACTCCATTGTCGGACATCATCTTAAATAGAACATGTCAGATGAACTCAGCAATTGTGGATTCTCAACCAATGATTACCAAAGAAGATAATCTCAATGACACTAGGAATTTAAGTTTGAAAGTGATGATACAAAAGTCTACAGGTAAGTTTTTGTATGCTCAAGCTAAGGAGGATTTTGTTGAGTTTCTGTTTAGTTTGTTCCATATCCCACTGGGAGGAGCTGAGCACCTTCTAGCCGGAAAGACTTCTTTTAAGGCTATAGACAACTTATACCGTAGCCTAACTGATCTCATAGACGACAAGTACTTCAAGTCGACAAATACGAAAAGGAGGCTAATGAAAACAAATGTGCCTCACGGTTGCATCTCGAAAGACTCCATTCTCCCCCTCACTGAAAATTGCTTGCCTGCTGTCTACACTGATGATCTCAAGTGGTTTTCTTCTGTTAAGTTTCCGAATGGGCACGGGAGTTATCTTGAAGGTCCGAGAACATATGAGGTGAAGGATGATTTAACTGTGACACCGTTTTGTTTCCTCTCTATTCTCTCCAGTCTCAAAGATCAGAAAATCCCAACCTCGGATGTTAAAGAAATGGAGCTGCAAATCGGATTGAAGGAGGTAATATGCTTTGATATTTTTCATTCTTTGTATGTTTTAGATTTTAAGATAATGTTTGTTTTTGCATATTGAAATTCTCTCTTACATCTACTTGTACTCTCACCAATGCTTTGCTGAATCAAATTTCCAGCAAACGACCGAAGAGAGAAGTCTGATTCTGAACTATGGTCCAGATATTCTTTTTCTGCTCCTATATGTTGCAATGTTGGCTTTTCCTAAATAGCTATGTTATTTCTTTTTGTATGTTCGTGATGGTCAGTGTTTCTGTCCAATCATTTGGATTTGAGTGCGTAATATGCAAAGTTGATGTTCATTTTCCCGTCTGAGATCATCACATTATGAAGGGCAGTATTTTTTCGCTGTTTCAATTTTGTTGGTGTACAATATAATATCAAAATTTCACATCTTGTGATTTAAAATCAATCATGCTGGAGTGTTGAAACAAACATCTACCATTCAACCTTAAATGATAAGATATTAACTTGATAATTTGTGATTGCTTAGATTGGAGATTCCTTCTTGGTAATAAGGGGTTGATTGACTTCAGAATTTATTGGATTTTGATTAAGTGAAGGTCTTTTTAAAAATAAAAAAAAACACTAAGTTAGTCCTGGTATGATTTATGAGGCTTCTTGGGTCAATGAAGTTTATTTTTTCGTTTTTCTTAATTTACAATTAATTGATGTTAAATTATTTTGTGACATAACAAATTTTATTTGAGAATTAATAAATTATGATTAGGATTTAATAAACTCCTAATTAAAATAAGGGTTAATACCATGAAAATGCATGAATTTTGGACCAACTTTCATATTTTTGACGAACTTTAAATTTTTGTAACAATATACGAATAATCTGTCAACTTTTATATTTCTTACGAACTCTCAATGATCTGTGACAATACATGAACTTTTATATTTCTTACAAACTCTCAATGATCTGTGACAATACATGAACTTTGGTCAAAATTTCAATTTTTACATGATCATTAGTTTTGCCAAATTAAAGTTGATATAACAATGCAGTCTTTTTACATCGGCTAACTTAAACGACCCCATTTTTTAATCTTCATACGGCGTCATTTAATCCCAAATAACAAACCTATAATTATCTTGCACGCTGTCATTTAATCCCAAATAACAAATGCTAGAGAAGATAAACAAAAAGTATAGGAGGAAGTATGTAATTGGTAGTTGTAACTATATAATGCTCAAAATACAAGAATAAAATGAAAGAATACTAGTCCCCATAAAGTAGTTTCAAACCAGATAATGAACAATCATTCAATTTGCATATTTAAAAAGACGAAATGACTGGAAATGTCAAGGAAATAATAGAAATATTAATATGAACCAAAAGTGTTGCATATTGGGAGCTGATGAAACAATAGTTTGAACTATAAATCACACTTCAACTTCTCTCTTTGGTTGTTTGTTGGGTATGTGAATGAGCAGAGCATCGGTGAGAGCAGAGGTGGATGTAAGAGATGCTTCCAGAATCCTCAAACCCTGCACCAACAAAAACTTTATCTTAACATCTAAACATATACTGAAATACAATATCAAACCGCTAAATTCAAATGATATTACCTCTTTCAACCCGATTTGCAGCTCCATTTCTTTGACATCAGATATCGGAATATTCTGATTTTTCAGGCTGGCAAGGATAGAGTAAATACAGAAAGGCGTCACAGTTAAATCATCCGCCACCTGATAATTACTTCTTCCGTCAAGATAAATCCCGTGCCCTTTGGGAAACTTAACAGAAGAAAACTTGATGAGATCACCATTGTAGTCAGCAGGAAAGCATTCTTCGGTGAGGGGAAGAATGTGGTCTTCATAGATGCAACCATGAGGCAAATTCGGTTTCATGAGCCTATTTTTCGTATCTGTCATCTTGAAATACTGGTTGTCTATGACATCAGTTATGCTCCGGTACAAATTGTCTATAGCCTTAACAGAAGTCTTGCCGACTAGGAGATGCTCAGCTCCCCCAAGTGGGATATGAAAGAAGCTAAACAAAAACTTTACAAAATCTTCTTCAGCTTGAGCATACAATAGCTTACCATTAGATTTTTGTACCACCACTTTCAACATAATCTTCTTGGAGTTGGGGTTTTCTTCATTCTCAATCTGATGCAACGTCTTTGGTTCAGATTTCACAACTGTAAAGTTTGTTTTTCTTGTGTTATTCAGCATGAGATAGGACAATGGAGTTGGGGAAATCAAGGACGCCTTCAGCAAACCCATAATCTACTAGCAATAGACATTAAATTTATAAGCAAAAGCAAATTAAAGTAGAATGATGAAACTGTAGATAGAAAACAAAGAATCACCTGATTAAGTCCCATAGTCACTTTGATTGACTCAGCCTTATCTATGTCTGTGATGCCAAGAATGGTGGTGATTTGTAGGAGTCCTCTTGCATTTGGGAATATCTGCATATCATCGGAGATTATGAAAGATGATCTGTGCGTGGTGAAAACTCCAGCACTAGCACAACCTTGAGACCCCTTTCCAGCTAATGTTTTTGTTACCCAACAATTGCACTTTTTCGAAGCAGTACTAGCATGATCGTAGTATATGCTCACACTTCGGAATATTTTATGAGAAGAGAAACACCGATACCCAATATAATTTGGATAATCCAATGACAAATATTCAGCAGGCGAAGAATCACTAATATCGAGCTTTAGAATTTTATATGATCATTGGAGGGCATGAATACCAATACAAAGAAATATTTGTATATTTGATGTCACAGTCCCAAATCCCGAAGGACGGCTCAGTCGGGGCGTGATTCAGGGTGGAAATTAAGAAGCAGGATAGAAAAGGGATTAACGGTGATGGCAAGGAGAAGGCACGATAATCCATGAATAAAAGTAATAGAATACTTTAAATATTATAAAAGGAATAATCCCAAATGATTGTTCGAACTGAACAAACTAAATTGAAGGGATTCATGTGTTCGAATAATTTGTAATTAACAAGGAAATAGAATATTAAAGTGTTTGCCGCGTAAAAGACGTAGATTGACTTCATATGTGAAGATATGAAGTTGGGCTTATCATCAACTTCCTCGACAGAAGCTCTTGTTCAAACATTTACCGTTACAATGTCGCTGTTCAACCTGCATTTTTCAAAAATCACATGGAGGTACTAAG
Organism: Schizonepeta tenuifolia; assembly: GCA_029490685.1. Lineage (NCBI taxonomy): Eukaryota > Viridiplantae > Streptophyta > Magnoliopsida > Lamiales > Lamiaceae > Schizonepeta > Schizonepeta tenuifolia. The sequence continues at coordinate 131,708,379 of CM055955.1, forward strand.
TGAACACATGCCCAAAAAAAAACACTTATACAGGATTATCATGCATGCATTTACCACAGTAACACACACTGGTTTTTCTGAAATGAACTTGTGCTTACTAAAACATTTTGATAATTGAGCTCATAACATCATCACATCAATGGCCATACCTGTGCAACGCCGGGAAAGGTGGCCACCTTCCGCGAAAGTCACTCACCGAGGTGGGTCACTCCTCAACAGAGCCCACAACCTCGATTACCGTGTACACTAATTTTGAATAACTCCCTTTTTATCAACTCAAAATCCGATCGATTTTAATAAGTTGGCAAACCAACTAATATAGGCTATAGAGACATCCACAAAAATATCTATGCATGATAATCATTTCAAAATATACTTTAAAAGCATTTCAAAATCAGAGCAAAGATAAAGTTATTTATATAATAGAAAAATCACTTTATTTCTATATAGAAAGCTCACCTGATAAACTTACTGAACAAACCGTATTGCTTCTCCTTCGCATCTTAAATTATCATCCTTGTACTCCACCTTTCAAGGTAAATGCTCAAGATTAATAAATGATCGAGTCGAAAGTAAAATAGATAAGGACTCACTAATAATTACTCCTTCCGACCCACTCATATTGTCATCCTTTCTTTATATAGGTGTCCCATTCATATTGTCACCAACCAAATAAGGAAAGTTTTTACTCTTCAAAATCCTTCAAAAGTGATGGGACCTACCCACTTTCTATCATTTTAAGCGTGAATGACATCCCCCTTCACTAGGAAAAACCGTCCACTAAGGCTGCAAGTAACCGCCTTAGCAGTTTCGTGCCCCACTACTTGATCCAACCAATCAGGGCATGGGCAGTTGGCTCCCAGCAACTGCCCAGCACCTCATCCAGCCCATGCACCAGCCATCGAATCCCAGTAGCCGCATTCCACTTGCATTCATTTTCTTGCACCCTTGGACTTAGCCCAAACGCGCATCGCCCATGCCACCGTGTGTCGACCCCTGGCACCGGGGTCTACCCACAATCCTTCATTCCTCGATCCATCTCGTGCCACCGACCCTCGCCTTCACAACATCGACTAGCTCCGTGCCATCCTTTCATGCATCGGAGCTAGAATTCCCCAACACTAGAATTCTACTCGTCTTGCATCAAGTCTTCACGCACGCCCCCAAGCCACGACTTGCCTCAACCCTCATCCGACCCGCTCATCAATCTCCTAACACATTGAACACGCATAACTCGTGCCCGACTAGGATTCACCATCTTTGGCTCGTGTTAGCATAGCACCAAGCCCATAAGCCTTGCCCACGTATCTAGCCCACGCTCCAATCCGACCACACCATCTTTCACATGCCCCCTTATATGTGTTAACAGAGCAAAACCCCTAGTAGCAGCACCAAACACTAAAAGGGCTGTGGAACAACAAGTTTTCTTTAGGCACCATGACTCGACCCAGACTAGCTTAAATGAGTTCTCCCCGTGCCAAATGCCTCATCTTTGAGATTTTCCTGAGACATCTTTTGCCACCAAGTAAACCTCACAGAATAGCATCATTTCCAATCCTCAGCTCACAACACGTTCCGAATTCCCTCGACACCCGTCGTCGGCTGAACCTGCCTCGACACACGTCCCAGAAAAACTCCAGTCACCCAAATTATACTCGTGCCAGAGTGTTTCTCATACCCACTTGGCCGAGTAAACCTCAATCATCTAGTTCATCCGGACATGCCATAATCCAAAACTCACATCGAGTTATCGCTACCCGATGCTGCCCGTGCCATGGTGTTGTGATGCCTCGCACCATGACACGGAGCTATCTAAGGGGCTAACAAACCTTTCTCACCCAATCCTGAAAATGCCCTCGTTGTCACTAGGGTAAAGCCTCTCACCACGAGATCCTCATCAGAAAAACTACCGAACTGAATTATGGACGGAACTCGCATATTGCACTTATCTCCATCTCTTCCTTCGGCTTTGTCAACTCGCATTACGGACACCAACTGCAACGGACTCATCCTCACAGACCCGCCGGCCTCACTCGCTCGATCATCCTCCAAAACGAAAGCATTCAATCTTTACGGACAGTTCCTCATCCGATGTCCTTTGTCATTGCAAATGTGATGGTCCCAAAACGAGTTACTGGTGTATGTGGGAGGGGGAATACACCAGTTAGGATTTTAAAACTTAACCCTTAAAAATTTACTTCAACCGAGCAAAACGGACTCAGTTGGAATCTCACAGCTGAGTAAGCAACCTCAGCTGGAAGAGTGAGGCTGTGCGGAATGTGGTGGAAATTAAAACTCCTTAAAACAACTCACGCTTTTAAGCTTGGTTGGTCAAAAACAAAAACAGTTGAGAATGTGCAGATATGCAGTTTGTATGCCGGTTAGTTTGGTCAGTCAAAAATGCAATAAGTAACTGAATAAAAATAAACACAGACACACAAGATTTAACATGGTTCGGAGATAACTCCTACGTCCACAGGGAGGTGTGAATCCTCACACCTCAGTCCAAGTTCTTCTGGACAGTTCCACACAGCTTACCCGGGCTGTGCAACCGTTGCAATAAGTTTACGGGTACTTATCAACCTTTACAGTTAAGTTTACGGGTACTTAACAACCTATGTCAAGTTTGCGGGTACTTGACAACCTAACTACTCAATTACAGGAAGAGTATGATCCTAACAAACACTTTTTAGGGTGTGTATGTGGGTGGGTTTTCCAATTACAGCTCGATCACGAATGAGAGCTGGATCTATGGCTTGAACGAATGAACACTCAAACTAAGATCTAAGACAAATTATAACTCTATGAACCCTCAGCTACTAATGTTCTATCACTCTTGAACTCTCAGCTGCTGATGCTCTTAGAATATGATTTTTGCAGATTTTTCTTGCGCTTGTTTCTCTCGCGATCACACTTCTTTGTCTCTTATCTAGTCAACCTCTCGAATGAGAGAATGCCTCTATTTATAGGCGGAGAGTATCAACTAGCCGTTGGAGGAGCTGTTGATCTCTGGTCGATGAAAGTGATGGCTTGTCTCTCATCTCTGCTGACTTTCCCGATATGGCATCTGTGCTCTTCTGCTTTCCATTTGAGACAGCCTTGTGTTGGGCCAGATAGGGTAATGACTGAACGGTCAAACCCTCATGTGACTTCTTTTTGAAATTCAAATCTTCTGACAGTCAACCTCGGTTAGTCGGTTGAAAATCTTGATCTTCATCTGAGTGGTCTTCAGCTGATGTTCTGAACTGTTGAACTCTCAGCTGACCTTGAATTTCAAGCTGTTGATCTTCTTGGTTGAGTTCTACACCAGAGGTTCTGAAACTGAACACTCAGTTGTCTTCCTTGTATTTAGTCAGTTGGGTTTGAACCTTCAGATGACTTCCTTTTCATCTGATGTTCTCTTCCTCTCTACTGCTTCTCATCTGATGAACCCTTAGTTGGTTTCCTTCAAAACTGATGTTCTGAAGACTTCCCCCTCTTTGCATCTGAACAGTGAGCTCTCAGTTGTATTTCATGACAACTGATGTTCTGTTTGGGTGATGCCTTGTTGCCATCTTCAGCTGGAGACCTGTAAAGATAAAATCTTAACTTTGCTCAAACAGCGAGCCTAATTTCTAACACTAGGCTCTGGCAACATCTACTCAGTTGGGGTCAGTCGGTTTTGGAATTCATCAAAACTCATACTAATAAATTTCCCAACAAAATGAAACACCCACGTTTCTTCTTCTCCTTTCCTTTCTCATTAGCCAATTCCTCGCCAGCCTGCTTGTCTTTCTCCTTCCCTTTTCTCAAATCCTTTTTCCTTTTCTCGGACTCGTTAGAACCAACCGGCCTAAAATCCACCAATTCCTCGGCAGCAGCAACAACAGCTTGCAGATTCTTAACTCCTTGCCATCTCAATTCGGTTTGGACATATTCTTGTCCGACTTGGACATATTCTTCACGTCGAGCATCAACGAACTGAACTCCTTCACATATGCACGAACAGATTCAGTATGCCTCAACTTTCTCAATGCATCCCTCGCCAACCACGAGGAATTCCTCGGAAGGAACTGTTCCTTCAACTCACGCTTCAACGTCTCCCATATCAAAGTCTCCATCTGATTTCCACCAGCATCAACACTTGGCCTCGAACGCCACCAAAGCTTCGCATCACCCGTCAAGTACATGTTAATGATCGACACCTTCTCATTATCGGGCACATGAGACGCCTTAAAATAAGTCTCCATGTCCCACAAGAAATTCTCCAACTCCTTCGAACTACGGGCACCCTCTAATGGCTTAGGCTCCCGGACATGAACTTTCGACACCGACCGATCTTGCTCAACAGATCTGAGCGCTTGCTTCATGAGACGTAAATCATCCAACAACTCCTCGATCTTCACATCAACCGCTGTCATCAAGGCCTACACTTTTTCCTCGCACGACACGATCTGACTCTCCACAAATGATGGAGTGTCTTCCACACACTTACGTAATACTTCGACCGATGCTTTGATCGTACCATTACAATCAACGACGGGCTCAACACCAGCAGACGTTGAGACCTCTGGGGCTGTCCCAAGCAAACCTTCCAATTTTAGCACCCTCTCTTCGAGAGCAGAGAATTCTCTCGCACCAACCATCTTCACAGCAACGATGGCAACAATCCAGAACCACTCCGACTCAAATCCCATGAACTAGAGCCACCACACTCCAAATGCAGCAGCAAAACTTATGCATCAGAGCCCAACCTGGCTCTGATATCAAATTGTCAAAAGGTTTTCACGTATAAGAATTTTTTGCCTTGTGATGGCGCCGGATCACCGCAACCTGACCAGCCCTCTCCCTCACCGACACTCTTTGGCTCTCAAGTTTATGAGGCTCACAAATTTGTGTACAAATCAAAGTTCACCCGCAGCGGAATCAAACAACATGAACAACGAAAACAACCACACACATTTACGGGCAACTCACCCAACCTTTATTAATTTACGACAAATCAATACAAGGATATGCTCTCAAGCTCGCACACACTGATAAACATAGATATTTCACGTTGTTCTGGATGTATTTGATGTCATTTGATAGTGAAAATCATGTCGTTTAGCCCTTTACCTTAGTTAAACCTTGTTGTGTTGGTTTTTACGCTCGTTTTGTAGTTTTTGATTAATTTCAGGAGAATGGAGTTAAGATTAGAGTAAAAGGATCTTGAAATGAGATAGAGGAGTTCGATACGGAGCCATAAAAAGAAACGAGAGTCAATTTGGAGTTCGAACGAGAAAGAACGAGCCAAAACTAAAATGTTGCACAGTTCGGAGCGGACTACTGCACGTCCGCACGGATATAAGAGAAAAAGCGGCTTTCGGAGCGGTCTATAAAGCGGGCAAAACTACCGGGGGTACGACCGCTCACGAGCCCGATTTTTCAGTGTAATGGGAGCGGTCTGGAGAGCGGACGAGCATCTTTCTCACCCAAAACACGTTTTTTTTCTTTAATTTTACTCCTAATTTCGGATTTATACTCCCAACAATTGTCTCTCCACTCCAAAAACATATAAATACATCTCTTAATACAAGCCCTAGCCATCCATCATCATACAAACCCACCTCCCACACACACCAACACACTTTTCCACACACTACACCATTTCACCATTGTTTGAGCTTGGAGTTTGGGGAAGAAGGAGACAAGTGAACAACATTGAAGATTCAAGACTAGGATTTGATTTCTCTACTCCTATTCTCTTGTATTTAAGATGTTTTCTTCTCTTGACTTTGGTATTTTATTGATTATGAACATGATTAGCTAAATTACTTTTTTAGGGAATTTTTGAAATTCATAGATGATGATGGTGTTAATCTATTAATATTGTTTTGCCTTCCATTTCATTATTGTGGTTCTTGGTGCTTGATTTTCATGTTAGAATAGTAGGCCACTTTTCTATACATGCCAATTGTTCGTATAAAGTCCTAGCTGATTTATATGTTCATTGAATGCAAGAACTATCAATATGGAAGCAATTGAGACCTAGTGGAGATATTTGCAAGCATAGGAAACTTTAATCTACTTGTGCCCTTTGGAGTTAGTTGGTTGTCTCGAGTCCTAATCGGAGAGAGCTTTTTACTAATCTACTTTTGCATTCTCATCGAGAGGTGGAGTATAATTACTTATGTGATTGAACCTCATGTTTTGGATTAAAATTGGTTGAATAGATTAACAGGATTAGACCATCATTGTTGTCGAGTGGAAGCATTCCCTAGAATCGACCATTTTTCTTTCTTGGACCTAGCTTACTTTTCCTTGTTTATTATTTGCTCTTCTTGTTTAACTGTTAATTATTCTTTACTAGTAAACCACCTCAAGTTCCGATTAGTCTAAATAGAGTTGAACAACTGTCACACCCCGACTCTCGAGGTGCGACTTACGAACAATAACACAACCTAATCAACTAACAATCAACTCAAATACGGGGAACATGCTCGGGGAAACATTAATGAAAAGCAAAGCAATCGAATAAGGCTTTCAAAGATATAATGAAGTAATAACCGAGCATTTTAAAATCACATGTACACAAGAATATGATAAGAATTTCATGCTGATGGGGGTAAGATTTCAACAAAAATGAGAGTGCGAAAATATACCAAATCAACGAGAACCAGATTCAACAAAATGTTTAAAGTCAACGAGCCCATCGCTCGGAAGCACAAGTCAAGAAGTTAAGAATTCAACAAGTATTCAAAATCATTGAGCACAACACTCGGAATCAAAAACATGAGTATTAGAGTATAAGTATCAATAGATATCAATTCAAAAGAGTTGCAGCGGAAACTTGCATCAAAACCCAACATTTGCACGTATGAAGACGTACAAAAGCCAGTCTGATATTCGACTCGACTCAGCCAAAAGAACCACACCACACCACTAAGCATCCATGCCATCGCCATCCAGTCAACCTGTACGTTTAGAAAAACACGCAGGGCTGAGTACTTCGTAATCAGTGAACACAAGCCAAAATATTTGGATAAAGATGCTTTTAAAAGCTATAACAATTGAACTTGCCTTGCCGAACATCACAAGTATTTAAACAACTTAAAACAGTTTTACTTGTGCATGTTAAAAACATTTTCTTTTAAACAGACTGCGCAGTCAAACATAACATATAATAGTAGTATGCATCATCTGTCACAAACAATCTTACTGTGCCGAGAAGTAGGCCTCCTCGAACACTGTGACCAGCCTAACCGAAGCAAGGCTCACGGTCACTTCAATCATTCAACATACCACACGTGGATTTCCTGCCTTTCACAGGATAATAATATCTTCACATAAACAGATGATAACACATACCAACTTCAATAAAAACGGCAAGTCAATCGCATTTAAAATCAATCATAATAATACTCAATAGCATAAATATATTCATCGGCAGTTTTGGTTCAGAAAAGCCCACCTGACTTCCGAAGATTCTAGCTAGGCGGTTTTAAGGGCTATTTGTCCTTGCTTAATGATCCGTCCGGCTCGATCCTTCACAGTTCGACATCTATAAAGAAAAATAAGATACGCAAAGACGGACAAAAGGCGTTGAATTCAACTGAAGGACTTCTATTTGAGTCGTTTCTCTCTTCGCTTTAACTTTTCTAAAGGATCTCGCTCACTCGTCTTTAAACTATTAACTCTACTCGATAATTGGTTAATATTACAAACCAATGTCTTAACACTTCTCGTTTTAATTATGAAACGTCGTCTATCTACATTCCACTACTCGAGCTTTCTTTTAAAAACTTAATCACTTCTCGATTTAACAAATCAATAATTCCATCATCTTCAATACAAATAATTTAGTAATTCTTCACATCACAATTAATATCATGCATTTAAATACTTATTCAATCACATAATAAATTCAAATAATTCAAACACATTTCAAGACACATTAACATTTATTCAATTTAAACATTAGAACTTAACTCGATTATGCAATATCTTTTCATAAAGACTCAAACAATATACTTATCTCTTCTTAATTTATAGACATCGCTTTGTTCTAGATTCGTTATCTTATGAAGTATTTTATAACTTTTACTCAATTAAAACAAATTCTCTTTAATTATAAATAAATTCTTATGAAATTATAATTTCCTTTCTATTTCGAATTCGACTCTCATTTCTTAACTTAATTATTATTTTTCTAATTATTAACTCGGCAATTCTTCTTGTTTTATTTTTAATTCGCACGGTTTGAAAACAACTTACTCGATTAATTAACTTTAATTAATTTCTTTCAAAACCATTACTCGACATCTTATTTTATTCTCATTTTGGTTAACTATACGAGTATTTAACTTAATTCGTCTAGCATCTTCTTCTCGATTTAATTAAAACTTCTTTTCATTTCTTATTAATTAATCCTTTTTAACTTGAATTTCTCAACTTCTTGTTTATTTATTTAATACGTCTTTTTTCTTTGTTCTTAACTTAAAACCACTTTCTTACTTAACAATTTCCTTTATTTTTCAAAAAAACATTTTTATAAAAACTATTTTATCTTATTAGTTTAATTATAAATTTCTTTTTGATTTAGTTTATTAAAAAAAATTTAATCTTCAAGTTTTAGTACAAGAACACTTATTAGATATATTTTTTTATATACTTTTTAATTTTTTAACATCTTAAAAATCTTTAAACTTCATTCTTTTTGTTACAAAAATTTCTCTTTTCATCTATGATTTCAACTAATACTTTAGCACACATTATAACATTAAAACATCAAATCTTCTATATTATCACAAATTTATTTTCTTCAAAAACTTAACATGCAATTCCATTTTCTTAAACTTAACAACATGTATGATTACATTAACACATCACATAATAATTTCATGATCAAAACATCACTTAAATCATCAACAAAATCAACAAAATAATTTCTCCTTTTCTTCCCAAAACACACGGCATACATAGTGTTTTTAGGGCATTTTATTTCTCAATTTTTCATGCATATAATTCCATTCTCAACATGATAAAAATCATAAATCAAGCATCAAAATAACAATAACTCAAAGAATTCATATTTTCCTATTTTTCTCTATTAATTTCGGCTTTCATCATTTTTTTAGGGATTTAAATTCTTTTTCTTCTCTTAATTCACCGATTAAATCCTAGTGTTCGATTCTCCTAACGATTTCTTCTCATTTAATTCTCACATTAACAACCTAAGTTTGCCTAAACATAAATAAATACCATGCATGCATGTTTTCTTCCTTTTAGGGCTTAGAGAAATACATATATACAATTAATCAAATAGAATATCATACTTTGAAAATTAAAATGGATCTCTTCTCCTTGGCTTCTTGGAATCGAAATGAAAGGGGAATTGAGCTTCAAACTTGAGCTTGGATGAAAGGAAGAACTCTTCTTGAATCCTCAAAGAAAAGAATAACATAATAATTAATCATCCATTTCTTTAGGGCTTAAGAGCCAAAAATGAAAGAAAAATGGGGATGATTATTTGATTTTTGAATCAAGAACTTTGATGGGTTTTTACCTTTTCTTGAAGATAGGGATGAACTAGATGGAGGATGATGATCTTCACTTCATCTCCATGGATTTTAAGCTTGAAAGCCAAGATTGCATGGAAGAAAACCAAAATGTATGTGTGTGTGTGTGAATGCCGAGAGTGAGGGAGAGTAAGGAGGGAGAGAGTTTTATTTTCTTCTTTTTGGTGTTGGATGAAATGAATGAATGGAATGAAATTCATCCTTTTTGAATCATAGAGAGAAATCGAGAGAGAGAAAGTAGAGTGCATGCATTTGCTTGCTTATTTTTCCAACACATGGAATAAACATCATTGCAATTAGTATTGGAAATTGGTTTGATGGGATGGCTTTTGCATGCAATCTTTTGTTAAGATTGTGGGGAGACATAATGATTAAGCTTATAGGAAATTGGAGAGAGATGGGAGAGATGTGGTGAGGTGGCGTGAGAGGGAGAGAGGGAGAGTGACACTTGTCTTCGTCGTGTCGTTACGGGTATTAATTATCCGGTCGTAAAGGTTTTCCAGATAAAATGATTCGTATTAATTCTTTTATGCTATAAACGAGTGTAATCTCTCCTCGTCTCATTTCCAACACTAAAACATCTCAATCCTAATTCACATTTCATTTAAAGGATTAACGGTTTCGATCATCTTAGTCTTTTAAATCTTAAAAGAAATTAGTCGGCTTATTAATCCGTTATTAATCCTTTAAAGATTAATTCCTCGTAACTCTTCTCAAATTATTTCGGATAAGCTCTTATCCTATCTCAATGACCTTAGAAGAAATTCTAGGTTGACATGTTTTAATTCTACTCTATTCTAAATTCTTCGGCGCATAGAATTTTCTCGGCGATCAACATTATTCTTTTTCAATTAAACAAACTCTTTGGGGTTTTTCTGGAAATTAATCTCATACTCATTCTTATATAAACAAACTTAACAAATATATCACATCATCTCAAGAAATAAAACAGATAAATTCACGCAAAACGCACAAAGCATTCTAGACGTTTTATTCATTTCTCTTCAATTAGAAAGAAAATTTTTATTCCACAAATCTCAACATTTAACTTACTCGGTTAGTTATAACGCTCTCAAAAGGTATAAAAACTCGGGGTATCACAACAACTAACTAATAGTAATCATAAGAGTTGAAAATTAGTCTCTGTGGATACGACCTTGCTTGCTACTATCTGTACACACACCGTACACTTACAGATTATTGTGCTAATTAAAAGGCGAACAAGTTTTTGGCGCCGTTGCTAGGGACTAATTGATTTACTACTTGTGATATTATAAACCGTCATGATAATCTAGATTAGACTTTATTTTGCAATCTTGTTTTATTGTGTTTGACTTGTTATTAACTTGTTACTTTGTTTAATATTAGGTAGTGCATTAACACAAGGTCTAGGGGATTACCAATTGATCATTTAGAACCCGAAATCGAAGCATCTTGCCGGCATAATCAAGCAACGGTAAGAAGAGAACGAGAAGAACAAAGAAAAATGGCCGACACGAATTTAGTTCGGGAACTCAAAGAGCAATTGGATGCTATGCAAGCCCAATTGAGAGCACAAGAGGAAGCACGAGAGACGGAAAGAAATAGGGCACCGATTTTCTCTATTCGAGATGCCTTCCAACCAGAATTTCATTATGGAGGTCATCATGGTCCAAGAGTCAATGCTAACAACTTTGAGCTCAAACCCGCCTTAATCTCCATGGTCCAACAATATACTTTCGGAGTACATCCACAAGAAGATCCCAGTGATCATCTTATCCAATTTTTGGAGATGTGTAGCACCACGAAGATAATGGGGTGCCAGATGATATTATCAAGCTTCGTCTATTTCCTTTCTCTCTTAGGGATAAGGCGAAGTAATGATATCAATCTATTGAGGATGAAAGTGTGCAAACATGGGATGACATGGTGAAAAAGTTCCTTTTGAAGTTTTTTTCCACCGGGGATGACTATAAAGTTAAGAAACAAAATCATGCAATTCCAACAAATGGATCAAGAGTCCTTCTGTGAAGCATGGGAAAAGGTTTAGGGAGCTATTGAGGAAATGTCCAGACCATGGTTTCAACCAAGATTCACAAGTTAGTCTCTTCTACAATGGATGCAATGGTGAGATGAAGAATTTTTTAAATGCATCGGCAAATGGAGACTTACTTAAAAAGGGGTATGCAATTGCTTTGGAGATCATTGTGAATTTGGCTAATACAAGCTTCCAATGGCCAACGGAGAGAACAATATTGAAAAAGGTGGCTTCCACTTGAAGTTCAGATCCTATTGCCCTCTTAGCGGCGCAAATGTCTACCATGAATAACAAGATTGATGCTATGGCAAAGAATGATCCAAGGATGAAAGAGCCATCGAAGATAGAAGATGTCAACTACATGAACAACAACCGAAACTTTGAAAACTACCGGCCTTAAGAAGGCGGTTATCAAGGTGAAAATCAATACCATCAAGGGTATCATGAAAATCAGGGGCATCCTAATCTATTATATGGAAACCCCAACAATTCCCTTCAACCTCCACCGGGATTTTCAGTGACGAATGGAGTTATCAATGAAGAAAAGAAGCCGAGTATGAATGAAATGCCCATGAAATTTATGGAGGCTACTCAAGCTCGAATGGAGAAAAATAAAGCCATTGCGGAGGCTCAAGGGACTCAACTCAAGATGATTGAGAAAAGATTAGGATAATTGGCTACTTCAATAAGCAATCAACACCAACAAGGTAAATTTCCAAGTAACACCGTTGTGAATCCTAAAGAGCAATGTATGGCTATCAAGATTAGAAGTTGGACTTCACATGAGGAGCTCAAAACACCAAGTGAAGAGCATCAAGCCTTCAATGGGAAATCTCACGAGATAAGGAAAAAGGTATTCGAAATTCCCCCCCCCCCCCCCCCCCCCCCCCCCCCCCCCTTATTGTCCTCCTATCCCATTCCCTCAATGCCTCACAAATGAGATGATGAATGAGTATTGTAAAGCCATGAATCTGTGGAGTGAAATATCTTATAAAGGGCCCAAGATGCCCAATGAAGAAGGTAAAAATGTAGGACTTGAAATGGAGAGCATTGAAGAAAAACATTCAAGAGAAAGTGGAAAGAAAAATTATGTTTCTCATCTCTCTACTAGCTCACCTATTCCGACTTCTGAAGTTTCCAAAGAGCAAGCTAATGAGAAAGAGAGTGAGGTACACAATGCTCTATCTCCTTATTTCCCTTCCATTCTGTTTTCCCAAACACTTCAAAAGAATAAAACGGATAAGAAATTTTCCAAATTCCTCGATAATTTTATGAAAGTCCACATCAACATTCCTCTAGTTTAGGCATTACAAAAAATGCCCAACTATGCAAAGTTCTTGAGAGATGTGCTCTTGAAAAAGAGAAGATTGAAGGATTTTAAAATGGTGCATCTCAATGAAGAATGTAGCGCTCTCTTGCAAATGAAGTTACCCGTCAAGATGAAAGATCCGGAAAGCTTCACAATTCCTTGAGGATTGTGTGATTTGGATAAGTATTGGTGAAAAATACTTTGGATAAGCATTGTGTGATTTGGGAGCAAGCATCAACTTGATGCCCTTATCAATCTTTAACAAGTTACGAATTGGGATCATCAAGCCTACCACCATTGCACTTCAAATGGCGGATAGATCGTTTACTTTTCCAAGAGGAATTGTTGAAGATATGTTGGTGAAGGTGGGTGATTTTATCTTTCCCATCGATTTTGTGATATTGGATATGAAAGAAGATAACCATGTTCCTTTGATACTTGGGCGTTCATTTTTTGCAACAGGTAAAGCTTTGATTGATGTAGCAAATGGAGAACTCACGCTCTGGGTGAATGATAAGAGCCAAACCTTCTCCATTTATCCACATATGAAATTCCTCGAAGAGAAAAGTCATAATGAATATGATGGTTGTAAGATTTTAAATGAGAACTCTCTCTTTGATGTGGGAGATTGTTACACTACGAGTGAATCATTGCAGAGTCGTTGCTTTGATAATGGTCATCTTGGACCATTTGGTTTTGCCGAAATTGAGAAGATGTGGAGAGTCGTCACTTCACCATCCTCCTTGGACTATGCCTTAAAACCACATGTGCTCGAGCTTACTAAACCAATTCTCCTTCATCCAAGCTTATTCTGTCTTGGTATCGAATAAGTTTGGGGGGAGAGAGAAGTGCGTTTAGTTTGCTCGATTTTTCTTATTTATTTCTTTCTTTCATTTTCGTTGCTTATTTTTGTCTTTTTGGTTATTTGGTGTGCTTTGAGTTTCTAGCGTTTCGTTGAGTCTTTAATAAAGCTTGTGTTGGGTGGATTGTGGCATAACTAATGATGAGAATGAAAAATTGGTTTTTATGAAAATTGTTACCTTTGTGTTTTGATCAATTGGTTGGATAAGCTTTGATGAAGTGAGAATTGGCCTCTTAGATTTTGGATTGAATGAACCTATGTGAGATTTGAGCCTTTGACTAATCATTGATTTTAGTCCTTCTTGTTTCTTGTGTGTGGAATGTTTGAGCATGCATTTGTATCTCTAGAACTTGCCATGGTTCTTCCATTGACAATGAGTAGATGTGCTCTAGATATTGACATGATTAAAGGTCTTCTTTGTTAGCTAAAATCTCCTCATTTTCTTGACCAAAAATGAATTGCATAATCCTAGTTGCTCTTTTAAGTCTTAGCTTATTCTTTGATTTAACTTAAATTGAAAAGGGGTAGAACTTGTGAATTTAGGAGATTGGTGAGTAGAAAAATGATTGAGGTTGTTTTGTTTTGAACATAATTTGAGTTGAAAATAGATAGCCCTATAAGCTAAAAAAATATATATATAGACACACACACACACACACACACACACACACACACACACACATATATATATCTTGAAAGTATTGAGATTTGAGAAGATCATGAAAGGGTAGCAATAATAAATAAATGGAAGCTTGAGCAAGAGATGAAAAAGCAAAAAGAGTGAGTGTGATTCTTGTTTTGTTCATGCCAAAATTGGCATTTGTGATTGTTGATTGTTGTTATTGTCAAATCTTTTGGGGTTAAGTTACTTTGCCTAAAAACCACTCACCTACCCAAGAGCCTCATTACAACCTTGAAAAAGTCCTTTTTGATCTTTATCTTGGAGCACTTTGAGCAATGTATAGGTTAGATAAATGGCAAGCTTATAGTAAAACTCGTGCATGTTGTCAAGCCGAGCGTAAACACTACCTATGCATACACTTGAGAGTTTATCGTTTCATTTTAAAAGTCCTTGTGTGAGAATCCGGAAATTCTAAGAGGTTGATTTTCTAACTTTGTTGAAGCATCTTTGATCTTGAATGAGAAATACATTTGCAACATAGGTTTTGATGTGTAAATCTTCTGAAGCCACTTTATGTCACTAATTCACCAATCCATGTTTGTTTATTTTCTTCTTTGATGAACCCATATTTGTGTCCATCTTTTCTTGTGTTTTTAGTCTTTATCGAGTCAAAGTGTGTCTGGGAGGACACAAAGTCGACAGATGGTGTGTAGGGAAGAACATGTAGGATGTTGGGCAAATTCGGTGGAAAATCTGTTGTTGAGATGCTGAAATGGCGATACAATGCAATGGGCATAGGGCTGGAGGCTTGTAGCTGGGCAACAACGTTTTACATGCTCTACAAGTCAGGAAGTACCTCCCCATATCCTTGAAACCAATAGACAGAGTACCCGAAGGAGCCAGGATCTTGGTCAATACAGGAAGCAATCCAGGATGCAGACATCGAGGGCAAGAAGTGAGTCGAGCCAGCAACAGATTTCTTTTCCTTCAAGGAAGAGGATAAGGATCGGATATTTCTTTCCTTATCCTAGCCGGACCTAATAAAAAAAGATATCTACCAAGCAAGGAAAGAGGATCGTGGCTGCATGCATGAGAGAGAAAGGCGGATATGCATGGAAGAGTCCTTCATCAACAAGGAAACTTCCCTAAACCCTAATTTCCATCGCTTATATATATGGCCGACTCCCTTATGTAATGTGTGCCATTTTATTCACGTTCATGGTTAGTTCTGCATTCTTAGTTTGAGAGGAAGTGAGGAAGAAAACAAGTCCTACGGGCAATTTACTTTTACATTCGTTTTATATTTTCTGCAGTAGTTTAGTTGTTGGCGTGAAGCCAAGACCTTGGTTGCTGACTACGCTATTGGGCAGTAACCCGTTTTCAATTTTATGATAAGTATGTTTTCCTTTATATATTTTGTGCTTTCGTTTACTATTATGTCTAGCTAAATTTATCGTTTGGGTTGAATGTAGATAAAGTGATCGTAAATTACTCGTTCTAAACTCATGAGGTCGAATTATGTTAGTTCGTTAATTGATTTTGTTCCCGAAACACTTAGGAATAATTTCTAGACTGAATTGATATTGACATATGATTGATCACCATCTAGATATTGATATTAAGGCATTAACAAGAATTGGAATTTAACTCGAGAGTGTCTTTCGTGCCCAAAAAGGTAAAGAGTATTGGAGAGCAGTCGGTATTGACTTACCCCTTGGCTGTCTTGGGTCTATTTATTCTTAATGCCTGTTGGGCAGCATCATTACTGAAGTGTCTTCGTGACTTTGTTGATCAAGAGAGGAGATCTTGCCTTCTGGTCAAGATCTGTAAAATTGGTTAGACATAGGCTAAGTGTGTTTATATCATGACTTCGTGACCTTTAGTGTATAAACTAATCTTTGTCTTAAACCAAGTGATAAGATCAGTTAATTGAATATCTTTGCACCAATGAACGAGTGATGAGTAATTAGGATCATGGATTCGAAACCCAATCCAAACTCTTTTGTTATTTGATATTGTTACTTGTTGAGTTACAGGATACATTGCAGTCAAAACCCCTTTTGTTAAGTTTGACTTGAAGAGCAGATCTACGCTAAGTCCCTTGGGATCGACCCCACTTGCCATTAACTACTATCTTGTTGGGCAAGAGGTGTTTATAAATTTATTTGTGCAAAGAGTGTAACGACAGCGCTTCGTCAATTAGCACCATTGTCGAGGACCTCATTTTAAGCTAGTTTGCTCTTCTAGCTTGAGTTGAGCACAGTTTATGCCCAAGCCACATCTACGAAGTGACGGAGATCTACAAGATCCATGAACTTGCCCGGAGGTGATAGTGAGGAGGAATCGAGCAGAACAACGTAAGAAGAAGAAAGATCTGGAGGAAGGCGTCAACGAACCTTCAGAGTTGCCGAGCTTGACAGAAGATAAGGATATTGAGCAAGAAGACGATTCTTGCTCAACAGCAAGTACAGACAGCGAGAAGTTAACATCCAGTTCAGAATCAGAGACATCAACAACCATGGCAGGACAGCAAAGAAAACCATCCGTCAGATTATGTTCCCTGACGACAAAGGGATCAGACCTTCAAGTATCCAGTTGCCCACCATCAATGGCAACTGGGAGCTCAAACATTCGCTGATACAGATAATCCCAAGTTCAGTGATCATCCCGGAGAAGACCCTCAGACCCATCTTCAAGACTTTGAAATGGCGATCAACACTATAAGGAACAATACCCCTCCTACCCGAGATGCTGCCCAAGATACATTTCCAGACTACATAAGGTTACTCACATTTCCGTTCTCACTTCTTGACGGAGACACGTGAGTGGCTTTACACCTTGCCAGAAGGAAGTATCAACACCTAGAAGAAGTTGCAGCAGGCTTTCCTTAACAAATACATACCCGTTGGCCGGATTACAAAGTGGAAGGAATGCCATTTCCTCGATCAAAATGAGTGGAAGTGAGTCGTTGTATGAATATTATGAGAGGTTCAAGAAGTTGATCGCGAGATGTCCTCAACATCGAATCGAGGACATTGATTTGATCGAGCATTTCTTAAAAGGACTAAGAGCATCAGAGAAGAAATACATAATTGCAGCATGTGGAGGAGCAATAGTCGATCAACTACCATCTGAAGTGTTCAAGAAAATAGCCGCCATGGTTGAACAATCACGAGATGAAGATGATATCCTAAGAGGGGGGTATGAAGGCAACAAGGGAAATTCAGACAACTTGGTCAGCACCATGAAAGACTTCATGACCAAGATGTCTGGCCAAATGGAGGATTTGAAGAAGAAGGTAGATGGCAAGGAAGTTCAAAGAGCTGTGAAGCGATGTGAAGTATGCCAGGAAACATCACATATCACCTCGGAATGTCCCAGTTGGTTCGTGGAAGAAGGAGAAGAGGTGAAGGAATTAGGTCAGAACCAGCAAGGTGGTGGGCAACAAAGGTTCCAGTATGGCAATAACAGCAACTATGACAATAATTATGGCTATAGGCAGAATCAGCACGAGAAACCTGAGGTATGGCAACAACCACTATCAGATGCCTCCTGCACACCAACAATCGCAGCAGCCTGTTCAGCAACAATATGTGCCTCCACCTCAACAGCAGCCTCAACAACAACAAAACTATGTTCCTCCACATCGAGAACCAGCAAAGACGGAGTTTATGAAGGAGACCATTGATAGGTTTACCAATGAGAACCAAAGGCTTAGGAGGGATTTTGAGAACTTTCAATTGAAAAGTCGAGGTCAATCGAACAACCTTCAAGCTCAATTAACTCACATAAACCAAACTCTATCAAAGCTTGTAGATGACAAGATCAGAAGGCTTCCTGCCTAAGTGGAAGTCACAAGGAGCAAGTCAATGTTGTGACTTTGCGAAGTGGTAAGGATTTGTCAGAGGTGCTGCCCAAGACCCAATTCAAGGAACCTGCTCGAGTAGAAGAAACTAAAATGAGCTCAGGAGATATCAATGACCTTTATGTAGAGTTGAAGACAAAGCGTGAAGAAGGGATAAAGGCTAATAAGAACCCCGTATTCGATAATGAAAAGGATGAAGCCTTGTTTGATTACGTGAAAATGGAGAGATCAAGGCTGGGGTTTGATAAAGATGATGTGTTGTTGGATTCTTTGAAGGTTGAAAAAGAAGCAGAGGCTTTGACCAAGAGAACCGTTCCTCGCATTGCTAAGGTAAAAATCTCATATCCAAGACATTTTGCCCGCGATCGTGATCAGAAGGAGTTAGAGGACATGATGGAGGTGTTCAAGAAAGTGGAGATAAACCTGCCACTATTGATGGCATTACAATCCATGCCAAAGTGTGCAAAATTTTTGCGAGAGATGTGCTTGAAGAAGACCAAGTACCCAGATAATGCTCGTTTCCATGTGAAGAACTTGTCAGCACTCATGAATTCTCACATTCCCGCTCAATAAGAAGGATCCTAGCATGTTCGCTATCCCATACACAATAGGTACTACGTCAATACCCAAGGTGATGCTTGATCTAGGAGCTTCGATAAATGTAATGCCAAGAGCCATGTTCGACGAAACGAGTTTTGGACCTTTATCTCCTACCCGTGTTGCCATTCAATTGGCGGACTTGTCCATAGTCCTACCCCGATGGAGTTTTGGAGGACGTATTGGTCAAAGTGGGGGATCTTCTGTTTCCAGCCGACTTCTATGTTCTTGATATGAGAAAAAAAGCAATCAAGAACCCAGTGATCTTACTCCGGAAGGCCGTTCTTGAGTACGGCCTGTACCAAAATTGATTGTAACACTGGGAGATTGACAGTTCAAGTAGCTGGAGAAGTCGTCGAGTTTGACGCTTATCGGCAAAATCAGGATGGAACACCTCAACACCCTCAATGCATTTGTTCGACGAATGGAGACATTGAAAAGCTTAAGTTGCTTCTTAGAAGACAACGAGGATGCAGGCCAGGCGGAACTCAATTTAATACATGGTTTTGACCTGGATCTCGACCCAAGATGAGGATATTGAGGATGATGGTGCCTTAATCGAGTTTATGAAGGCGATGAGTACGAAGTGATAAAGATTTTTGGGAGGAGTCAGTCCATGGACATAGTTTCGACTCCATCGATGAAGACTATGGGACGGATGAGGAGTTAGAGGACAACAACACTCCTAAAACTTCCATGAAGATGAAGACGAGTTTGATAAGGAACTCAAGGAACTACCCCATGATGAGACTAAGGAGTTGGTAGAAAAATTTTGGCAACAGACAATTCTTCGACAGGATGCCGGCCTGCAGACAAAGAGGATTTTGCCCAGAACGATGAACCAGCAGATGTGGAAGAATGTAGTTATGCCAGGATTCCGGGCAACATGCAGCCTCATGGGTTTGAACCACTCAATATCCCTGAATTAAAACCGGAGGTTAGGTTGGTGCCATCATTGCAAAAAAACCCCTACATTAGAGTTGAAACCTTTGCCCAAGCACCTGAAATACATATATCTTGGCAAGAACGAGACCTTGTCCGTGATCATATTATCTGAGTTATCGAGCATGGAGGAGGTCAGAGTTGGTGAGGGTGCTGAGCAAGTACAAGGAGGCAATAGGGTGGACGTTGGCCGATATCAAAGGCATTAACCCTTTGGACTGTGTTCTATCATATTTTGCTCGAAGAGGATGCTGCCCCAGTAAGAGATCCACAAAGGAGATTGAATCCAGCCATGAAAGAAGTGGTAATGAAAGAGATACTCAAAGCTTCTTGACTTGGGATTATCTACCCCGTGTCCGATAGCCGATGGGTGAAACCTATACATGTGGTGCCCAAGAAGTCAGGAATCCAAGTTGTTGAGAATGAGAAGAACGAGATGGTGGCCATGAGATTGAAAATTGGATGGCGAGTATGTATAGATTACCGAAAGCTCAACCAAAAGACGAAGAAGGATCATTTTCCTTTTGCCCTTCATCGACGAGATGCTTGAAAGGTTGGCTAGTAGTGACTACTATTGCTTTCTTGACGGTTATTCTGGTTACATGCAAATCTGGGTTGCTGATGAGGATCAAGGCTAGACCACCTTCACGTACCCGTTTGGCACATTTGCATATAGAAGAATGCCATTTGGGTTGTGTAATGCACTAGGGACATTTTAAAGGTGTATGATGCCACATCTTTCAGACCTTCTTGAAGAGTGCATCGAAGTCTTCATGGACGACTTTACAGTCTACAGCAAGACCTTCGAATCATGCCTCAACAACCTTGATCGAGTCTTGAAAATATGTGTTGATAAGAGCCTTGTGTTGAATTATGAAAAATGCCATTTCATGGTAAAAGAAAGAATCGTCTTGGGGCATGTCATTTCGGGGAAAGGTATTGAGGTGGACAAGGCCAAGATCGACATTATTGCCAAGTTACCCTACCCAAGATCTGTGAAGGAGTTGAGAGGATTCCTATGGCATGCTGGGTTCTATAGGAGATTTGTCAAGGATTTTGCCAAGATTGCACAACCAATGACGAGACTACTTCAAAACGATGTGGCATGGGAGTTCAATAAAGATTGCAAGAAGGCGTTCCATGCCTTGAAGGAGAACTTGATCACACCAAGGATTCAGGTACCCGCCTGAATCTTCTCTTTGATTTGTTGTTCCTCCCATTTTTATATTAGTGTAGTTTTTTTTATGTGTTTTTATGTTTTATTTTTGTATTGTGTTGGTCGAGAAGGTACACTTACTGCCTTCACCCACAATTTGCCCAGCAAATTGTGTGATGAAGGCCTTAGAATATCCTTCTTGGCTTAGTCAGTAAATATTTGTTGAGTCAGTTTTTTTTTGTGTTGCCCAACATTGAACTCACTTTGCCCGAGGCAAAGTGTGTGGGATGTTGGGAAATTGGTCAGTATTGTGTTTTTAAAGATTGTTTTAGTTGTTGATCAGCATGTGGCATGATAGGTCAGAATAGGTATGTTGATGTAGATGATGTCGTATGTATATAGGTAGGACGGAATGTGATATTGGGCATGAACTGTGAGGTTTTTGAGCTTTAACTGCTATATACATATGCAGCACTATTCTTTCTTGTGTGATAAAGACCAGTTGACATTTGTTGATCTAGAACTTGCCTGCATTTCTTAATTAAAACTTCGTGTGACTTAGTTGAATTAGGTGTTTTTGTTCAAATTAGCCCATGGCCAAAATTTCTTACCTTGACATTTACCCTTTGTTTAGCCCCTTTGAGCTTGATGATAATTCTTTCAAATCACTTATAGTAGCCTGAATTTATAAGTCGTCCTGGTCAAGAACTCAGGTCTAGAAGAATGAGGGGTGAAAGGGAAATGTTGGGTAGCACATGTTGGGCAATATCCTTTAAGAAGAAAAAAAAAAGAAAAAAAAAGTCCAGAAAATAATAAGTGTGCTAGGGTGCAGTGATTATGAGGAGTGAGAAATTTAGGCCAATCTGTTGCTCAAAAATCGAGTTCTTGACTTAGCCAGTTCCTATACATTCCCTACCTTTTTCCTAAAGCCACATTACAATCCAATTAAGACCTAAGAATAAGTGATTTTGATTTTGTTCAGAGAAGTAGAGATGTAGAAGGCAGGCAAGCCTATGGAATAACATTGTTGATGTCGGTTAAGAGCGTTTACATTTAACCATATACACTTGAGAGTTGAGTGCTGGTGAGGATAACCATGTTGCCCAATACCTCTATCTTGACCTGTTTGATGGCAATATATACTTACACGTTCTGTTGGACTAACATGTTGTTTTGCTGATCTTTTGAGTCTGTGTTCTTTGTTTTGTCTTTTCTGTGTTTGTCTTGGGTGGAGTTGCAACCGTACACTTGAGGGAAAGTGTAATTCAAGTGTGTGGGTGTGATGAACCCATATTTGTGTCCATCTTTTCTTGTGTTTTTAGTCTTTATCGAGTCAAAGTATGTCTGGGAGGACACAAAGTCGAGAGATGGTGTGCAGGGAAGAACATGTAGGACGTTGGGCAAATTCGGTGGAAATCTGTTGTTGAGATGCTGAAATGGCGATACGATGCAAATAGGCATAGGGCTAGAGTTTTGTAGCTGAGCAACAACGTTTTACATGCTCTACAAGTCAGGAAGTACCTCCCCATATCCTTGAAACCAACAGATAGAGTACCCAAAGGAGCCAGGATCTTGGTCAACACAAGAAGCAATCCAGGATACAGACATCGAGGGCAAGAAGCGAGTCGAGCCAGCAGCAGATTTCTTTTCCTTCAAGGAAGAGGATAAGGATCAGATATTTCTTTCCTTATCCTAGCCGGACCTAATCAAAGAAGATATCTACCAAGCAAGGTGTCGCACCCCGACTCCCGAGGTGCGACTTAAACCCCAATAACCATCCAACAACTCAACTCGTTAAGGGAATCATGCTCGGGAAATAAGGGAATAATTGACCGAAAGCGATAATAAAATAGAAACATGCTTCGAAGTCACAAACGAAACATCAAACGAGGATGTAATAATTTACATATCAAACCAAATGGCATAAGTATTTAGGATTCCAAAAATACGAACCAACAAAAACTTTTGAAAGGTATCGAGCACATCACTCGTCATCAACAGAATATCAACATTTTGCTTCAACGTATATCAACAGACATCAATTTCAAAAGATAGCAGCGGAGACTCGACTTAATCCCTAACAACTACATGTGTGAAAACATGCAATTGCCAGTCCAACTTTCGACTCAAAACAACACACCACCAAGCTGCCCGCTCCATCCTCATCCTGCTAACCTGCACGTTTAGAAATTCATGCAGGGCTGAGTACTTCGTACTCAGTGAACACATGCCAAAAACATTTGAAACTTGCTCTTAGAGCTATATCAATTGAATTTGCCTTGCCGAAGCATCACAAGTATTTATGCATTAAAAACAGTTTTACTTGTGAATGCAAAAATCATTTTACTTTCGAATAGACTTGCCAGTCAAACAATCATATATATATCAAGCAGTATGCATCATCTGTCATAATTTAACTCACTGTGCCGAGAAGTAGGCCTCCTTCTCGAACACTGTGACCGGCCCAACTAAAGCAAGGCTCACAGTCACCATCAAACCATCATAAACCACATGTGGGTTTCATGCCTTTCACAGGACCATAACATTTCATTCAAGTAGATGATAACGCATACCAAACATCACATAAAATCGGCAAGTCAATTGAATTTAAAACTCACATCATAATAATAACCAATACTTAATACTTATAGCATTCATCGGAGTCATGATTTTAGAAAAGCCCACCTGTCTTCCGAAGTCTTAGCTAGGCGGCTTACTCGTGAAAAGTCCTCGCTACATGTTCGTCCCGCTCGGTCCTTCATAAATCAACATTGATGAAATAATTAAGACTCGAGACAAAAGACGTAAAGTAGATGCGTCTCTTGGCTGAAGGACTTCTACATGACTAGGGTTTCTCTATTCTTATTTTATCTTTTCTAAGTCGATCACTTTTTCGACTTGCTCGTTCTCGATTCTCGACCCTACTCGTTTACTAATTACTTCGTCTCGTACTTCTCTTTCTAAATCATCAATGTATAATCGATAAGGTATTTCTCAACTATTAATAACATATTATTCATCTCACTTCATTACTCGGACTTTTACTCAATTTCTTAATTCAACTATCGTCACATTGCATCATTCACATCACATTAATTATATCACAACATTCATGCTTCATGCACGCATTCTCAACAATTTAAACATATCATATTATCACAATCGAGAAGTAAACATTTCACTTAAGTATATGAATTTAATTAACATATTATAGCTCAACATGGAATTAAATCAAACATGCTATCACAAATTCGATTCACACCTCAAGTCACATTAACCAATTACTCGACATTACTCGACTCTCGTTTTTGAAAAACGTTAACTTCAATATCGTAAAATAAATTCTCGTCTTTCTTCATCAATTCAAATAATAAGAATTATTTTCAATTAAAAACTCAATACTCGTTTAATATTTTTCGATTCAATATACGATATTATTTCAAAATACGTCATCATTGCTTACCTACATATACATATACGTATACGTACCATTATTTATTAAATTCCCATTTAAGTTTAATCTCAACTTCTAACTTCAATTAAAACTCGATAACTTTCTCGACTCGTTTTTAATCAAAATGGTTTGAAAAACAAACTCAATTATTTACTAACGCATCATCAATCAATCAATACTCGATTAATTAAAAAAAACGAGCATTCAAACACTTCCTTAATAATTCGAATCTCAATCAACATCACTTTTATTTAATTTCTTCTCGTCTCACTATTTCTCATTTAATTTAATGATTAAACATTAGATTATTTTTCTCAATTTAATACTTTATTAAGCAATCCTTGCTCGACTCTAAACTCATTAACTTCCTTTACTCGACTCAATTCTTCTCAACTTAACTCTTCAAATTTTTATTCATTAATTGATTATCAAAAATCGACTCGACTCGACTCTTCATCCTCCTATTCTATCATTTCTTAATTTATTAAGAACTTACTTCTTTTTAACTTCTAAATTCATTATTTATTTTAAAACTTCTCGTCTAATTTTACGACATTAACACTCATTACTCGATTAAATTTCTTACTCAATTTATTATACTCGACTCCTTAATTATTTTCTCTATAAATATTTCTATCATTTTTCTTTCTTTCATGTTCAAATGAATGTCATAACTTCGACTAACTCGACTCATATTTTATACTTGTCTCACATCTTTTTTTCTATGACTCGAATTATTTTTTGATTAATAACTTCTCTTAATCTCAAGAATTAATTAAGAACTAATTCTTTATCTTAAACTCTAATTATTAAATAAAGAAATTACTTTTTTTTTCTTTATTTTCCTCACTTAATGACTCATCATCTAACTTTAATGATTTTTCTTTTTATTTTCTATTTAATTTTATCTTCAAAATATCTTGAATATAATATTATTTTAATAATTAATTTCTTTTTGAATTAATTTTAATAATATTCAAATCTTTAAAATAAACACCAAGAACACCTAGAACACATACTAGGCATTCATTCAAATCTTCAAAAACTCAACTTTTTTACCAAGAACACCTAGAACACACACTAGGTATTCTAACTCTAATTATCAATTTTTATCACTAAAAATTTCATTTCTTTTACCTTAAACATACTCACTTAACATCTAACACATCAATATACTCATATCACCAAAATTCATCTAATCATCATAAATATTATTTTTCATCAAAAACATGTATATCATTGATTTCTTCACAATATCATCATAAGAGATTAAAATCATCATATACTCAAAATCTTAACATGATTATAACATCATCATATCATCAACTAAATCATCAAAATACTCCTCCATCTTACTTAAACTCACGGCATTCATCATCATTTTAGGGCATGTATTTTCTTAATTTTTCATGCATATATAATCACTCAAATCATGCATATAAACACAAATAAAGCATCAAATCATCCATAAAACAAGAAATCGAATTTCTTTTCTTCTTGCCCTAATTTTCGGCTTCCATAGATTTTTAGGGGTTTTAATTTTCTTATCTCATTTAATCCTTAGATTAATTCCTAGGCTCGATTTCCTCACTCGAATCTCACATCGATCCTAGGTTGCCTATGCATAAATTTAAACATGCATGCATCTTCATTTAGGGATTATAGATTACAAAACATACAAGTAATCAAATGGGTTTAAACCTACTTTGAAAAATTAAATCCAACTCCTCTTGATGATGATGAAACCGAAAATGGAAGGCTTGGGTGGCTCAATCTCTAGCTTTAATTTTCATGATGAAATCCATCTTGAATCCTCAAGAAAGAATGAAACAAAATTAATCACCTTAATTAGGGCATAAGTGCCGAAAATTAAAGAAAATAGAGGTGATTTTGTTGCATGGATTCAAACTCAAACTTAAAGAATTTACCTCTTAATTTGATGTTGGAAAAACTAGAAAGGATGACGATCTCTTGATGAAGCTTCAATGGAGAAATTATTCACTATGTGTGTTGTGTGTAGCTCACGGTTTTAGGGAGAAAGAAAGATGGAAATATATTTTTTTTTCTTTGATTGCTACGGCAACGAGGGAAATGATGGAATGAAAATTTTTCTTCCTTCCCTTGGTGATGTTACACGTTGGAAATGGGGTGATAAGGTGATGACATGATAGATTCATGCATTTGGCCAAGCTTATCTCTTAAGTTTTAAGAGATAAAATGAATACAAAAGGCTAGATACATGGAATGTAATTATTATTATTCCATAGGGTTTGAAAATAGGTACCTAGGCTAGGGAGAGATTTAGGGAGAGAGAGACACATGGATTGAGAGAGAGGGAGAGAGATTTTTGTTTTATTACTTTTTACAGATAAAATTTTACCCGGATGAAAAAGTTTTCCGGTAGTATATATCCGTATTATTTCATTTCAACTAAAAATGACTTCAAACTCTCCTCGTCTCGTTTCCGACATTGGAATCACCTCAACCCTATCCCATATCTCTAGAAATAAATCAAGGAATCCGAATATCTAATTTTTAGGTTAAAATTCCAAATAACGAAGAAAAACCTAAAAATCATTCGGCTAATTAATCCGTTAAGGGCTAAACTCTTAGAGTTTTCTCATGTGATCTCGGATGAGCTTCTAAATTATCTCATTGATCTTAGAATTAATTCTAGGTTCAAAAGGCACTAATTAGGTCTAATTCTGAGTTCGTCGGTGAATAGAATTTTCTCGGTTCTCGTTACTATTCACTAAAAATTAAAAGTTATCAGATTTCACTGAAAATCATACTCATGCTTAAACTCATATAAATAAACTCAATCAATGCATCACATACTCGATCGAGTAATCGAAACGAGAAAAACTCACGTCATAGCACACAAGGGCATTTTGGTCATTTTCAAGAAAATATCTTTTCTTAAAGCATCTCATCACTCACAATTCATTAATTAAGCATCTAAACTCATTTTAAGCATACTTAAGGCTTATAAAAGATCGGGGTATTACACAAGGAAAGAGGATCGTGGCTGCATGCATGAGAGAGAAAGGCAGATATGCATGGAAGAGTCCTTCATCAACAATGAAACTTTCCTAAACCCTAATTTCCATCGCCTATATATATGGCCGACTCCCTTATGTAATGTGTGCCATTTTATTCACGTTCATAGTTAGTTCTGCATTCTTAGTTTGAGAGGAAGTGAGGAAAAAACAAGTCCTACGGGCAATTTACTTTTAAGTTCGTTTTATATTTTCTGCAGTAGTTTAGTTGTTGGCGTGAAGCCAAGATCATGGTTGCTGACTACGCTTTTGGGAAGCAACCCGTTTTCAGTTTTATGATAAGTATGTTTTTCTTTATATATTTTGTGCTTTCATTTACTAATATATCTAGCTAAATTTATTGTTTGGGTTGGATGTAGATGAAGTGATCTTAAATTACTCGTTCTAAACTCATGAGGTTGAATTGTGTTAGTTCGTTAATTGATTTTGTTCCCGAAACACTTAGGAATAATTCTAGACTTAATTGATATTGACATATGATTGATCACCATCTAGATATTGATATTAAGGCATTAACAGAAATTGAGATTTAACTCGAGAGTGTCTTTCATGCCCAAGAAGGTAAAAAGTGTTGGAGAGCAGTCCGTATTGACTTACGCCTTGGCTGTCTTGGGTCTGTTTATTCTTAATGCCTGTTGGGCAGGATCGTTACTGAAGTGTCTTCGTGACTTTGTTGATCAAGAGAGGAGATCTTGCCTTCCGGTCAGGATCTGTAAAATTGGTTAGACATAGACTAAGTGTGTTTATATCGCGACTTCGTGGCCTTTAGGGTATAAACTAATCTTTATCTTAAACCAAGTGATAAGATCAGTTAATTGAATATCTCTGCACCAATGAACGAGTGATGAGTAATTAGGATCATGGATTCGAAACCCAATCCAAACTCTTTTGTTATTTGATATTGTTACTTGTTGAGTTACATGATACATTGCAGTCAAAACCCCTTTTGTTGAGTTCGACTTGAAGAGTAGATCTACGCCAAGTCCCTTGGGATCGATCCACTTGCCATTAACTACTATCTTGTTGGGCAAGAGGTGTTTATAAATTTATTTGTGCGAAGAGTGTAACGACAGCGCTTCGTCATTTTTTTTTTGTTGTTTGAGGATAAACAACGGTTTAAGTTTGGGGGGGTTGACAAACTTGGATATTTGACGTTGTTTTGGATGTATTTAATGTCATTTGATAGTGAAAATCATGTCGTTTAGCCCTTTACCTTACTTAAACCTTGTTATGTTGGTTTTTAAGCTCGTTTTGTAATTTTTGATTCATTTCAGGAGAATGGAGTTAAGATTAGAGTAAAAGAATCTTGGAATGAGATAGAGGAGTTCAATACGGAGCCACAAAAAGAAACGGGAGTCAATTCAGAGTCGAACGAGAAAGAACGAGCCAAAACTAAAATATTGCACAGTTCGGAGCGGACAACTGCACGTCCGCGTGGACAAAAGAGAAAAAGAGGCTTTCGGAGCGGTCTACAAAGAGGGCAAAACTGTCGGGGGTATGACCACTCGCTAGCCCAATTTTTCAGTGTAATGGGAGCGGTCTCGAGAGCGGACGAGCATCTTTCTCACCCAAAACACGTTTTTTTCACCAATTTTACTCCTAATTTCGGATTTCTACTCCCAACAATTGTCTCCCACTCCAAAAACATATAAATACATCTCCTAATACAAGCCCTAGCCATCCGTCATCATACAAACCCACCTCCCACACACACCAACATACTTTTCCACACACTGCACCGTTCCACCATTGTTGTAGCTTGGAGTTTGGGGAAGAAGGAGACAAGTGAACAACATTGAAGATTCAAGACTAGGATTTGATTTCTCTACTCCTATTCTCTTGTAAATAAGATGTTTTCTTCTCTTGACTTTGGTATTTTGTTGATTATGAACATGATTAGTTAAATTACTTAGTTGGTTCTAGGGAATTGTTGAAACTCATAGATGATGATGGTGTTAATCTATTAATATTGTTTTGCCTTCCATTTCATGATTGTGGTTCTTGGTGCTTGATTTTGATGTTAGAATAGTAGGTCACTTTTCTATACATGCCAAGTGTTCGTATAAAGTTTTAGCTGATTTATGTGTTCATTGAATGCAAGAACTATTCATATCATATGCAAGAAATTGAGACCTAGTGGAGATATTTGCAAGCATAGGAACCTTTAATCTACCTGTACCCTTTGGAGTTAGTTGGTTGTCTCGAGTCCTAACTGAAGAGAGCTTTTTACTAATCCACTTTTGCATTCTCATCGAGAGGTGGAGTGTAATTACTTTTGTGATTGTTCCTCATGTTTTGGATTAAAATTGGTTGAATAGATTAATAGAATTAGACCATCATTGTTGCCGAGTGGAAGCATTCCCTAAAATCGACTCTTTTTCTTTCTTGGACCTTTCTTACTTTTCCTTGTTTATTATTTGCTCTTCTTGTTTAATTGTCAATTATTCCTTACTAGTAAATCACCTCAAATTCCGATTAGTCTAAATAGAGTTGAACAACTTAGTAATAGTAATCATAACAGTTGAAAATTAGTCTCTGTGGATACGACCTTGCTTGCCACTATCTATACACACACCATACATTTGCGGATTATTGTGCTAATTAAAAGGCAAACACACACTATCGTCTATGGCTCATTGCCTTCGAACACATATTTTAGGCGTGGAGGACATCCCCATTCACTAGGAAAAACCATCCACTAAGTATGCAAGTAACCGCCTTAGCAATTTCGTGCCCCACCACTCGATCCAGCCAATCATGGCATGGGTAGTTGGCTCCCAGCAACTGCCCAGCGCCTCATCCAGCCCATGCACCAGCCATCGATACCTAGTAGCCGCATTCTACTTGCCTTCGTTTTCTTGCACCCTTGGACTTTGCCCAAGCGCGCATCGCCCGTGCCAACGTGTGTCGACCCCCGGCACCGGGGTCTGCCCACAATCCTTCGTGCCTCGATCCGTCTTGTGCCATCGATCCTCATCTTTGCAACATCGACCAGCTTCGTGCCATCCTTGCATGCATCCGAGCTAGAATTCCCCAACACTAGAATTCTACTCGTCTTGCATCAAGTCTTCATGCACGCCCCCAAGCCACGACTTGCCTCAGCCCTAATCCGACCTGCACATCGATCTTCTGACACATCGAACACGCATAACTCGTGCCCGACTAGGATTCACCATCTTTCGCTCGTGCTAGCATAGCACTAAGCCCACAAGCCTTGCCCACGCATCTAGCCCTCGCCCCAATCCGGCCACACCATTTCACATGCCCCACAGAGCAAAACCCCTGGTGGTAGCACTAAACACTGAAAGGGAGGTGGAACAAGTTTTCTCTAGGCACCATGACTCAACCCAAACTAGCTCACATGAGTTCTCCCCGTGCCAAATGCCCCATCTTTGAGATTTCCCCGAGCTATCTTTGCCACCAAGTAAACCCACAGAATAGCATCAATTCCTAGCCTCAGCTCACAACACGTTTGAAACTCCCCGACACCGTCGTCGGTTGAACCCGCTTCAACACACGTCGAGCCAAACTCCAGTCACCCAAATTCTACTCGTGTCAAAGTGTTTCTCATACCCACTTGTCCGAGTAAACCTCAATCATCCAGCTCAT